>OU015498.1:164349553-164664553 GCA_907164885.2 Dolomedes plantarius | reverse complement strand
GATGAGGAGAAAGAGAGAGAGGGAGAGAGAGAAAGGAAGAGGAAGGAATACATAAGAGAGAAAAGGAGGGAGATTTGGTGAAAAAAGAGAAATGATGGGAGTTATGAGTAGTTAGAAAGAAATGAAATAAAGGTAAGGGTGGATTTGAGGCATTCCAGAAAGAGTTTTGGAAAGCCTCGCGATTGTTATACATTTTTCTCATGGGCGAGTTTTAAAAGATGGTCACCAAAATGCGAAATCAGGGATTTTGATTTGTACCACAAATGAGAGGGAAAAATATAGGGGATAGAGGAGATGAAGGGTGAGCAAAAGAGAGAGTAAGAGAGATGAGGGGTCGAAAGTGAAGTAGAGCAAGAGAATATAATTGTGGACAAAGAGAGACACAGGTGAAATATATGGAGGTAAAGAGAAGATGAAAAGAGAGAGAGAGAAGAAGAGGAGGGAATAAATGTGAAGAGAAAAGGGGGAGATTTGGCAAAAAAGAAAGGTAATGGGAGTTTGAGTAGTTAGAGTGAAAACAAGATAAAGATTAAGAGCGGATTTGGAGCACTTCAGAAAGATTTTGGTGAGCCTCACGATTGTTACTCATTCTTTTCCCATGGACGAGTTTTAAAGATGATCGCCAAAGGGTGATATAATGGGGTTTTGCTTTGTGCGACTGATGAGAGAAAAAAAAAGCTGAGAGATATAGATGAAGGGTATGCAAAGAAGAAAGTAAGAGAGATGATGGCTGAAAAGAGAAAAAGAGCGAGAGTAAGGGAGATAATATAATTGTGGACAACACGGGTGAGATATATGAAGGGAAAGAGAAGATGAGAAGTAAGACAGAGAGAGGAAGAGGAGGGAATAAATAAGAGAAAGAGGAAAAGAGAGAAAAGGGGGGGGAATTTCGAGAAATTGAGAGGTGGTGGGACTTATATATATCTCGTTTTTTCTCTAACTATTTATATATAAAGGAGGGATTTTTGCATTCCGGGAAAGATTTTGGAGAGCCTTGCTATTGTCATACGTTTTTACCGTGGGCGAGTTTTTAAAGATGATCGTCAAAGTCCGAAATCAGGGGTTTTGATTCGTGTCATAGATGAGAGGAAAGATAATTCTGAGATATAGGATATAATGGGTAGCAAAGGAGAGATCAAGAGAGGTAGTGGGTCAAAAAAAAGGAGAAGAGCGAGGGTAAGGGAGACAATATAATTCTGGACAAAAAGAGATACTGGTGAGATATATGGAGGAAAAGATAAGATTACTAGAAAGAGAGATAGAGGAAGAAGGAGGGAGTAAATAAAAAGAGAAAGAGAAAATGGGGGAGAATTGGAGAAAATGAGAGGTGATGGGAGTTAGAGAGAGAATGAGATAAAGAAAAGTGAAAGATATAGAAAAGGATATGAGAGGGTCAGTAAGAGAGAGAGAGAAAGAATAATAACAAGTAGACAGAGGGAAAAATATATGTGGGCAAACAGCGAAAAAAATGTACTCAGGTACTGGTTAACGAGAGTAAAAGAGTGAGAAAAAGGAAAGAAAGAAAGATTATCTGCTAGAAGAAAGTGACTGAGAGATATAAAGGGACTAATGGACCCCAGGGATCTGTTTTAAGCCCTACTCTCTTTTCTTTGTTTTTGGCTGGTGTTGAGAAAGAGATCGTAGGGACTTGTAGGATCGATGCTGATGATATTGTACTGTGGGACTCAGAAATTACTTTATTAGAATCAAAGCTCAACCTGTTCCTTTCTAGTGTGAGCAGGTTTGCCACTGACCACAAGTTGACTTTTAACACCTCAAAGTCTGTAACCAGTTTCTTTGCAACCAATAGACACTTATACCATTATCATCCTCAGTTATTTCTGGAAGGCCATCCACTTTCTTATGAGAAGCATCCCAAATATCTAGGTTTCGCTTTAGATTCAGAGATGACGTGTAATAAGCATATCGAGGCTTTAGAGACCAGAAGTAGAAAACAACTCGGTATCCTTAAATGCATATCTGGACGTGACTGGGGAGCAGATGCCGCCACTCTCAGGACAACTTTTACTTCTCTAGTTAGACCTCCCGAAAAGCACGCATCGGGCCCGACCTGGCCGAAGCCCCACTGGGTAAATCCCGACGGTGCATATACAGAGGCTGTTCACACATTTTTTAGACGATGTATATTGTATTCACAAAACTAAATTACATAAAATTCTTGTATTTTAAATGTTCTATTTGACATCCCTTATTCTGAACTATCTTTCGACACCGCAATTTCCAGGATAATAATGCCTTTTGAAGTGTCAGAAGAGGTATTCTATCCCATTCCTCCTGAACAGCTTTCCAAAGTCCTGTAAGGGTTTTGGGACGACGTTTGGATAATGCAGATTTTAAAAGTCCGAAAGCACAAAAATTCATAGGTGGTACATCGGGAGCTTTAGTAGGGATATCAGTGAAGGGTATGGCCTTGATACCAGTTTTTTTTTCCATTTCTTTTAGGAAATTTTCAGTGGATTTTGATGTGTGACTGCTAGCTTTGTCCTGATGGAGTCTCACAGATTGATGGCACTGTGGGTAAAGCGATGGTATTTCATTCAAAAAAATTGGCGATAAAATATGTTCCTGATAGTATTTGGAGTTAATCTTGACATTTTTTTCCACTCTCTTTATTTTTAACTTGCCATTATAATAAAAACCAGCAACAATCATGAATCCCTTAGAAAAACTTTCTTTCGATTCTTTGAACCATGTACTTAAATTTTTTTCTCCCTTTTTATGATAATAAATGGCTCTTTTTTTTTTGCAATCATTTAAATACACCCATGATTCATCTATTGTGACAATTGTTTTCCATTTTTCTTTGGATAAGTGTTTCTCATATAGAATTCTGCAGCGTGTCCTGCGTTCAGCGATATGATTTGGAAGAAGACGATGCACATTGCGTTTTTTCGCTTTCTTAAGATTTAAATCAACGTTTATCATTTTGTTTACAGTGGACACCGAGCATTTTAATGATTTTGCAACTGTCCTTTGACTAGGGGGATTTTCTTTTAACATTAAACAACGTACCTTTGCAATAGTCTAAGATATCCGTTTTTTCCTTGGATACTTGTTTGGAATTTTTGTCCCACTTGAGGCTCCAATTTGACGTTTTTTTCCTTTCTTGTTGACGACATTACCTATCGACGCTTTAGATATCACAAAACCATGACTCTCACATCGTTTTTGGATAACGGAGTATGCATATTTCTCTTCGGAAAGAGCATAAATGTAGTCTTCGAACCACTGGTTTGTTAAAAACGCCATTTTGAATAAAAACAAAACTTTCAAGCCGCAGACTATAATTTTAACTTTTAAAAACATAGTACAATTGCAATTATTTCTTTTGCAGCAAATGATTTTTTATTACTGCTTACCAAAATCGTCTAAAAAATGTGCGAACAGCCTCTGTAGACCCGCAGCAAGCAACCACTCCACGCACGACCCAGACAAGGTCCCACAAGCACAGGCACCGGAACACACAGCACAAAGGATGCCGCACAGTCGGGCTCCAAGCAGGACAGACGGATTTGCCAGAGGATAAGTTAGCTATTAATTTGGAAGACAAGCAGGCTCTGCCGGAGGACACTCGAGACCACCAACCAACATTAAAGTAATGGACAAAGATGATGATGGTAAAACTAGTTGAAGAAGGCCCAAACGAAACGACGACACAACTTAGTGACTGAGAGCGAAAGCGCGGAGACAAGGAACAGAATTAAGTTATAGCAGAGCGGCCACTGACTAAGATTTAAAAAAAAAATTAATAGAAATTACAGAAGACTGTACCGTTGCAAATCCCAGATAGGAGATGACCTGGCCTAAATTGGGAATGGTCGATTTTGAGAGGGAACAGTCGCAACCCTGGGCGCAGAACCAGCAACATGGTTAAAACCTCATCGTTGCTGTGCAACCCACCCTGCGAAACCTTCCTGAGCCGGCGTGTCCTGTTTTCGCCAAAGGGCACCACTCCAATGACGAGAACCGTGACCTCTAGGGTTGGACCATCTCAGGGAGGGCCCAGCTAACCTAGCTAGGCTGCAGTCGATAGGTCAGAATCCTAAGACAAGACCAAATCTCCTGGCTTACGCAAGTCCCGTGCCATTTCGCTCATCATAGCAGGTCCTAACCTTAACCCTACCTTGCCTCTGGAATCCCTACTCACCACAAGTGTTGAGTAGTTCCTCCTCGGGGAATCCTATCTTTACAATCTGGACCATTCAGATCAACTAATTAATTCTAATTGAGCTAAGATTAAGCCGGAAGATTAAAAGTTAACGCTGACGGAGAGAAGGTGAAGTAAAATGAGGGGTTTGTCAGCGTGAGTTAGGCTCAACTACGGCTTACTAAAGTAGGTTGACAGCAGGAGAAGATTATTAATGGGTGAGATGGAAAAAAGAAATACTTACGAACGACCCCCGACGCTGAAGTAGAAATTACTGCGAATAGACCTGCTGGAAGTTACGACGTTAACATGGTTGCATGTTATTCTGGACTTTGTTGCCATAACTTCTCCTATAGCTTACGTTGACCTAATAGAAAGATTAAATAGAAAGATTTTCACATGCCTAAATAGAAAGATTTTCACATAGGAGACCAGATGAACACATTCCTCTTCTGCCGTGACCCCGGCGGGCGCACCTAACAAGTCCACTGGTGTAAGCGCCAAAAGAAATTAATCACAGTTGTAGATGTTGGGCCGGCAACAGAGCACAACCTAAGTGGGGAATAAAGAGGGAGGGAAGCCTAGCAAGGTATTTTTTTGGTGGTTTAGTACCTTTTATCAGGGCTTGCCCACAGCCATATTTCAAGAGGATAATGCGCGACCACACGTGGCACGCATTGTCCAACTGTTCTTCGTCAATCGCCAGATTGAATTGCTTCCCTGGCCGCCTCGCTCTCCGGATCTTTCGCCGATAGAAAACATGTGGTCCATGGTTGCTCTACGATTGACCCAGATTCCATCTCCAGCTGCCACAGTAGATCAACTTTGGCAACGTGTGGAAGCTGCTTGGTCTGCTGTACCCCAAGAACTCATCCAAAGTCTCTTTGAATCAATGCCGAGGCGTGTGGCAGCGGTGATCTCCAACAATGGCGGCTACTCTGGCTACTGATTTTGGCAGGAACCACACTTCACAGAAGTCTATAAATTTAATCATTTGATACTTGGTCAACATGTTATCTACAAAATAAATTTTGTTGTGATATCTCTTGTCTTTCTTGGTGTCAATTTGGGTGGCCAGCAGTGTACATATGTTTAGTTAAGACCAATGAATATAGTCACAGATCACAGTGATGCTACGTAGCCATTCAATATTAAAATGAGGCTAAGACACCTCGTTCAACTTTAAAATACAGTCAATTCCATGGAAAAAGCTAAAAGAATGAACCATCCGTAACTTAAAAAATTGACAATGAAAAGTTATACCGTCCAAATTTGAAGCATCCATCAAATACGTTATGCTTAAAGTTATTTATGAGATATTTCTTTTAAAATTGTTTTCAAGATGTGTTTAGATCCATAAACTGTTTACTTGGAAAATTCAAATAATGTGCGGGAATACTCTTTTATGTGTTGATATTCTACGCACTATTGACAAAAAAATAACACTAGCATACTTTTCTAAATTTTTGCTTACGTCATCTTTCTACGATCCATTTACATACACATACTTGTAGCAAATTTTCGAAGAAATTGTTAGATTACAGCAAAAATTAATTTAAGATATGAACTGAAATAAAAAAAAAATTATTGGAAAATTTAGGATTTAAATGCGGCTCTTATGAACGCTAAGATATAATAATTAAGGGACGAAAGATAGAGTTAACTTAATGGAAAAACTATGATGGAAATCATATGTAGCAAATGTTGAAAAATATTAATTTGTAATGTATTCTCATTAATATAATTAATAACCTTAGAGGTGTACTTCTCATTTATCTAATTTTTTAGATAAATAGTTTATTAAATTACCCCCTCTACCCAATATATAGATATAGATATATATTTAATCAAGTAATTAGCTGTTCGAAATCCAGTTTTAATTCTATAATTCGATACATCTGTCACTTCTCCTAATATCATTTTTCAAATGTACTTCTCCCGCTGGTTTGGCAGAGTTAGCAGTGATTTGATTTTTCTTTTTGTTTCATTAAAAGTAACAACAATGCAAAATCCACTCAAAATTTCCGGTTGCACCCGAAAAGTTGCTTGATGTCAGTGGCGGATGAAGCACTTGGAGGGCCCCAAGCGCAACCTAAGTTTGAGGCCCTTCTGATCTTAATACAAAGCAAAGCTGTCACATCACTTTATTATTAAAAAAAAAGAAAGAAAGAATCTGTTAGCGTACATGTAAAACATGCACGTCAACAATTCTAATAATTCTTCTCTTATATATATTTGAATAGCAGAGTAAAAGCTGTGCAGTAAAAGCTATGTTTGTTAAAAAAGGTATACGTTAAAAATCATTGAAGATGCTCAAAATAATGTTTAGACAACAAGCCTTTTAACAATAACATAAAAGCATTTATTCATTTGAAAAACTAGTTAAAATTAGTTAAAAACAACAATGTCAATATCTTCATTCTTCACTGGTAACATTAGTAATGCACACCGGGTTTTTACATTGAATTACTTTCTTAAACGAACAGTCTATTTCCTATACTGTGATGGACTATCAAAAGGGATTTAAATTTTGAAGTAATATAAAATACCTTACTTTTAGCAGGCTTAATACAATATCTTGTTATCTTATCAGAACAGACACTGACTTCTTAATAAACGCATTGATGAACAGAGCAGCTTGACACTACCTAATAATACCGATACTCATCTCATATCTTCTATCTCATCACCTCTAATCACATCTCCTGAAAGTATCCACGGCTTATATATACGTATCAAAAGCTGATATTCAAATATCGGGTTGTAACTTCTACGAAATACGCCCTCTACTAGAGACTTTTATGTTTAATTAGATGACGTACGGCAGTCTGCCAAACATGACGTAATCACAAGAAACCTGCGTCAGAGATTCGGCTTAGTTATGAATTGAATCGATTTAACTTGAACAGGCTTAAAAAGGAAATGCAAAGTATGACGTCAAACTTCGGAAAGGCAAGTAATTAATGGACCTTTAAAGCAATTCTTAGTTCACATGGCTAACAGAATCCCCACAATATATATCTTTTTGAATCTGCCGACTTTCGGAGGCCCCTGACAATCGGAAGCTTCAAGCTCGCGCTTCTTGCGCTTGTGCGATGATCCGCCACTGCTTCATGTCGTTCTTCAACATCTCTGAGTTGTTAACCTATTTTTAAATAATTCTACAAAAAGTACAAAATATTAGCTACTGCATCAAAACATAATATAATCTATAGAATGCATTTTATATGAGACCAATATCTTCATTCGGACCTCGAGTGATCTATTGAATTTATCATAATACGCTCTCTTAGAAAGTATATATATATATATATATATATATATATATATATATATATATATATACAGTGGAATCTCGATCGATCGTTCCCCGAATCATCGTTTTCTCGTATGTGTCGTTTATTTTACCCAGTACCGATTATCATATTGCTTTGTTATGTTTCCGCATCTATCATTTTACCGCATTTATGGTTCAGTTCCGTCGGTCCCTTGAAAAACGATAGATCGAGATTACACTGCATATATATTTATAGTGCCTTAAAAAGTTAATAAATACCTTTACAAGAATCGTACAAAAAATTCAGAAATTTTTCAGTAGCAATACAGGACAATTCATGAAACAAATGGGGGGGGGGCATTATTTTCATTACTTATCGTTTCATAAACTTTTTTGCGGTTAGGTCAGTGACAAACCATCCAAAAAGGTGTCTTTATTATCACACCGTTAAAAATATAGTCACTTTAACGATAATGTTGGCACCGTCGAAACAGACACTCATTGAATTTTAGTTATTTTGAAAAGCCTCGTGATTCCGACAGCGGCTTGCTATTCACGTTCTAATAGCTATACCTTTCTTATCCTTATTTCATTTTTGTTTCAATCCCAACTGTGTTTTAAGTATTTATCTCTTTCATAGAAATGAGATGTGATAGTGCCTTATGTAAGCATTTGTATTAGTGTCTAATACAATCTGCTTTTGTTTTGCTCTCCAGTCCCAGCCTTCTTTTATTTTCATGTGTTACATAGAAATTTTTCTATATTCATCTGTTATATAACACTTTGTGATGTAAGTATTTGTACTCCTATCTATCATACACTGTTATTATTTTGTGAGTTCATCTCTTGGTTTTTAACAGTTCCGTTTACATTTATTCTAGAATTAAATATATCATTTAAATCATTCTTAAAACAATTTCGGTGGAATCCCCGTCTTATTTACAAATAATGTTTATAAAATTGTGTTTTTATTTCATGGCAACGCGTATCATCTTCTAGACTTCCGCCTATCCATTATCGTACGTATTAGGTAATAGTGCAGGGGTTCATAAAGGTGACGACAGACGACGATTTTGGTTGGTGGCGTTCTGTCTCGCCAGCTAGGGGTTCGGATTATGAAAGAGGTCCCTGATTGATCATCCTTTTTTTGGACTCTAAGCCACCGCAGATAGATGGAATTTTGAGGGATATAGCTGAAAAATCTTGTCATTATTACAAAAGTAAATTGTCTGGTTTGGCCCTGTATTCACTTCGGTAATGCACAACGAAATATCCAACTTGCAGTGGCGTTGCGGGGGTTGTTTTGAAAGTTAAATCCCTCCCAGAGTTCCTCTTCATCCCAAATTGTTGTACATGCCTACGATAGAGTACTAAACTTTTTGTAGTTTGCAGTACTTTAGGTATATATATATATAAAGTTCAACAACCAACAACCCCCCCCCCCCCCACACACACACACACACTTCCTAAGATAAAAATACTGATCACGACATTGATTGGTAGCACATTTATGACGAGTAAACGAAGCAGTTTTGAAATGTTAAATGAACCATTTCAAATTCTAAATATCTATGGTGCCCGGTATATAGGACTTCAGTCAAAAACAGTGATTTTTAGATGTTTGTTAGTACTGATAAAAAAAAACAAAAATCTTTTCACTTGTATAAAAGGCTTAAATCTATCAATTTTGTATACAAAAATACATTTCTTTGTACAAAGGCTGAGGTCGAAATCATCGTTCTGCAATTGGTATAAAAGCCAATAACTTGGTATATTTTAATCACTGTTTTTGACTTAAGCCCTTTATACCGGGCACCATATATATTATTTCATTTTCTTAAATTGTCTCAAATTAATATAGTTTCATATTTTGACGTAGCAATTCGGCTTTTTCATATCGGCCACGCGACTCCAGGGAGATCCCTGGTGACTACTCTCTGATGGGGCTGCTTACCCAAAGTTGGTGTTTGGTTTATTTCGCTCAGTGGATTTCTTTTTCTAACTCCCAGGACTAACTCACCCCCTATCGTGATTGCGTTTCTGTATTCCACCAAATTCCTTTCTCCGTAGTTTAGACCTCGAGATCCCATGTGCTCGAAAAGAGTCAATGTGATATTTTGATCACAGGGCTTGTGGCGGTCCAGTGGTACAGCGCGCTGGTTTTCGGTGCTGAGGGTGCTCGGATTGAATCCTGGCGTCGCGCCACGAAAAATGTCTCCGTTCGTGCCGTCCCTTCATAGGAGGGAATGCTGTCCGCCTATATTGTGCCCTCACAATGAAATGGGCAGTGAAATTGCGGCGTAGTATAGGCGAATGTTTGACGACAAGTGCCTGCGCACTGGAAAAAAAAAATATTTTGATCACAGGTTTATGAATCTACCGGAATTTATGATGATTATATGCACCATTGCTTTTTTGAGGTTTTTGCGTAATATTAACGGTTAGGCATAGACCAACATCCATAGTATTTTGATTTAAATGAACATTAGGATAAACATGTAATTATTCCATTTTATTACTCATAAAAATTTTAAAAAGGTCAGTTTCATAATACGAGTATTACCTAAGGAGCTTTAGTTTACAGCCTCTGTTGTTCACCTCTTCGTTATTTTTAGGGAGCGTTCAAAGTTTTCTTTCCCGGGAATGGGTTGTAACGCGAAGAGACACTCTTTCGCCCTGACAGCTGAAACGTGGGACGTGTCCCCGACGCATCGTAAAAGTTCGCAGCCATTGTGCGCCGAAGGTGTTGCGCGTTTTGTTTTGCCTCTCTATTTCCGAATGGTTTTTATGGGCTGTTAATGGCTCGTTAACTCGATTTATCGGGCCTATCGAATTCCCCTGTTTATCGTCTGCCACGCGAGCGCTTCCACGAAACGCGAACGCTCGCCATTCTGCGAAGACACGCGAACGCAGGTGGACAGAACGGGGCCGTCACGTGAAGAGGAGTTGGGGAGGCTGACATTCAGCATGCGGTTAAAAAGAACGGAATGTGAATAAGAAACCAAAATCTAAAGGAAAAGTTTTCGCTAAATTATTAAAAATGCAAGAAATATCCTATTAATATTATGAACAATATAATATTGAAAATAACATTACATTGATAATATTCATAAATGTGAGCCTGTGGCGACCTTGTGGTACAGCGGACTGGCTTTCAGTGCTGAGGGTGCTCGCATCGAATCCTGGCGTCGCGCCACTGAAATGCCTCCATTTGTGTCGTCCCTTCATGGGGGTAATGCTGGTCCGCCTATATGGTGCCACCATAACAAAATGGCCAGCCAAACTGCGGTGTATTATAGGTGAATTTCTTCACGACAAGTGCCTCCGCATTAGTGAAAAAAAAATCATAAATGTTTTTAGAAAGAGTTCCCAATTCATGAATTGCTCATACCCAATCAAACCCTGTATACAGAATAATTCCCGAATGGGACGTAAATTCTCCATTCCTAAATTTACGCCTAACTACAGTTCATAATTTAGAGATTTTATATTATGGGTACACTCTTACTCGAGATATTCCAAACTTCGTAACTATTAAAATCATATTAATCTGTGATTCCGTTTATCGATGTTCCCACCGTTCTAAATAAGAATATTTTTGATTTCCTGTTTCAAACCAGCCGTAGTATATTATTTAGTTCATTGTTTAAAAATTGTTTTTAGACGAGGAAATTCCTTATTTGAATTTCATTGCAAAAGGGGCCTTGGTAACTGAATAGAATAGATCGTATATTTAGCAGGATGTTTTGAACTTATTTACTAGAAGTGGATCGATTTCTTTGAATTGCAGTAGAAACAATGAAGTTTGACGTATTGGTTAGAACAGGGGTTCCCAAACTTATTTGGCCCCTTTTCAGAAAAAAAAAATTACCCAGCTCTCCCTCGGATATTTCCCTTCTTATGCAAACAAACATACGTAGATGCAGCGACACATTTGCGTCCTTTTATGTATCTCTATATTTCTACCTATGCCCTTCAACATACAGATAAGACACCTTGAACAATAAATCGAAGCTTGTAATTATAAAATTAAGTATTAAAACCGACCGTAGAAGCATTAGCATGACACTTAAAAAAAATGGAGATAATGAAGGACGAATAACATTCAAATTAATCCTAATGAGAAGGAGGAACTCAGTGTGCTGCTATCAGTTTATTTATGTTCAGCTCTGTTTTTGTCAGTAGACTTTTTAAATAGTCGCGATGAGCTATTTGTAGTCGGTTTTTGTGTATAGTGAGCAGATCTGAGACTAATTTGAATTAAAACATACTAATTTGAATTAAATTCTTAAAAAACTTCCATCTCAATTTGTCTAGTGGTTAAATTTTATCTTTTACCGTATTTTAATATTTCTTTTGTCAATTTATTTCGTTGTTATGCACGTGACGCAAAATTAATTTAAAGTATCCCAAAAAGAAAAGAAACCACGTGATCAGCATTTAATAAATTAAATTCTAAAAATTAATCTTTAAAAATTCGCCAAAATCAGAAAATGGAGGCAAAGATTCGAAAAAGATTTCATTTTAAAGGAATTTTTAATGATCTTTCTCGTGATATAAATTTTATAACCTTCAGATTATTATTTTAATGCAAACTTTACAGAATGTTACAAAAACAGATTAAAAATTTAATTTAAAAAATTTCTAAGAAGAATTTTTCAAAAAATTTTCTAAATGCACCCCTACACTATAAGAAGAACCGCCATGCAACATTTCAGCCCTTTAGGTCCAACGGTTTGATCTGTATGTTATCTGTCAGTCAGTCAGTCAGTCAGCTACGGAACTGTTTTATATATATTTAATAAGGCTTTCCTGAAAATTTGAAGACCCCTTTCGTAGACGAAGAAAGAACGGGATGGAATTCTAGAAAGGAAAAAAAAAGAGATAAGTAAAGAGATAGAGTTCGAATTATTTTTCTTTCGTCGAAGCTTGAATACAAGTCAGAAATCTATCGAGAAAAGTAAATATATTCCGTTAAAGAATAACATATAGTATTACCTTCTATACTTCAAATCCCGATCTGATCTGAAATTTCTCACGCTACCAAAGAATTTCCCCCGGGGACCACCCACTACAAAAACAATGCATCCGAGGCGTCATAACAATGCATTACCCCTAACTTCTGCACGCCAATCACGCAATTAGGAAGAAAAAAAGAAGAGTCCCCCCCTCCCCACTAAAAAATCGTCGCGACAGGCGTTGCGATGTCGTATGACGCGAGGGTTAGGTGGGGGAGTGCCAGATAAGAGGGGATTTTCGATTTGTCACCATTAGCACCCCTTCGACCTATGCCTCGAACCCGTGACCCAGTTCGTTTGCTCCCCCCGGGCTGACACGAGGAGAACGGTTCTTGGAGTGCTCTCGAATCGAAGAGTAAATTTGAAAGGAGAAATATCATTCAGCCCACTTAATGAGGGTATGCAGTTCTTGCTGTGATAGGCGGATAATGAAAAAACTACCTTCCTCACGAATAAAATAGTGTTAAAACACCCCAAGAGTTTGTAAATCTGCAGATGAATAGGTAATTCGAATTTCGAATGTAAATTTTGCATCAAACCCCTCCAAACTTCCCAGAAAGTAAAATCGCTCCCTAAAAAGGAGAAAAACCTGACTGTGGTTGGGCCAATGAATTGTAGCCTCAGTTAATTTGTTGCACAGTTGAAAAAGCCTTGAACCACCGGAATTTTTTAAAACTTATTCCCTTCGTATTGGTTAGCTCTCGCGTGTCTTATTTTCACTATTATTATGGACTCTTCATGGTATAGACGCTGAACACTATGGAGACAATGACATATCGCTCACTCCTTTCAACAACGTCATATCTCAAAAATAGGCGATTTTTAGTTATGCTTGTTTTCAGAATTCCCTGAAAGAGCAGTATATCCCTGCAAGATCGTCATATCTCACCGCTCAATATTTAGCCGCTAGAGAGCAGAATTAAAGTTTATTTTCTATACATTTCAATGTACTTTCAAACTTTCAAATCACTCTCCTGGAAAATCTTGTTTTTTGAGATATGACGTTGTTGAAAGGAGTGAGCGATATGCTCGGTACAGGGCCGGATTAAGACAATGTAGGCTCCTGGCTCCGATACTGTGAGAGTCCCAGTAATATGAGATTGGACATAAGTCGTTTGACAAATGTTTATTTTAATTTACCTACTACGTCTTTACATTTTCTCATATTTATAGATATGTAGTTATGTACACCGCGACTACGTCACTTATTGTTGTTGATTTTATGATTGTTATTTGTTGACTCAGTGCATTTCAACTTCTCTGGTCATCGAAGAAACGAATAACTGTTAGTATAGAGCTACCTTTACACCACTCTGCATTTTTAAAAAGCAGAAAATAAGCTTAAGATAAAATTAAATTTATTCTTACGAGGTTAACACCAGTCATAATTTAAATATTTACTTTGCGTCATTGCTCAGAAACAAATTTCTCTAAAACATCAGTGAATTTAAGTCCTGTATGTAGAATATCATTTTGAATTGCCATAAGTCTGTTGAATCTCTCTTGTGCCATTGTCGATTTGTGTGCATTCTTCTAAAGTTTCATATTAGGCCAGTCGGGCACTACGATTTTTCCCTACGATTTTGGATAGACATGCTTCTTAACCTACTTGCCTCAGGCCTCTTTTTTTTTTTTTTTTTTTGAGAGTTTTCATGAAGTACACTCGATACAACGAAGTCACATAACATTTGAAGTTCGGAATTAACGAAATTTTTTTGATTTATACTTACCGTTATCCCCAATTTAAATTTATTAGCATCATTCCATAAAACATAGTTTTATATAACTTAAAAACACATAACAAAATAATTTAAATGAAGAAAATAACTGTTTCGGAATGCGTCTCACATACATAAGCTAGTTTTCATTTGATTGAATCGTCCAAATTCCCAGAAAATACACAGAAGAAATCAAAACGGAATTTTTCGTTGTCCACAGAAAAGTGTTCAAAAAATAAACTCGGAATATTCCGTCTCCCGTTTATACAATGTTGCAGAGAAAATATAGATATCATTCCACTATTCAATTTGTTTTAAAAACCTATATCCGATTTGCTTTAATAGCAAACATCGATGCTTTGGGAAGTCTTTATATAATCGGGAAAAATTAAATGACTTAATTTAGAAAACAGATTTTAACATAAACATTGATCATATCTATCAAAAAAATATCTTCATAGAGCTTAAGTATCATCTAAAGACACTATTAGTTCGATGCTGTCATTATTTGCATTAGACACTTATTAGCCCGAATCAAACTTTTGAAGAGATAAAGCAATCCGTTTAACGATGTATCCTAAAAAAAGATGTATCGATTGCAATCAAAAGCTTTCTTTAACTCTCTAAGATATTTTTTAGACTTATTCTCTGTCTCTTTCTTTCAGCTGAAAAAGGCATTTCTGACAAATTATTTCATCTTCTAGTTTGGTATTCAAAAGCGTCAAAAATGTACCTCCTGATGCACTTTCAAACACCATATTAAGAATGGAATAATCTGTCACGAACACTTTTCTGGTTAAAAGTGTGTAACGGAAGAATACGTCTTAACGTTTAGAAGATTAAAAAATAAGGAACTTTTGGACGAACCCAAAAGGGAGAGCTTATACCTAAAAATATACATATTTGAAGTTTGTTAGATTAACCTATATTTTTAAAATTAAAACGGGTAGTGTGTGATCGAGTAAGTATATATACGTATTTTCGGAGGTAACCCACATTGTGAGACTAGTTTATATTTATACATTGCAATCCTGTACAAAGGACATAAAATTCGGTCGGAGCTAAACGCTTTGTCCCTAATGCAGCCAGAGGTTCTTAACATAAGGCTGGCACAGGCTGTTTTAGATTTATCGACACCGTTTGCTGAATGTTGAAAATTATAAACACGTTGACGTAAGGAATTTCAGAATCTTCGAGACGTACCTTAAAACCTTCCGAGGCACAATAAAGATTCAAAAATTGATTTACGAAAGAAACCTGTTATGAACTTACAAAAACTTTTATTTTTGCAATGTTCGATAAGAATACATAATATACACTCAATGCTTGTTAGCAACAAAATAAAAATAAAATAATTGCTTGCATTCAGTAACAGCGTTTTTAAAGAGTCTTTCTTGGAAAGGAACTGGTTGAAATCATTGATATTTGAGCGATCATCGATAATTCGAGGTAGTCCTTTGTGAAAGGTTTCATTTTGCTCAACCGATCAAGTTTCAATTCGATGTGCCCGTAAGATATTAAAAGCATTTTAGCCCTTTAGCCGTTTCTTTTTTGAGAAAGGAACGTTGCCCAGGGAGTACCACTTGGAGGCAGGCTTTTGAACACTCCCCTTCACAGCGAGACCATCCGCCCAGCACGATGGTGGTATGCTGGCGTGTTTCTCGCCTTTTTGATGGTATAAGAGGGACGATGTTGAGGTGGATTTACTTTATAGTCCGATGTTGTTGGCCCCGAAAGAGGCAAGCAATGAACGAGCCTGATGTCGGGTCTTGTGGAGAAGAGGATGACTTTAGCCTGGTGTTGTCGGCTGTGGTGAAGAGAAACATTGAGCCTGATGTTGTTGGCTGATGTTGTAAAGAAGAGGATGACTTCAGCCGGGTGTTGTCGGCTGTGGTGAAAGATATGTGAGAATGATGATTTCGAGTTGCTGGATGCTAAAACTTACGAAAATGTGTGACGAGCAAAAACATTATAAACCAGAAGCTGTACCGAGATGCAAAGTTCTGTAAAGAGATGGTGACTTATTACACGTGTTAAAAAAATGCTGTTTCAAAATTTCGTTTTTTCAACAAACGTCTTCATAAAATGTTGTCCATGTACACAAATTTTGTTAGTCCTTTATTCCAGACGAAATACAGCCGAAAATGAGATGCTTATTCGTTTCTTAAAGCTAAGTCGTGATTTAACCAATTTGGGATGCAATTTTAGTTCTTTTTCAGTTTTCAGTTTCTTTTCTTCGGATTGGAGGTTGCTAAAATGATCTGAAGTCTCTGGAATGTGTTCGGCCTGGATATAGTCAAGACAGTCAGTTAAGAACCGGTCCATGAGGGAGTACCGACGCTTAGGAAGTTTAAGAGGTGTTTGTTGAGCTTTTGGAGGTTTTCTGGGAGGTTTGGATGGTTTGGCCATGAAATATTCGTCATTAGAACTTTGTGTGGCAGTTTCGTAACAAAGATCTTCAGCAAGATCCTGGCCAGCCTCTTTTACAATTTTCACTTTCTTTTCCTTTCCTCCGATGACAGTGTAGAGACGGAAGATTACAATTCCTGCAAGCAAAAAGCAGTATACGTCCCACATAGCGTACAAGAACACAGCCATTATAAGAAATAACATGGCGAATGATGGATTTATGAATAACTCAAAATAAACGTCAATAATATAGGAAATATTGAAAGCACTGTCATATAAAACAGCAGCAAATTCAAAGAGTTTTTAGACTCTTAAACCGTCACAAATGAGAGTTCGGTTTAAAATGGCGACTCTTGGAAACTTCTGTTGCGTAGCAGTTCTGTTGCAACAATGAGTTGAAATACTGTTGAGAATTAACAATGTAAAGAAATAGTTGCTCTTATCTCAACAATGAGAAAACAGTATCTGTTGAACAGTGCATTTAGTATCCTGTTTCTTTTTGTCGATTAATAAATTTTCATTTTGGATGTGGTGGCATCGTGGCCATTCTTAAATCACTTCTTAAGCAAGAATGCGTATAAAAATTATGTTTAGATAACTAAATCTACTGGGATGTATTTTTCCTGCTGAATACACGGTGCAAGCCGCATATATGTAATACATTAATATGCCGGTAAACCCACAGAAACCTCCTGCTGCCCTACCAAAACTCTCAACTTCAGCTGAGAAAATGATCTTATTTGTCGGGCTTTGCAAAGCGTGCAGTAGTGAAAAAGTGCAGTTATAATTTGAAATTGAGAAAAATCGTAGTTTGTTTATTACTGTTTAAAATATTCTTCAAAAGCAGTTAAAAGACGAACTTTGTTTACTGTGGAAAGTTGTGTATCGTTTCCTATATTTAAAAAATATACTTACCATCAGAGTACAGATTTTAATTGTAAATTATGAAAAAAAAATTATTGTAAGTTATGAGCCATATCATTCTTTCCAAAACACATATCAAGGCAATTAAGGATGGATATTTACATTTGACTGCCATGCAGATTTTCTAAACTCACACTGGTGTGTCATTACTTAAACTTACTGTTTTCTACTTAAAAAGAAAAATATATATCAACGCAGTAAAGACTTCCCAGTTTCCACAAATACTGATGTTCTAAATGCATGAACACCCGTTAATACCGAATAGTCAAAACCAGGTTCATTCTTATTTTTATGAACTATATCAGAACTTCACAACCTTTGTTCTGCGAGTACAGTAGTCATACAAAAATTGCTTTCATCGTTTCAAAATTACCCTTAATTTAACAATTTTAGAAACTTAGGAACAAAAGAATTTTTGTGTTCTGAATTCTTTTTACAAATTCTAAAAAATCCAGTATTTCTTCCGTTTCCTGAATTTTCGAATACGACAAAAAAAAAAAATCCCTGTTTTACTTAAAAATCCATAATATAATTTCTGTGACGCGCAGTCACAAGGTCAAGGATATTTCACAGCGTCGCAACAATTTTGCAGTTAAAGCAAATGCAAGCTCAAAAATCTTGTTCATTTTAAATATTTCATACGCTTTTACTATTTAGTTTAATTTTTACGTTAAATTTGCTATTTTTATTATGTTTATTACCATGTTTTTATTAAATCGCTTTCTTGTTTGTTTTTGTGTGTGTTTGTTTAACTTTTTATTAAAGTTAAAAATACTGATGTTGTTTATCCCAAATCTAGTTCGTTTATACGGAAAATGAAATCCGTTTTTGTCTATAAAAGGGTTGGATAGGAGAAGAGTGATATTTTTGGCAAGTGGTCACCGACAACAAAAGGTCAAGAACCACTGAACTACGGGCATTTCATTGAAGGTGTTTGCTATTTCTTACCCAAAAAATCTCTTATTAATACATTACAGATGTTTATTTTTTAATAGTGAAAAATATTTCATTGAAAGCGTAAGCTGTTTTATAAATTCCATAACACATATGAAGCCAGTTATAATTTACATTCGACTGCTACACTGTAATTTCCTTAACGAAGAGCGTGCTTTTAAGTAAATTTGCTAATATTCAAAAATACGTATAATCAAAGCATTATGGAAACTTACATGATGTGATAAAAGATATATAATACATCGAAAGTGTAGTTGATTAAATAGTTTTGAAGAATGGTATTCATTTGTAGATATTCGCCATCCCTAACATGATATCCTTTGATTCTCAAGTCTCTAGAACGACAAGTGCCTCCGCATTTGAGAAAAAAAAGTCTCCAGAAATACTGATGTTGCAAATCAGCGGTCGCCTAAATCGTGGCACCCGAACCACTTGTGGTGTGCATGCTAACCTCAACTAGCATGGTTTCCATTCATATTCGATCTGTGAAAAATTTATTCATATAAAATACCCGAAAATTTGCTGAAGCTAAAAGATTATATTGGTGGGTTTTCAAAGTTGTTTTCAAATAAAATGGGATACGCACGCAACAATTATCAGGTTATCAATGATTCAAACATTTATGACATGCTTTCAGACGAAATTAATATAATTCAATAGGATTACACCTCCCCCACTAAAGGTGATATGGCTTATTCAAACTGGAGACCAGCCGCCACTACAGCAACCCAGCTCTCAAAATACACCTATGCCCTCAAATTTTCCATCACGCCCACCGGCAGAAACTCTCCAAAGTGAACAGCCACCATATGTTGACGTGTTGAGATTTTTCCCTTTAGATTAGATTATATTTCAAAAGAACCAAAGTTATTACAATCACAAAGTTATTACAAACAACTTTTACAAGCAATTGCAATTGCAAGACTCAATAAATGCATAATCATTATTACTAAGAGACATGATATAACACGAGTATAATTTACAAATTTCGAAATCAAGTCACAATACTTGCACATTAATAATATATTACAAATGACAATTGTATAATGCCCTTATACAAGATGAACAAAAAGTGTACGTAGTTCATGTACACGCTAAATAAATGAATAAATAATTTTTTTTCCAATGCGGCAGACAGATGGACATTATCCTTACCGCCATATGACACTGCGGTTTTGCTAGTCACTTTTCTGGGAGCACCGTATAGGTGGACCAGAATTATCAACCAATACTTATCAACATTTATCAACCAATTTTCCCCATATGTTGCTTTGTATTTGGTGATTATATTAATCTCCGCATCCTTGAAGTCGTTTTGTTCCCTTAATTTGATCTTAAATTCCTCTTTTCCATATTTTTCTCCAACACCAAATATGATCATCTGAGGGTCCCTTTTCTTCGGCTTTTCTATCTTATAATTCTCTTTCAACCGGTCTATATCCTTAAATTCCTCGATCAACTCAATCCTCCTTATTATCTATTCCAATAACAAGCCCTCCTTTCCTTATTTTCTTACAAACATTGATATAAACTTTAATTTTACCAGGTTTGTTCAAGTCCCGTACCCCTCTCTTCGTAACATCAGCGCTCTGTTCGACTTTGGGCATAATTGTCGCTACATGCTCCCCTTCTCCTCTTTTCCTCGATTTCGACCTTCTTCTCGTCTCATAACTTTTCTTGACGACCTCAGCATAGCTGTCTGCCTTTCCTTTTTCCAGTATCGAAATTTGTCCTCTATAATACACTCTTAGACAAAAAAAAAAAAAAACAACAAAAAACCCGACGTACCAAGAAGGAGTAATGCAAATTCGACACAAATTGATATGCATACAGATTTTGACGGAAAATGCAAAATTTTAAAGTTTGGTGGCCAATGAAAGAACATGTGACGCTGCAGCGCATCTTAACTGCAAAACTGACAGGATATTCAAGAGGAGACATTTCGATTCCATGTCATAAATTCTTTGCGAATTTCATTCCATGTACTCAGGTAGACAGTAACTATGCCTCGCATACAGGTGCGTGAACAATATGCGCAGATGTCAGCATTTGAGGGAGGACGTGTATTTGAGATCGATGAAGCCGGTTGGTCTAATCAGCGAATCGCTGGACATTTGGATAGGAGCGATGCCACTATTAGACGATGTTGGCAGGAATGGGTGAACCATGGCCAAACACAACGTCAAAAAGGAAGCGGTCGGCCTAGAGAAACGACAGAACGCGAGGACCGAGCAATCGTCAGAGCGGCACTCACAGCCACAGATTCATCATTATCATTGATCGTATGTGCAACTGGTGCTTCGGTGACCACAAGGACCATTCATAGGCTGCTCGAAGAAAGGGGGCTGAGCTCACGGCGCCCCTTGCGCCGACTACCATTGACCTCTGTACACCGACAAGCCCGTTTGCAGTGGTATCGGGCACATTCGACCTGGAATGTCGCTGAATGGAGTAGAATTGTCTTCAGTGATGAGTACCGCTTCGAATTGAGCCCCGATGACCAGCGAATACATGCCTGGAGACGCCCCGGACAGCGGTGGGATGCCAACCTGACTGTCTTCCGCTATACGGGCCGACAGTCAGGAGTGGTGGTCTGGGGTGCCATTTCATTTCATAGCAGGACCCCTTTGGTTGTCATCCGCGGCACCCTTACAGCTCATCGGTACGTCGATGGTATTCTACGCCCCGTTGTGTTGCCCTTCATATAACGCCATTCTGGGCTTAGATTTCTGCAAGATAATGCCAGCGCGCACAGGGCGAGAGTTTCTAGTGCTTGTCTTCGGGCTTGCCCAACGCTAACTTGGCCAGCAAGTTCGTCGGATCTCTCCCCCATTGAGATCGTTTGGAGCATTGTGGGCAGGGCCCTCCAACCAGCTCGGGATTTTGACGAACGAACGCGCCAATTGGACAGAATTTGGCACGATATCCCACAGAAGGACATCCGCCACCTCTATCAATCAATGCCAAGCCGAATAACTGCTTACATAAGGGCCAGAGGTGGACAATTTTTATCATATTGTAATCATTTGTTTTTCTGTACATGTACATCACATCTACTGATTTTCGTCCCATTCGGATAAATCCTTCTTGGTGCATCTTTTTTTTTCCTTTCAAAGAGTACGTTATGATGTCAGTCAGCCCTATTTGCGCATTAACTATGGCCCTAACATCCTGATTCATCTGCCTCTTAGTGTCCGCACTCCATTTTGAAGTGCTAATAATGTTCAGAAGTTTCCTTTCCATCTCATTCAATTCTTGCACTTTTTTCATCTGCTTTTGCAATAATGGAATCATCTTGAGTCCAACACACAGTCCCCCAAGCTCCTCCGACGTTAGCAGTCTGTGTTACGACAGACCCCCAGGACCCACCACGAGGAGGTGTCGGAAGGATTTTTAGAATAACTATAACTATTCGAATTAACTTAACCACACAGGACTACCCATAAGCACTAGGCTATTCCGAAATCTAATAATTTGCTGAGAATAATTTTAAGTTAACGTTGTGTAGGGAGAAATCCTCGAAATCATTATAAATTAATTAAAGACTAGAATTAATAACCAGTACATATTTATGTTCACAAAACATAAAAAGAAATATTGGTTCATTGTGGGCTTTATAACCACACACACACACACACACATATATATATATATATATATATATATATATATATATATATATATATATATATATATATATATATATATATATATATATATATTCTATGTGTTTAAAATACAATTAAAAATAATTTCAAATTTTTCTTCTGTGTTTCAAATAAAAATTAAAAGAACTACTTTTATATTAAAACAATTGTAAAAATCTGTTTATGTGTTCTGTAAGTTCATAATTTTTATATTACATTCAAGTTATTTTCTTTTATTTTAAAGTTTTACTGTATGTACCTGTAAACTAAGTTATTTCTAATTAAATATATGAGCCATTTTTTATAAATCTAAATTTTTTAACTCATAGTCAGGATTACAAGCCCCCCCCCAATGTTTGTATAAAGAAGATACATATTAGTATTCAAGAATTTAATAACGAATGAAGTACTTTTTCATTTTAACAGGAGATAAGCCGAAACCTTTATGTCTTATTTGTTATGCTACAATAGCTGTACCTTAGACATTTTATGCAAAATCATAAAGATATGAACAATGATTACCCACTCCGATCTAAGTCACGTTCTTTATGTATGGAATAAGAAAAGAAATCCTCGATAAATAGTACACAAACATCTTTTAAAACGATGTTAGAGGGGAAAAAATAGTATGGTGCGTGCTTCTAATGAAATATCTTGCAAAGAAATAGGAACCGTATTTCAAAGGTGAAGAAATCTTTAAAGAAAGTTTGTTTATGGAAGCAAGCTATTTATGACATTCAAAAATTATAGAAAAATTTAATCAGATATCACTGTCATGGAATACAGTTATGAGAAGAACAGATGAAATGGCTGAAGTTGTTGCGAAACAGATTAAGGAAAAGGAGAAAAACTGCAGTTACTTTTCTATCGCCATCGATGAAAGTAACGATAATAGTGGTGAGGCCCATTTAGCAATTTCCTGTACAAGCATGAATGATGATTTTGAAATAATGGAAGAACTTTTGTGCGTGATACAAACGGATTTAGCAACAAAAGGCAGTAGTATATTTGAAAAACTTAAACCTTATGGCGATGAAATGAATTTTAAATGGGATAATTTGCTGAGTATCTGCAGAGATGAGCTCCAGTGCAGAGCACTCTGTACGTGTTTTCCTTTAAGAAACGTTTATAAACCAAAAACTAGTGAAATATCACTGTGTTATTCATATAGAGTTTTACTGTATGAAAATGCCATGAATGTTACTGCTTGTTGCATAAAAAAATGAGTGAATTTGAAAACAAATTCAATTTGGTAAAATAAATATTGAGAAATTAGATCTACCGTAATCAATGAAATTTCGTCCGGGCGGCATTTGCTATTTTCGCGGTTTCCGATTCAAGAAAATTTTCTCAAAGATATATTTCTTGTTTTGACACAACTCATAAGCACGAGCAAAGTATCTCGACACTAAATACGTTTAAAAGAAACTTGCGGAACCATCTCATTGATGGACATCTTGACAATCTATTACGTCTGGAAGCTTCTAATTTTCAACCAGAACTTGAAAAATGGACTGGGCCCTTGTCAGATTTTTCGGGGAAAAAGTTTGAACCACTTCGTTGGCCAGGTCATATAAGTTGTTGTTGTTGTGACTGATGACCCTTGACCGACAGTTTATTGTCAGACCAAGTTCTTGACGGCTATTGGGCGAATTGGTGCGACTCTGGTTTTTAATAACACCACAAGGGTCGGAGTCCGACTTGGCTAAAGGACCGGTCCCGTAATTTTGAACCGAGTCAAATGACGAGTCCGGAACACTTGACCCCGCACCTCCAGAAATAAATCTGAGAACTTGGAGGACATCGCAGCCACGACAGATTTTTCGTGTACCAGCCGCCATTAGTGTACACAGCGGTGGATTTTGCCAGCGACTGACATCGAACCAGAGACGTTCAGATCACTGGCTCGCTGCCTTTATTACCAGGCTCGTCCGTGAACTTCCGTGTGAGTAAGCTACTTAAAACTGACCATGGGAGAAACAATTATCTCTTAAATCTACGCCAGCGTATTTTAAAGTTTGGCCTTCAGACTTATTTATTGTCATGGCGAAGCATACTTTGAGGAGAAATTGCAGTGTCTTAAAGTCAAAAGGGAGGTCATTGGGTATTAAAGAAATGTGTGGCATGAACACTTTTTCTCCTTGAGCACACCAGGTTAAAATAATAGCTTCGATTAAATTTTTATGCAGGGCTTTGACTTGTAGCCGGGCCACCGCGCGATGTCTATTTTATGAAAGTGAGGACCTCATCGTGGAATACACGAAGTTCAACTTCTAACTGCTTAATAATTTTGAGACCCCACACACAAACGACGCCAGTTCAGTTGAAATAAGTGATATTGTTTGATAAAGTGATATTGTTTTAAGTGATATAAAAAAGGGAAGAGGGGGGAGAAGCTGTGTTTCAAGTAGAATTCTCGGGTTTTAATTTGCAATAATATTAAGTGCAAATTTTGTTCCCTTAATTTTTATGAGAAAATTTCTTTTTTCAGGATTTCTAGACTGACATATTAAACTGTTTTTCGATAATTTTATCATTAAAATAAATTTAAAGGAAAATAATGCTCCTTCACAGTATTTTCTGTCTTTTCCCTTCGCTTCACTTTTCTGGGTTCAATGCGGGGAAAAATGCATAATTCAACGAATCGTTTAATTCAAGAATTTCAAAGAGCAAAAAAAAAAATGTGCAGAAACAGGTTATTTGCTCTTATCACGACGTCGTTGCAGAGAAAAACAGCCAATAAATAAAAGCCAGTTACGCACTTACTCAGTTTTTATGCGGTGCAAGTGCGTACCTTGGCTCTAAAAAATATTTTCGTTTCTGAAAATTAGAAACTGTTGAATTGAAAGCTTTTAAATGTATCTTTTCAATGAAAAGGGTTTCGTGCCTAATCTGCCAAAAACTTTCACATTTCTGGCTGCTAAAACGGATTTTTATGCAGTTATTCAAATTCAAAATGTGTAAGTTTTTGTCCTCACTTGCCCGATTCACCCCACACATTTCCTTAAGGCTGCTGTGTACTAACCCTATTGGATTCGCTCACCTCTGTGTTAACCTATGGAGAAAATGTATCCAAGGATTGCCGACTTGGATTTAAAGATTTTTTAAAAATTGTACTCCGTAATAGAGAAAGAAATTTTACCCATTGCGGCAGTTTTCTTTTTTTAAAAAATATGCAAGTAATATTTTAAAATTTAAATTATTCGGGGAAAAATCTGGTAGAGTGTGTTTTAGACGCCCCTAAATTCCTTTGGTGGACGCAGTTTATAAAATGAATCCTGTTGCAAGGTGCAGAAAAGTTCAGGCTATCTGAAAATACAGAACCATTTTTATTGGATTATCAGCAAATTTTCTCCGTAGGTTAACATTGAGGTGAGCGAATACGATAGGGTTATAACACAAAAGCCTTAACCCTGTAAGATGTAACCTAACACTTCAAAAGTATATTCAAAACAGTATATACGCTTACATTCTGGATATTTAATTGGAAACAAGAGTGTAAGGGATTTAATGATTTTAAAACATCCGGTAGCGCAGACATTTACATTCGATTGCTGTATACCAGGGGTGTCCAACCTTTTAGCTTCCTTGGGCCACATTGAAAGAAGACGAATTGTTTTGGGCCACACAAAAATATACCTAACATTTAAAAGTAGTTGATGAGTAAAAAAAGTATAATATATAGTTATCAAATTTATTTCATTATAAATTTTATTGAAGCTAGCTATAGGAGTCATAAAATTAATGTGATATTTGGCATTAAATTTGACAAACTAATGCATCAATATCTTGGTCAATTGATGTGGTCGCAATTCTCAGGGAATTGTCAATATGTTCATCCGATATTTTGGTTCTAATTTGACTCTTAGTTTGCTTCATTTTTGTGCATACTAATTTTAATATCATTACAAATATGAACTATTAAATCTGTAAAAATTTCACATTTCATTTTTGTAATGAAATTAATATACAGAAAAAACATATGGAATTTTGCAAAGAATTAAAGATATTTCAAATGATGTATTGTCGATCTGTTGAATGAACAAAGTGGGATCTGTAATGGCCGCCTGCCATCATCGCTGAGGAGGGCTATTGATATTTTTTTTTCGCTTTGAGCTCTCTTTCTGGGCCGCACTTATGCTTGCTTTGGGCCGCATGCAGCCCGCGAAGGTGGGTTGGACACCCTTGCTGTAAACACTTCACCGAGAGTTTATGCTATAAATGATGAAACTAGATACTTAAATTCGATTACTTTGAGGATTTCACTGAGATGATAATCTTCTACCTTATTGTCAAAGTACTTATCGAGACAATTTAGATATTTACATTTGTAATAAAAAAAAATTTTTAAATTCCAAGGGAGGGAGAATGTAATGCCTTTTTTTAATTTTAAGAGTACAGTCAAACTTGTTTTTGTGCAGTAGATAGGGACCGCACAATAATATTCAGAAACTTCATAAATAGCTATAAAAAGTAATTTTTCACAACATGTTAAAGACAAAAAAATGTTTATGCGGTGGAGAGGGAACGCTTAAAAAAAGTCTTACCAAGAAAATATGTCAAAGCTTTACGAAATAGCGAGAAAGTGCTTTCCGCTTTCCAAGCGAAATAAATAATTAAATTACACGTGGAAACATTTAAAAAAAATTTAATTTCTTATTTTAAACATGGAGAAATTTTCAAAATGTACACAGTTCGATACTACTCGTCGTATTCAAAAACGCGCATATTCTTGTGATGAACTGGTTCATGATTGCTTTCATCACTTGAACATACATCATATTAGAGTTGATTTATTTTTTGTTGCCATGTAGTCGGTGATAAGTTTTTGCGACGACGCACAGTGATTCACCTAATACAAGCTAGGTGGACAAAAGTCAATTCAAAGAATTAATTAATTGATGATCCCATGACAATAACAACACCCCATTGGTCACAATTTGTGGTAATAATTATGTCAAACATTCCAGAGCGATGAGTCATAAGTGGTTAAAGTGAAGTGATAAGGTAATTCGATTCATGCAAACAATTTAGTTGCAATTTTGCAGTGCTTTCAATTACATCTAACAAGATTTGAAGGGAAGAATATTACTATTGCTGTGATGGATTTTACTTTAGAACGTAAGTACTTTCTTATTTCATTTAAAATTTGATTCAAATGAGAGATAATATGTGCTATAATAGGTTTTGAAAAAACTACGAAAAAATTGTAATTTTTGTTTCGTTTTTAATTTTTCATCGTATAAAGTTTTTTTTATCCACATGTATCCAGGCTAATTTTATAATATTGTATAGCGACAATCCTAATCTGTACAATGATATAAAATTGAGTACCACATCTTTCCCCCTTTTTTTAAAATTTATTTTTTTCAGATCGTGTATGCTGTCTTTCAAAAATGGAGTTTTTTGAAGAATAGCGGAAACATAAGATATAAGAACGAAATTCTCGTCTAATAGACTCTATTATGCGAAAATTTAGTGTTACGGATGTGACTCCTGATTCCCAGAGGGATTTACAGTTAAAAATTTCAAGTTTTTCGTCAAAATTCTCTGAAAAGTGGGCTGCAGCCAATATGATAATGGACCGTTTTTTAAATAAAAATAAAAGTTGCTTAGAGGGTGCAGATATAGAATTTAACATAACTATGCATGAACCCTGTGCTTCCTTATCATCTGGAGGAAGTCGGCCTCAAGGTCGGCCCAAAAAGAACTTTGAAGATTCGTCTTTCAAAACCAAAAACGTAGGGTTGAAGAGTTAGTGCGATCGCGATGTGCCAGAGAGTTTACCACAGCTGCTGAAGTACCAAATCGTTTGTCAGGTCGCGGAAACGTAGCTACTTTGATTAGAAAAAGTTCGGAATCTTCAGAAAGAAGAAAATCCTGTGATGTTATTTGTGGTGGCAGACAGTTGAACAGTGACGAGGCATTAGCTTATTACGTAAACTCTAAATGCCCCAGTCAGTCTTATAAACAGACGCAAAAGTGACCATTGAAAGTGGGCCATCAAGTGTTCCCATCTAATCATAGTCTATGTAAGTTCAAAAAGTTGTGTTACCCTTCAGATGAACGAATACATATTTGCTGAATATACTTTCGATAAGGTCCGATCCTGTAAGCAACTCACTCAAAGAAGTTCCTAGAAAGAGAACAGAGAAATTACCGGTGGAAGTTCTGAATTTAATTGACCTGCCTTCTATACTAACACATCAGGTAGCAAGTGATGTTCATCCGTGTGACGATGAAGGTTATTTAGTACCTGATTCGTCTGATTGTGAGATGGATAATGAATCATATGATGATAACTATTAGTTTTCAGTATTATTTGCTAATTAAATTTTTTGTTGTTTATTTCTATAATCTAAATTATAAGTAGTATGAGTAAATTTTATTGTATAATTTATGTTGCGTTAATTTACGTACATAATTTTCTAACAATAGCGATTTTTTTTAAATACATTTTTTATTCCGTACTTAAGGGGGTCCAGGACACAAAATTCTTCAAATTTTCGAAAAAAAAAATTTATTGCATTAAAAAATTTTCTGTTCTTTTCCGCTTAAAATGACGCTTAAATCATGTTTCTGTCTTAATTAGAACAGAAGATATTATTATTTTGTTTTGCAACATTCTAATAGCAGCCAATCTTTGTTTAAACCTTTAAATGCGTTTTGCTGCATAATGGGGTTTTTCCCCATTTCTCGTCTTTAAATTGTTTTAAGTCAGGAACCGTTAAAGATAAATGGTTCAAACTTGGAACATGTCTTTTTCAATTATTTTAATTTTGATTTAGAAAATTTGAAAAAATATGAAAAAATAATTTTAAAATATGATTTTTTAAAAATCAGTTACATAATATTTTTTGAAATTTTTACTCTAAATATTTTTAATTTTTTAAAAATTAATATTTTAAATTATGCTGAATCAAGATTAAAACATATATATTTCTG
This sequence comes from Dolomedes plantarius, assembly GCA_907164885.2. Classification (NCBI taxonomy): domain Eukaryota; kingdom Metazoa; phylum Arthropoda; class Arachnida; order Araneae; family Dolomedidae; genus Dolomedes; species Dolomedes plantarius. The sequence continues at coordinate 164,635,493 of OU015498.1, read as the reverse complement.
TTTAATTAAATGAAAAAATTTTGAAATTCGACAAATAATAATTCGAGTTATAATGATTTTAAATTAACCCCCCTTTTTTAATTTAAAATTTAAAATTTTTAAAAATTTTATGATTTGATTTTGTTTACAAATTATATGGTTAACCATGACAAAAAATTCAAAATTTTAATTCAATAAATAATTTTTTTTTTTAATGTTTTTAATTTTTTTTAATTTATGTGCCCTGGACCCCCTTAAGTTTTTTATTATAAATATTCCCCAAGATTCTAAATTATCAAAAAATGCCTAATTATTTAATAAAACAACAAAATATTATTCATCATAACCAGAGCAATCAAATCGTAGAATAAAATGTTTTTGTCCACCTAGCTTGTATTAGGCGAATCACTGTGCGACGGTCGTTTGATCAGCTGCTTGTAAACGTCGCGATAGCCAGATATACACGATCGAAGCTCCTTTTGGAATTTCAAAGAAATAATTTCAAATATATAATTTCAATTTTTTTCGATACATATTCATATACCGCATAAAAAATAATCGCACAAAAATCCCACACAAAAAAATAATCGCACAAAAAAAATCGCATATAAAAAGACCGCACAAAAACAGGTTTGACTGTATTTATCGAAGTTGTATAAGTACTCACTTCATTGGTATAGAAATTACTTTTACAGTTTTTTTAGCAAAGTCTGAGGTTACTTTTTTCTTCAGTGAGTTTATGTGCATATCTTTAGACATTTAACTAACAAGATAAAAACGTATGAGTTAAAAATTCTTGACCTCATAATCTTCAAAAATGTAAAAAATCAATTCACTATCCAACAATAATAGCGTTAAAATATTACGAGTATATTGTGCAAGATCTCTCAATTTTTTAGTGTATATTTCATATTACAGCACTCTGAATTTTAAGCTAAATTTCAATGCAAACTTATTTCTAACCAACTACATTGCCAGCACAATCCCTCACACGTTATGTTTTTACCCTAACAAGTCCTTAAATGACGTCTGTCACGAGACAAAAATCAGGAAAAGTTGAGTAGATTTTGAGATAAGGGTGTTTTTCGTCGAGCTTAAACCCTGCTATTGACATAAGAGCGTCAAAATATTTCGGTAGATATTCGCGGTTCCGATTACTCCAAAATGGAGCGTTTGCTTTCTGACTTGGAGTTGAAGAGTGGTTAGCAGAGCTTTATTGGAACATTTATATTGTTTAGAATGGGACGCTTAAAAGATTATCAACTTTGAAATCAAACAGTAGACATTTAATACCAGTAGATTTAGTTTTTAAATTAAAGAAAATAATGTAGTGTAAGACATTAAAAAATGATTTTTCAGCTTTAATGAGCTACCCATTTCTCATATTTAATTTCTAAAACTAAATATGAGAAATGGGTAGCTCATTAAAGTTGAAAACGTCTTGGAAATATTTGAATTTAGCATCCGTTGACACTGGAGATCTCCAGTTATGATATTAAGCTATGGGGCAATCCAACATTTAACCACCTTAACTTTTATATAATGACATAAAAATCAAAACAGGGAAAGCATATAAACTGTTTAGTTGTTACCTTAAAATTCTTTTTCGACAGACAATATCAGATAAATGAGGAAGAAATTGAGATTCTATGCTTGAAATTTGATAGAGTAAAACTAACATTTCTGACCGTATTGATGGTTGTAAATTAACCTCTTGATCTCTGGCTTGTAACAGTAAAGAAGCTGTTTCTCAGCTTCTAGGCAAGATAGAAACAGAAAAAAAGGGAAGATGAAGATCTGCCTTAACAAAGAAACATGGGGGGAAAGCTGATATTTCCAATGAAAATAGCGTAATAATATATATATATATATATATATATATATATAACTCGGCATAAGACAGGTAGAAAAAAATGTTGAAAGCAGAAGCAAAAATTTAATAATTTGACTCAAAATGGCATAACAGAAGAGTAAAGGTAACTCGGCTATCGGGCAAGATAGGAACAAACTTAAGAAATAGAGCTAAATTAGAAATAGAACGAAAGATTACAGGGTTTCTTTACACAAGCTAAAAAATTCGTATCTCGATCGCAAATGGTGTTTAAGGGGGAATTTTTGTGAAAAGAAGCAGTAACTTGGCTTTTTGGTAAAATCGGTACCAATTTCAAACAGGGTTAGATATATATGGTACCCGGTATAAAGGCCTTAAGTCAAAAAGGGGATTTTTAGATTTTTGTTAGTATCGATAAAAAAACAAAAATCTTTTGACTTGCATAAAAGGCTTAAGTCTATCAATTTTGTATACAAAAGTACATTTCTTTGTACAAAAGACTCAAGTCGAAATTATTGTTCTGCGAATGGTATAAAAACTAATAACGTGGTATATTTAAATCCCTGTTTTTGACCCTGATTTTGTTTGTGTTAAGGGGGTCCAGAACACAAAATTGTTCAAATTTTCGAAAAAAATTTTACTGCATTAAAAATTTCTGTGTCCTTTTAAGCTTAAAATAACGTTTAAATCATGTTTCTATCTTAATTAGAACAGGAGAAATTATTATTTTTTTTGCAACATTCTAATAGTAACCAATTATTCTTTAAACCTGTAAGTGCGTTTTTCAGTATGGTGGGTTTTTTCCCCATTTCTCGTCTTTAAATTGTTATAAGTCAAGAACCGTTTAAGATAAAGGGGTGAAACTTGGAACATGTATTTTTCAACTGTTTTACTTTGATATTAATTCAGCAAATTTGCAAAAAATATTTACTTTTGAAAATATGATTTTTTAAAAATAAGTTACATCATTTTTTTGTAATTTTTAGTCTAAATATTTTTAACTTTTTAAAAATTAATATTTTAAAAAATGCTGAATCAAAATTAAAACTTATATATTTCTGTTTAATTAAATGAAAAAATTTTGAAATTCCACAAATAATATTTCAAGTTAAAGCGATTTTAAATTCCCCTACTTTTTTTAAAAATTTTAAATTTTAAAATTTTTTAAAAACTTTTTGAGAAGTTTTATGATGTGATTTTGTTTACAAATTATATGGTTAACTATCACAAAAATATTCAAAATTTTAACTCAATAAATAAAAATTTTTTTAAATGTGTCCCGGTCCCCCTTGAGCCCTTTATACCGGGCACCATAGATATATTGAAAGGGGAAAATAGCAAAACTCAGTAAAATTAGTGCAAAATTCAGTAGGAATAATATAACCTTTGTGAAATTCAGAAGAACAGAATGACATATAGCTGAAACAATCAGAAAAAGTTATAAATTATTTTTTTTAATTAAAAAATAAAATAAAAGGGACACGTGCGAAAAGAACAATTTTAATTCTACATATGAAACTCGCCACGCAGCTTCAAGAGGCATTAAAAAGTGTGCGAATGATTTGTCCACAGCGGGCAGCTACTTTCTTCTATTGGGAAAAATATTAACTAAAGCAGTGGTGCGCAAACTGTGAGTCGCGACCCACAAGGGGGTAGCTGAAAAAATGGGAGGGGTCGCGGATAGTCTGAGGTAAATTTATATTGAATTATTGAATTTTAAAAATGCTTTAAGTTTTCTATTTATTACATATTTTTCATCTTCTTATTTATATTTTTTATTTATTAAAATATATGTGTTATTTTTTTAAATCTAACGTAAATAATTCAACCAAAAAAAGTAAAGGATTAAATTACAGGAAGAAGGCCCTGACAGTCGAAAAAATTAACATAATTACAAGATAAAAAGAACTTTTTATATACCATGTTTTTAAATTTTCTGTTGAATCATATAAACTTTTCAATTCTATGTATTAATAAATACTTTTTTAAAATTTTTTTGATGAATTATCCCATCAACTTGAAAGAAAATGAAGTCAATTGGAAGTTAACTTGCGTTTCACTTTTCGTTCCCGTCCCGGCCAATAGATGGCTGCACCAATCTACAAAACGAAATTAGCTGAAAATAACTGAAAATGAATTTAATTCTACTTAAAGATGGCTAAAAGTATTTAAATAATGCATTGTCATCGTGTTCTGAGATATTCTAAAACTTTCAAATGTCTAGCTATTCGGGAAGATAGTTACAAATCGATTGCAAGATTTGTACTTGAAAAACACACAAACGCACAAACAAAAAAGCGAGTTAATAAAAACATGGTAAAATATCTGCAATTAGAGCTCTCCGCAGCATAAATGCAAGATTCTGTAGCAATAATAGAATAAAAGTATAAAAAATCCAAAAAGTATATCGAGGAAATCGACCGGTCTCTTCATCAGGAGGCCTAACCAAGTCGGTTAACCCAAAGGGGAACTTTCTGAATAAGATGTAAGCCTAGCCACAAAACATCCCAGGGCCCCGAGATCTCCACATTAAAAAACAGAGAGTCCAAAGAAAACAAAACATTTGTTCAGGTAACTTGTTTACCATCACACTCCCCGGAACAAGACATGCAGCAGGGATCCTTGCTACGTAACACGATGAGCAATATCCCATGAAAAAATCTTTTATCTCAGTTTGCATATTAATTAATTTGTAACCTGAAAAGAAAAAAAACCCATTAGATAATCTATATACAGTGGCTCCCAAAAGTGTTCGTACACTTACGAATTTCAATGAAATAGGGGTCTATCCATTAATTAAAATGAATATTTCAGAATAGGTATTTAATAATAAGATCTATAATCTATTTTTAACAAAACTACATGAAATATTTTGAAAACATAGTAAAACTTTACTTTTAAGAAACCAGTAATCAAAAAGTAACAAAAATTTTATCTCACAAAAGTCATCGCACACTGAAATATTTTCGGATAAATTCATAATTAAAATTATCGTCTGGCGTTTTATTTTTATTTTTGAATTGTGGTGGCATTTAAAATATCGTTTGGCTTTAATTTTTGCTTACCTACTCTGTAATATTCTATTTATTATTAAAAAATGGCTCGTAGTCGTAAAGAAACAATAAACAGCATTCGAAAATTGATTATTTTTCATCATAGTAGTGGTAAATCAGTTCGGAATATTGTTAAATTACTAAATTTATCCCATTCTACTGTGCAGTATGTGAAAAAACACTTTAAAGAAGAAAATTGGATCGAAAACAAGGTAAGAAAAGGCCGTCCGGCAAAGTTAACAAAACGTGATCAGAGATTTATAATTAGAAAATTTGTGAAAAATTCACGTTTGAGTGCTGTAAAAGTTTCTGCAGATTTCAATGAAACATTTTCTATTTCAATTTCACCTGAAATTTTTTGACGAGTTCTCAGAACAACTGGATTACATGGGAGTTCTGCCCGTAGAAAATTTTTTGTGAGTGAGAAAAACAGAAAGTTTAGGCTTTCCTTTGCACTATCAATGATAAGCCCCAAACGTATTGGAATAATGTCTTATTTGCCAATGAAAGCAAGTTTAACATTTTTGGTTCCGATGGGCGTATAATTGTATGGAGATTGAAAAAATGAGGAACTTAATCCCAAGAACTTAGTAGGAACAGTTAAGCATAGCGGTGGAGGTGTCCTTGTGTGGGGGTGCAAGTCAGCATCAGGACAAGGTAATTTGGTATTTATTGATGGCATAATTAATCATGCTGTTTATATAAATACTAGAAGGTAACCCGTCATTTTGACGTCATAATACTAATAATGACGTCATAATGGAAAAAGTATACAAAAGTTAAAAAATATCCTGAATTATCTAACATTATTGCATTTAATCCACACCTTGTAAAAGCAAACCCTTTCATTATTTTTTATTTATTTAGTTTTTCATGCGATTGGAGTAGTAGACTGCCATCCAGTTTTTTACAGCTCATGAATACTTGAGCTACTTGATTCATTCACATTCAAGTTTGTTTACTTTCAGAATTCATCGCAAAAGTAAACAGATTTTTAAAAACTGTTAAATATACAGCTAAAAGCATCCATTTTTTTTAGTTCTGAATGTTTTATAGAAAAATAGGCTGAACAAACGTGATTTGATGGAGAAGATATTAGTTTTTAGGTAAGAAAAAATTCTGATCCACATCTGAAATTGAAATTAAGCCTAACCGGCCGTTTGTTTACTGAGGGCTTCAATTGACAGATGAGTACTGTCCGGAAGTGTTATACAGAGACAACGGCTATTATATATATAATTTTAAGAGACAATTTAAAATTATCAGCCCAAAATTTGGGTATTGGAAACAACTTTGTTTTTTATCAAGATAACGATCCTAAGCACACGGCTCTCAACGTTCGCATCTGGTGTCTCTATAATTGTCCACAAATTTTGAAAACACCACCTCAATCGCCAGATTTAAACCCAATCTTACTATTAACAGCTGAAGGTAAACAGATGTTAGTTTGTTAGTTAGCAGACACGGGGACGGGCTAATCTCTCGAACCGAGCATAGCAGGATACCGCGACTGGTACCGATATACGCGGACAGCCGAGACGCGTGCACTGATGCTATTTTTAACTTTCAAAAATTTAAACTTTTATAATTATTCAATTAAAATCGCCGAACTCAATAGAAGAGGTCAGCAAAAAAAGTTGACATTCCGGGTGGGCCAGCTCCTTTCCGTTTCTCAAAGTTCCGTTCACCGAAGTAACGGTGGCTCAGAGGTATCGCTCCTGACGTCTAATCCTAAGGTCCCGGGTTCGAAACCAGCCGCCGTCGGGTGCAAGAACATATTAGAAAAACATAATTGAAATTCACAAGAACATAATTGAAATCCAGAAATAAATTTGAAGTACCAAAAATAATTTTAGTTTTAGGAAAGGAGAAGTTAAAGCCTTTAGAATTTTTTTCTAATTGAATGAGCTTTTTTGTTTAAAATGCAAAATTTGAAAACGGAAATTTTAAATAATTATTATTTTTTTTTTAAAAATCTAATATATTTTAAAAGTGATTAAACAGTTTTTAATCTTTAAGATATAAAGCCATTTCATTTTAAATAAAAAAAAGCAACACATCGGGTTGCCACTCAGCTAGTAGAATATATTTGGAGAGAACTGGAGGTTCGAGTACGAAAACACGACATTCACACGAAAAGCGAACTAAAAACCATTATGATGGAACATGGAGGAACATTGATGCAGAAATTACAAAAGAACTAGTGCAATCTATTCCCAGACTTTTAAAAGCTGTTGTGGATGCTAAAGGATATCCTACTAAATATTAATCTAAAGAAAAATTAGAATATTTACTAATATGTAGAGATTTTTTACAAGTGTACGATGACTTTTGTGAGATAAACTTTTTGTTACTTTTTGATTATTGGTTTCTTAAAAATAAAGTTTTACTATGTTGTAAGTGAGAAAAAGCCGTTGAAAAGGGCACTACCTCACATCGTCGGGATTGATCAGGTAGTATACTTACTGGCCTTGAGATTTGAAGCCACGAGTTCGTGCCTCTATGGCAGGTGGTCGCTCCGAGTTATCATTTGAAATTTATTGTAAATGGCGTCATGATACGAATTTTTAAAATGAGCTATAAACATCGATGTTTCAGTGCTAAAATTATTACGTGATAGGTTTAATATTTGAGAAAGTCACGGTACGTTTTAAAATACCAGAAAAGAAGTGAATGTGGCGAAAAGTACACTTCCGTTACGAATTTGCTGTAAGTTATCAAGCAACGTGATAATGATACAACAATAGAGGGAAAAAATTGAGTGGTCTTTAAAACTGAAATATTTTGTTACTTAAATCCAAAACGTCCTTCCACTACAGTACCCTACTCCGATATCAAGAATCAAAAAGAGGTAATGCCCCCAATAAAAAGCTATTGAAAACTCCTGTCCTATTAACTTCCCTCTCCTTAATTTACAACATTCCACGGCACAAAGAGAAAAATTTAAGTCATTACGGGAGAAAATTTCTCCATAAAGCATTCGATGTCATTCGCTGAACAATGCGAACGGCGTGCTGATAAGGGCGGGGGTTTGGGGGTGGACGCAATTTTTATGGCTGCAAAACGTAGACAAATCGTTTGGCAGGCGTTCGCAGGACGACAGCTGACTCTTATCTTGCGCGCGACAACCCCCCTTTAGAGAAAATAAGTATTTCACGTTTAATGCCCTCAGTTTAAAGTGCTTATTCCCGTTTTACAGCTGGGAGCTTTTAAAAAGTATGTCCAAACAATATATAAATAACTTTACATTTCGCCCGGAGGCATTGTTTGACACAAACATTTACGAACGCTTCGAAACGGAGAAAACAGTGTTTTAAAAACGGCAGCGGCGACCAATTTCAGCTCAGAGATTTCTGTGTTACTTATTAATTCAGTGCTGCCCAAAATCTGAAGGTCTGTGGGACACTCTTCTATAAAAGAAACATCTCGGCAGCTCACGTTTACCAACAGTTAGTCTTTCATTTTGCGTGAATATACAATAGTAACAAAAAATAGATTTTTATCTTGAGGAAAAAAAGACTAACTTGATAACAAGTTTTAGAGTTTTACAATTTTTTTCATCCTATAAGAGAGCGAACGATTTCAAGATCCTATTTTGAAAGTCCGTCGACTCTTTCACAAAATAAATATCTTAGCAGATGAACATTAAAAAACAAAAGCCGTATTAACAAAAAGAAAAAGCTTTTTATTCGGAATTACACCATTAATAAATTAAAATTGGCCTTTTATTCGAAATCTATGATTCTTTTTTAGTAGTTCACAGTCTAATAGGTTTTTAAAATCTTATCAGAGAGAAATCAAAAGGTCATATCCATAGACCTTAATGCCGTTTATTATTAAATCTCTCTCTCTCTCTTCATGCGTGTTTACTCACCCACACGCACACCCACACACACCCACACACACATATATGGATATGTGGAATCGAAAAGTAATTAATATGCATGATTAAATGAAACGTAAGAGCTGTTCTTTTTCAGTGATAATACATGCAATATCCTTGTTACAGCACTCTTTGAGATAATGAAAAATTCATTTACTCCATTCTGGAAGAAAGGAAAAACGCCATCTGATGATAAAAGATTCGATTTCCTGTCGTTTATCTTACCTACTCCAATATTTATTGGTTAAAGCTTTGAAACAATGTCTCGAGAAACTACTATTGCCATGTCTTTGATGTCAGCATAATCTGAGTTTTTACAGCAGTCGTTTGAAGCTTTCGATATAGTAACTTTAGTTTCCCTGAACCCTTCCATTATGAGCTTAGAAGGATATTCTATTAAGATGAACTCAAGCAGAACCACCATAATTTCAACTATCAGAATTTCAATTACCCCAAAATCGTTCTCTTCACTTGCTCCTTTCCTAATGGTTAGTGAAATTAGCCTCAGAATCCTTTTATGTTTATCGTCTTACGTTTTCCTTTCACTGTAATTATGCTTGCCACAACTTATGTATATACTTTGTTTAAACTTTCTTTTGGATTTTTTTTTTGTAAATTTTATTATTTTGCTTGTTCATAAACTCTCGGATCATCGTCTTCTTTTTACCCCTTTTTATACTTTCCTTCCTCTGTTATTTTCTTCCTCATGATCGTTTAAGATAACCATGCAACACAGTCAGAAACGTTTGCAATTGAAGGCTGCATAGCAGTTGCTACCAAATTTCCCGCAGCGTCCTCTTTTAGATTTTATCCGGCTGGGTTATTGCCCAACTTCTAATTTTAGGAATGTTGTTCCGTTACCAAACGGGTCAGTTGTCCGAACCTTTGAAGGTTCTGGGTAAGGCGATACATCATCGTCTATAGACCCCTAACTAGTATTTTATGCTATACTCCTAACTAATTTCCAGGGTATCACAGTTATATCTATACCTGAAAGCATTTATTACTTCATACGTAAGACACAGAATAAACAAGACAAATTTTGTTCTTAAATTTTGCGCATTTAATTCGAACGAATCAAAAATTATTGTTTAATTTATTTTTTCATTCACAAAAGTATTGCATTTTAACTAGATCATTTTCATTCAACAGAAGGCATTCTTTTTGAGTGGAGGTAATGAATTAAACAAACCGTTTTCAAGAAATTGAAAGGGGCTTTCTAATTCAAGGCTTGTGACAAATTAAAACTCTGCAGGCGGCCTTGTGGAGACTAACCATAGCTATGGTAGGAATTATCGAAAGCAAACAGACAATTAAAGTCTCCCTGCTCTGTAAGCCAAGTCAGTCCTAAATTCATTAGAAAACCAGAGGCTGATTCCCATTTGGGAGGTAACTTCTTACTTTAACTCTAGTAGAGAATAGAAGTGGCTATTTAGGTGAGAGAGGTGATGCTTGCCAGAGCATCCTCGATGACTACGTGGGAAGCTTGATTTAATAATTCAAGCTGATGAACTGATACAAGAATTAAAACTGAAAATCCAAAGTAAAAGGCAGTTGGACGGAAGACATCAAAAAAGAACCCAAGGGCTTTGAGACAAACGGGGGGGGGGGGGGGGGATTCAGGTACTTCTAACGAAACTACCGCGGGTTATTAACGTAGGATTACTTATTGTTGCTTACCTCTTCTGTATGTATATATGTATGCATATGTTATGTATTTATCTATCTATCTATCTATCTATCTATCTATATATATATATATATATATATATATATATATATATATATATATATATATGTGTGTGTGTGTGTGTGTGTATGAAAATTTCGACACATTTTGGTGCTTTTCTGTTTAACTATTTACTGCTTGCCCAAGCGATGCAGACTGGGTTTGGCGCGCTGGCAAAATTATAACTCGCGACGCAGGACATCTGAAATTTTGCTTTCCGGAGAACCGTTATGGAGGAACGTAATCCTATGTTAAAAACTAAAAACATATCTATTTGTAAACTTGAGAACTAAATGATATTTTTACCCACTTATTTGTTAGTAAACTGAAAATATAAGTGAGTGCACTTGATAAGGATCCTTTTCCTTTTAAAAATTGTGTTTATAAAAATACCTTCGAAATCATCTGCACACATTAGTATTTTTTTTTCAGTATTGCAAGAATATAATTACTGAAATAAATTATTTATTACTGTGTTGTCCACTCATAATGCTTGATTGTTTATTTCCGATAGCAAAAGTCATAAATAATTCTTTTAACAAGTCACTAAATAGTTCAGAGTTATCCTGGTATCCCAGGAATTCTGATTTTATCCTGGGATACAAAATGTATTCAGTATCAGAAACCTTAGTGTCTCTATTTTGTACAATTTTCCCCAGTCTAATAATGTTTGTTTAAACTCCAATTTCCGCTTTTCTGTAATTCAGTCTCAAATCTAGGGTGACGTGGGGGGACATCGGCAACCGAAACTCTGGAAAGCGGCGACATTTTTTGAGATGACGCAAGGAAAGGCCAGTCCCGGAAATCAACTGTCACCTCTGCGAAAGACAAATGCCAAAACTTGGCGGTAATTTCGCATCGGTATTCCTCGCTTTCTTTTTTTCCTCCGAGGTCGCTGACTAATTCCCTCTCGTGTCTCCGCTTCAACGGGTGCCTCAGGAAATTGTGGCTGAAGCCCAATCGTTCCTTGAGACGCATTCCCTTTCAGGAGTTCGGTGTTATGTCGGTTCCAGTTAACGGCGCTCTTGATCTGCCGGCCTTTGAAAAGTAACACAAATGCCACCGCTTGCATGCGTGATGCGTGGGAACGCGTGCAAAGCGGAAAAACTGTTATAAGATTTTGAATGAAGTAATGTTTTGAATTCACTCTCTAGAGAAATCGAGAAATGTGTGTTCGTAGGTGTATAAATTCTCGTATTCAATGCGTTACTCGTATGTCCTAATTCTATACAGGGTGTCCGGGCTAAAGGTATCCACAAGTTATGACTTATTTTTACGGAACTACCCATTAGAATTATAAAATATTTATTTAAATAGAAAGAACATCTCATTAAGTTTTAATATAAATCATAGATTTTGATCATAGTATCATAGATTTCGATGTGTACATCTTTTGTAGCACGACTAACGTCTAAATGGTAATCCAGTTCTCTCCAAATGTTTCGTAGCACATCAGGCGTTATTAGACTATTTTGCTCGGGGATTCCTGAAATCCGTTGTGTATAAAAAAAAAATTGAAACTGTGGATGATTTGTAGAAGCGTATCATTCAAGCAGTTCGTGTAATAACTCCTAATATTCTACGAAACACTTGGAGATAACTGAATTACCATTTAGACGTTTGTCGTGCTACAAAATGTGCACACATCGAAATCTATGATACTATGATTGAAATCTATGATTGATAATAAAACTTGGTGAGATGTTCTTTCTATTTAAATAATTTTTTTAAAAATTCTAATGGGTAGTTCCGTAAAAATAAGCCATAACTGTTGGATACTTTTAGCCCGGACACCCTGTATATATATATATATATATAAATGCCAAATGCATACTCATTCACTGACTGATCACTGTATATCTGGAAAGATTAGGTCTAGGGAACCGAAATTTTGTAGAGTGGTTCCTCCTAGGCTCTAGTTGTTTGCTAAGAAATCTTTTTAAAAAATTCGAACTTTTAGGGCACTAAAAGGGCTTAAACCCCATTCCCCCCCCTCAAAAAAAAAGGAAAAAAATTCAGGTAGTCTCTTCTAACGAAACTATCGCGGGTAATTAACGTAGGATTACTTATCACTGCTTACCTCTTTTTATTGCGCATTTTGGTAAATTTCTGTTTAACTGTTTGCTGCTTGCCCAAGCGATACAGACTGGGTTTGGTGCGCTGCCAAAATTATAACTCACGCCGACGGACGTCTGAAATTTTTCTTTACCGCAGACCGCTATGGAGGAAAGTAATCCTACGTTGAAATTCTAAAACCCGTATTTAACATCAATTTCATCCAGATTACATTTAAATGAAGAAACATATACGTATCAAGTTTCATTCAAATCGGCCTAAAACAGACGAAGCTAAAAAAATTTGAAAATTCAATTTTTTTTTTCCAAATGTCTTCTAATGTACAGTAAAACCTCATTTATCCGGACAAACTGGGACCATAGGCAATACGGATAATTGAAAATCCGGATCATAAGCAAAACAAAATCCCTAACTAAGCAGACTTACCGTTCATTATGATAAAAAGCTATGTTTTGTAACAAAATTACATAGTATTGTTTACAAGACATTAAAAAATATAAAAATAACTTTTCACATTATTTCTTAACAAAGAATTGGTAAGTCTAGTAAAGCTTTCTCAAACTCAACAAAAAGCATTTTACTATCATAATTTATTGTACAATCTAAGCAGGAACTGTACATGGAATCAAACTAAAAAGCGAATATTTGGCGTACTTTTAGTTACGTTCTTGCTATCATAGTTAAAAATTATTACCTAATGTGAAAATTAAATAAAAATAATGTCTACAAATCTGATCCGGATTATCAGGAGATCCGGATTAATGAGGGTCGGATAAACGAGGTTTTACTGTATTGTGTTTTTCCGTTTCAAATCTATCTATCTATCTATCTATAGTATACAGAGGCTGTTCACACATTTTTTAGACGATGTATATTGTATTCACAAAACTAAATTACATAAAATTCTTGTGTTTTAAATGTTCTATTTGACATCCCTTATTCTGAACTATCTTTCGACACCGCAATTTCCAGGATAATAATGCCTTTTGAAGTGTCAGAAGAGGTATTCTATCCCATTCCTCCTGAACAGCTTTTCAGAGTCCTGTAAGGGTTTTGGGACGACGTTTGGATAATGCAGATTTTAAAAGTCCGAAAGCACAAAAATCCATAGGTGATACATCGGGAGATTTAGTAGGGTTATCAGTGAAGGGTATGGCCTTGATACCAGTTTTTTGTACCATTTCTTTTAGGAAATTTACAGTGGATTTTGATGTGTGACTGCTAGCTTTGTCCTGATGGAGTCTCACAGATTGATGGAACTGTGGGTAAAGCGATGGTATTTCATTCAGAAAAGTTGGCGATAAAATATGTACCTGATAGTATTTGGAGTTAATCTTGACATTTTTTCCCACTCTCTTTATTTTTAACTTGCCATTATAAGAAAAACCAGCAACAATCATGAATCCCTTAGAAAAACTTTCTTTCGATTCTTTGAACCATGTACTTAAATTTTTTTCTCCCCTTTTATGATAATAAATGGCTCTTTTTTTGTTGCAATCATTTCAATACACCCATGATTCATCTATTGTGAGAATTGTTTTCCATTTTTCTTTGGATAAGTGTTTCTCATATAGAATTCTGCAGCGTGTCCTGCGTTCAGCGATATGATTTGGAAGAAGACGATGCACATTGCGTTTTTTCGCTTTCTTAAGATTTAAATCAACGTTTATCATTTTGTTTACAGTGGACACTGAGCATTTTAATGATTTTGCAACTGTCCTTTGACTAGGGGGATTTTCTTTTAACATTAAACAACGTACCTTTGCAATAGTCGAAGATGTCCGTTTTTTCCTTGGATACTTGTTTGGAATTTTTGTCCCACTTGAGGCTCCAATTTGACGTTTTTTTCCTTTCTTGTTGACGATATTACCTATCGACGCTTTAGATATCACAAAACCACGACTCTCACATCGTTTTTGGATAACGGAGTATGCATATTTCTCTTCGGAAAGAGCATAAATGTAGCCTTCGAACCACTGCTTTGTTAAAAACGCCATTTTGAATAAAAACAAAACTTTCAAGCCGCAGACGATAATTTTGACTTTTAAAAACATAGTACAATTGCAATTATTTCTTTTGCAGCAAACAATTTTTTATTTCCCTTACCAAAATCGTCTAAAAAATGTGCGAACAGCCTCTGTATATAAAAGTCGAATATCACGCACTCATTCGTTGTCTGGTTTCTGTATCTCTGGAACCATAAGACCTAGGAAGCTGAAATTTGGCGTCGGGGCTCTCCTCATGCCCTCTGGGCTTACTAATATTTTTGAAAAAAATATTGTACCTTTGAAGGGGTTAAAATAGGGGTTTAAATTCCCAAAATATAAACTCCTCTCAAATCCATATTGAACGTGAGATCACGGTCGATAAATTATACGGTAATCTCCTTTGAGTAATGACAACACTTGACTACTGAAGTTAATTGAAATGAAATGAGCGGATGTTAGTAATATATTTCGTCGCCTAGCACGGGTATTCAGATTGTAATAAAATATTTGCCTGACGGGTTAAAAAAAAATTGCTTAGCTACCATCCGTGTGTAGACATTGAACTAAAAAAGGGCTAGCTCATCACGTATTACTTCAGCACATCATTTTAAATTTGATTTTACGGATCATATGATTCTAAAATTTTTTTAAAAGTCCAAATATATGTAACTGTACGGAGGTGTACGATGTTTAAGAAAATAAGCACAATGGACTGTAAAAACAATAAAAATTTAATTCCGAGGCATTGCTTGCCATAGTAAACTCCGCTTGTTGCAGGAGCTCCTTGATAGCATCGATACAGAGTTCGTTCTGATTTATACTTGCCGCTAGAGGGCGTACATAGCCAAGTGGGTGGAGGCGTTAAGACATACATTATTACGTAACAGTAACAATTGTCAAAATCATAATAAAATGAGAAATAGATGTTGAAATACTAACTCATTCTTATTTGTCACATTATTAAATGAAAGATCTTAAGATGCAACGTTATTTACTCATAATGGTAGGAGTTTATTATTAACACGACCATCTCATCGCATAGTACCTTTTACCCATACCTTTTTTGACTTAATTTACGGCTTTCAGTCAGATGATTCTTCAAGGAAAATTTTAAAGTTAAAATTTTAAATAACAGCTTTAGAAATTTTAATAAATATGCGAAATGGAATCTTAAATATAAGCTTATAAATGTTTGTCACGTTATTAAATAAACATCTCAAGAAGCTAGATTGTTTTCTCTTCATTTAAAGAGTTTGTAATTATACACGGCTATCTCATCGCAGGGTACCGCAGCAATGCCTTTTTTTATTCAATTCATTGTTACTAATCAGATATTTCTTTACTGCAAGTTTCAAAATCTTAATTTTCATAACAACTGTTATTTCAGTAAATCTCAGAAATGGATACTTAAATATTTACTTATACTAATTTATCACACTTTTAAATGAAATATCCCATGAGGCAACAATTTTTTCTTAATACCTAAGTATTTATTATTATATTGAAAAACTTTATGAAGCTCAGAGAAAACTTAAATACATATTTACAATTATATGTAGAAGTTATGCATAATTGTAAATATGTATTTAAGTTTTCGATATCATGAAAAACTTAAAAACAATAAATACATAATTTTTACAACCATTGTTATTCCCAGTCGCTTTTGATTTCGGATGTTGATTCTTAAATTTTTCTTTTTTTTCTTTCGGATGTTGAGTTTTAAATTTTATTCTTTTTTTTGGGTTGATTTTTAGTCTTTTTTCTCTTTTTTTTTCGGGTGTTTATTTTTTATTTTTTTTATTTTTTCGGGTGTTAATTTTTTTATTTTTTTTCTCTTTTTTGGTGGATTTTTAATTTTTAACGTAGGATTACGTTCCTCCATAACAGTCCGCGGTAAAGCAAAATTTCAGACGTTCAAACCGTCATCGCGAGTTATAAATCAAGAGTGGCAGAATATTATTTCTGAAAGGTATTTTTTTTTGTTTTATCCCTTTTTCTCCCTCATACTTAACCAAAATTGATAAATGAGGTAAAAAAAAGAAGTAAGCAACGATAAGTAATCCTATGTTAATAATCCGCTTTAGTTTCGTTAGAAGAGACTATCTGAATTTTTTCTGTTTTTGGTTAATTTTTAGTTTTTCTTTGCTTTCGTTTATTGATTTTAATTTTTTCCTTTTCGCTGCTGATTTTTAATTTCTTTTCTTTTTTTGTTTTTGCTTCTTTCTTTTCGTTGATTTTTTAGTTAATTTTTTTTTCGGATGTTGATTTTTAATTTCTTTTCTTCTTTTGTTGATTTGTAGTTTTTCTTTTTTTTCTTGGGTTAAATTTTATTTATTTTTTTTTGTTAATTTTCAGGTTTTCTTTTCTTTATTTTTGTTGATTTTTAATTTTTTTTCTTTCTTTCTTTCTTTCTTTTTTTTTTTTTTTTTTTTTTTGTGTGTGTGTGTGTGTGGGGAGGGGGGGAGGTATGAAGCAAGCTGTATGATTTCGTAGAAAAAGAAGGAATCTTTATCTTTAATTTGATACATAACTTCTTTCCATGCTCTTGCAAAGCCTAAAGGATAATATTAAGAAGAAAATCGATAAGTAGCTTAATAGAGTGAAACAAATACGGTTATGATAATGTGGATGAATTATAACCGAAAATAATTTTATAGATAATAACGATAACAGCTAGAAAAAGATTGGCATGTTAGACTTATCATATTTATGTAAATTATAATATTTACGTAGCATACACCATGCGTATTGAGCCATTTACAATTTTATGTTTTATTTCTGTTCTTATGAACTTACTGAAAAATCCTTCAAAAGGAAGCCTAAAGAACTACCCATTATAAAGCATGTTTTCAAATTCTAAAGAAAAAAATGATTTATACATTTCAAGGATTCAAAAATAAAACTCTTATGCATAAAGGGATAAAATTAACGAAAAAATTTGTGGTTGCAGGTAAACAGAACGAAATTCTCTTTCTGAACATGATCTAAACTAATTCTTTAAAAGATATCTTTATCTCCCGTAAAATCGTTAGGCAAAATCAGTGAGAGAAATAAGAAACACGTCAGTAGTATAGGTAACGATGGAAGAAATTTGACAGTTTTCAAAGCAACACACACTAAAATAAATAAATAAATAAAATAATCAATTTCCCTTCTAAGAGTTAAAACTTCTGGGCTAGTATGGATTTCTTTTAGAGGTTAGGATTATTTATCCTCGGGAACTCAGGAATGACGTGACTTGTAGATAGATCCGTGTCCAAGATTTTTCTATTTTGAAACTGATAATTTTGAGTTTATTTTGGACTTGAGGATTTTCTTAGGATTAAGAACATCTGAAATAGTGGTGGTCCTGCACAGTAGTAAGCTCCTTGGCACGTTTTTTGAAAAATCATGTCAAATCTCGCACTAAGTTTGCAAAAATGAAAATTATATTCGAACAAAACTGGGTAAACGGACTTTGAAAATTTGTCGCCTTTCTGCAGGTAAAAGTAATATACTACACACACACACACACACACACATATATATATATATACATATATATGCATATGTGTGTGTATGTATGTATATATATATATATATATATATATAATATATATATACATGCATACATACATATATACACAATCTCACACATACACACACAGTGAAACTTCTCTATGGCAGCCGCCAGCAATGTTTCTGGAAAAAAGTGGCCATTTTGAGGGGTGGCCGCCGAAAAGAGGTTTTCTTCCATAACATTGGCTCTATGCAGTGTTGAATTCGTTCTGAACCAACGGTCGTTTAGAGGGGTGGCCGGCTAGAGAACTTTCACTGTTTATCTATATATATAAAACAGTTCCGTAACTGACTCATTCATTCATTCATTCACTGACTGACTGACATACAACGCACAGACCAAACCGCTGGACCTAAAGGGCTGAAATTTTGCATGGCGATTCTTCTAATAGTGTAGGGGTGCACTAAGAAAGATTTTTCAAAAATTCTTCTTAGACTTTTTCAAATTAAATTTTTAAGCTGTTTTTTAAACTTTTTTTACGTTTTCATTTAAAATAATACATTGAGGGTTATAAAATTTATATCACGAGAAAGATCATAAAAATTCCTTTAAAATGACATCTTTTTCGAATCTTTACCTCCATTTTCTGATTTTTGGTGAATTTTTAAAGATTAATTTTTAGAATTTAATTTATTAAATGCTGATCACGTGACTTCTTTTTCTGGTACTTGAAATAAAATTATCGTCACGTGCGTAACAACTAAATAGACAAAAAAAAATTTCTTGCTAATGCGGCAGACGATTGGACATTATTTTGTCTTTAAAAATATCCCTTACGATTTATTTATAAATATATATATTTTTTTCTACATGAATTGTATACATTGATCGTCATATTTACTATATATATATATATATATATATATATATATATATATATATATATATATTTTGGCATCAATTGCATACACTGACCGTTGTATTTAATTTGAATGTACTCCGTAGCGAAGCGCGGGTTTTCAGCTAGTATTTACATAAGTAAAGTTAAAACTAATATTGCAGCTTATAATTATTTAAGTTCACAGTCCCTGCTTTCAGTTAAGTCAGGCTCGAATTCGACGTACAGTTTTCAGCGAGACGGGGAATGTATAGATCATTTTAAGTCTATTTTTGCTTATTTTTTCAAACCATACTTTCAACAGACATAATTATACAAATTACATGCAAAACAATAAACTTTTTTTGTAAAATGACGAAATTCGAAAAATTTCAGATGAGACGGGAACGAAATTCTTTTTATATTCAATTGACATGAACCGTTTAATGAAAAAGTTTAAGTTGTACCTCGTACAACTAATTTTTTTTTAAAGTTTTCAGGTGTTTTTATTGTCCCAGAAACGAGTTTAAAATCATTTAAATGAGCGCACGTGGAGAAGGGGTAGCAGTGGGATAGCGGGGAAGGGGGGGAGCTCCCTGGTCTTATGGACTAAGGACCTTGGCTGTTTCCAAATCAGGGCGCTCAACACCCCTAGAGAATAATAGTGGAAGTCATTAAAGGAAATTACTTAGTGCTGCCATCTGTAGGAGAAACAGAGAAAAATACCATCTTATCTACTTAACTGTTATGGTAAAAAACTCTGTTGATAAAACCACTGACTGAAACCGTGATCTTTAAGCATCCTCTAATTAGAACTGAGAAGCTTAAGAGTAAAGATCGGATTCAAAAATAAATTTCTTGAGCGATTGGAACGAATTTTTTGTAGCACCAACTTAAAAGGATTTAGCTAGAGAAAATGTTATTGAATCTTCAAAGCAAATATTTTTCTTTTTTTCCTCATAAATTATTCCTTTTACATGTTTTAAAATTACATTTTTATAAAAATCTTATCAAAAACTTTCTTATCACGTTGAATAATAAAATTTTTTTTAAAAAATACTGCCTTTTCCGATTTTTATTTAATATTCAATTAGATTCTATTTAATTTTTAATTTTTTTTCTAGCTGTCTATATGTTTATCATGATACCATAATTTTATATTGTGAAAAATTTCAATTTAATTTATATTTATATATAATTTTTGCGCTCGATTTCAGTATTTAAGCTCAGATCTATAACCAGAAAATTACAGAAATTGTACTTAATCATGCGATACAGTTACAAGGTATAATGGATATAAGGAAGTCTGCTACTAACTGTATTTATATGTCAGTGTCAGTGTCCGTACGAATAGGAATTGATTTAACAGTGTCGTTTCATATTGTCCGTACAAGAGCTCATAAATATTATGCTGACCCGTCACCTACCATTATAGTTCTCTTAAGGGGGTAGGGTCACGATCCAGATTCCATATGTCAGTAATGTTAAAATTACTCATTTTTAAGGAACATTAAAAAAATTCTAAATCAGGGTTTTAGTTCTAAATCAGGATATAAGTTTTTAATTTTTTTACTGTTTATTTCCTGACGTATATTAAATACTTTAACTTTTATAATTTAAATACCTTGTTATTTTTTTAAAAATATATAACTTCTACTATATGTATTTTTTTCAGAAACATCAAAATTACATCAAGTTTTATGTTATTAAATTACTGTAAATTGATTTTTCTAAAAATCCCTTCGTTAAAATATGTAATATTATGCATTTATTTAATATGCAAAGTTTGAAAATAATCACGGCAATAGTTTTTGAAAAAATGTTCCTTAACTGACAAAAAAACACTGTTTCGAGAAAATCAACATTTAGTGAAACATTCACTTGCGCTTAGTGCATGCCAGCTCGATAGCTTGGATCATCTGGGTCATCAGCAAGACTGTCTCCTAATTTATATTTTTTCTGTTTCTATTTATTCTGGCTTCCTTGGTTTGCTGTGAAGCATCATATTGAGCTTTTATTAATCTCGTCCGATCAGCTGTTTGCATTGCTCGACAAGTATAAAAACCTAGAGATATACTTAACGTTGAAAGTACTTTGCATTTCGTAATATTTCCGTCATTATAGGATGCAATTGCTTCAAATACACCTGTTTTTAAAGTTTCTAACTGCACAAAAACATTCTTTGGGATCCGTGACCAGATTATACTATTTACACTCTCGTTGCTGTTTTGTGTTTTCCCATGCAGACATTTGGCAAGTAGATCAGGATCTCCTAAATCTCGATAAATGTTTTTAATGTAATCCAGTACTACTATTGGTAAAATGGTTGTTTTGATTGGAGCACAGGAAATTAAAAAAAATAGCTAATGCGGTTTGTTTTGGTTGGTGAGGATGTGACACCAGGCATTTTGACAGATGGTAATAGTTCTTATATTAAAATATTAAAATATTAAAAACACTTTTAGTGCAGTTAGAACAAATATGCAAATGCCATCAGAAGCACAAGATTACATACTTTTTAAAAATGCAAAAATTGGAAAATGCATTTTTCTGTCGAAAATCGTGACCCTACCCCCTTAACATGCACAATACCTTTTTGCTTTTCACTGCCAGGTTAAACAATGACGAGGCTTAAACTTTCGAACTTTAATGGAAGTATAATATGAATCTTAAGATGTGGGGAGGCACGTCAATTTTAATTTCCCCTTCCAATATGCTTAAAACCTCAGTTTGTCGTTGTTTCTGATGCCCCGTAACCGATATTATATATCATTTCAAGTCCCTAGGTCTATTGGGCGAATTGGTGCGACACCGGTTTTTACTAACACCATAAGTGTCGGAGTTCGACTTGGCTAAAGGACCGGTCCCGTAATTTTGAACCGAGTCAAGTGACGAGACCGGAGCACTTGACCCCGCACCTCCAGATGTAAATGAGAAGTTGGAGGTCATTGCAGCCACGATAGATTTTTCATGCACCAGCCGCCATTAGTATACTTGGCAGTGGATTTGTCAGCGGCGACCATCGAACCAGTCACGTTCAGATCACTAGACCGCTGCTCTTGCCATCTGGGCCACCCCGACCTAAAGCTCAGTTTAATCGAATAAACGTAAGTGTAATAAAGTTGTAATTAATAGGAAAAATTACCGGCTGTCAGCGATAAGGCTTAAAAAACTTTCTCCTCCATCTTGTTTCCCAGTCTCGCCAAAACAGGTGCCACGCAATACCTTTGTAACCGTTTCAATGTCAGTTTACGAAACATCCATATTAGTTATCCCCATTCAGATTCTTGTAGATTTTGATTTTATCCTTCTCTCTAAGCCGGTGATTCCCAACCGGTGTGCCACGACACTATAGGGTTCCGCGAGATTTATAGGAGTTTTTTTAAGGAGTTTTTTAGGAGATTTTTTTAGATTAACAACACCACCAAAAAAGAATATTAGTAGGGCCCTCTTAAAATAAATACTGTTCTGTTTTCCTGGGTTCGATAGGATTGAATAAAATCTCTTCAGAAAGTGCACACAAAATAAAATGCATATTCTGTAAATTCTTCAGGCGCATACACAAATTCAACAGAACACACTTAACAAATGTCTTCTATACAGCAGAAAACTCGAAAAACGCAAGTCAGGATAACAGAGTCTTCAATACAATACACGCCTAACGTACTTTCAATATCTTCAATTCTCAGCAGAAAAGAACACTGAGTTCCAAAACTGAGCAGAATTGTATATGATGACCGGAGTGCCTTGACCAGCTGGTTTTAACCCCTGTACGCAAGATGTTATGTAATCAAAGATATTGTGCTCAGTAGTTAAAATATTAAGGCTAGGTTAAAATTAAAAGTTACTATTACAATCATTGTACAAAAATTTTAAGTTTAACACCTTCAATAGTTGAAGGGGAAGAGAAAATTTAAGAAAAAAAATTAAGCAATTATTAAGAATAAGAATTTAAGTGTAAAAAGTTAAATTAAAAATTTAGAGAAGGTAAGATGAAAAAATAAACAAGTTTAAGAAAAGGTGGCTCTCAGCTAAAGAAAAAAAAGGCCCTCTTCAGGGTCATACAATTCGTAATGAGATGATTGCAGATTTCCCAGGGGGGAAAATGAAAATATCAAGGTAGGGGCACTGAGTTCCAATGCCAATGTCAGGTATATTTATAGACTTCCAAAGCGCCCTCTATCGGTCAAACAGCTAGATATAACTAGAAGATTCCAGAAAGGTCTAGAAGGTTAGCGACCATTTGGCGCCATATCACCAAATTTGGCGAAATATCGCCAAATTTGGCGATCAAAATAAGTCACCAAATCCATCTCCAATTTGGCGATAACTCTCATTTTTGGCAAGATTACCATAGACTCGTAAAATTCGTAACAATATTGAGTTTATATGAAACATTTGTTATCTAAGCACCCATCACAAGTCTCACCTAAATAAAACAAAACTATTCTTAGCGAGTTTCATTGTAGTCCTCTAGTGTCATACTACGCTGAGTATCATGGCTATTTTTGAAATAATATTTTAATAAATATTATTAATTAATATTTTAGTCTGGTGTTTGTTACTTATATCTTTCAATAAATAAATAAAATCAGCAATGAAGTAAGCATTTATTTGAACTTAAATTTAACATGTTCCAAATATAAATTCCGCTTTGATTTAATATTTGGAGATTAAAAAAAAACTAATATTCTTAGAACCCTGCTCTAAGCTAATAAATTGCATATTTATATGCCAATGCGTCATTCAAAGTGAAAGGCGCTTTGAAGCTATTTATCCATAATAATTTTTACCGGTGGTATTATTTGAATTTGAGGATAAATGAATCCTATAATTTAAAATTTCCCTCGTCAGTATAGTTTTAAAACTCAGTGAGATATATTAGTTTCTACGCAAATAAGACATTAATGAAAGGGCTCATAGAGACGAGAACGCTTCTACATGCATTCGATCAAAATGGCGATATCATTTGGCGACGGCGAGCTCCAAAGGGCCTGATGCCGCAGCTCGAATATATTCCCCAGGAAAAGTCACTAAAATTACGTTTATTTAATGAAAGCAAATTTTTAGGGGATGAGAATTTTAATTGGAATCGAGAAATGTTGCCATCGCAGGAATTCAACTTTTAATGTATGGAAAAATAGCGTAAATTTGCATTAAAGCGTTTCCATATTTTCCGAGGACTGAATGCTTTCAGATTTTAATAAAATAATTGATGAAGCAAAATTCTTAGTTTAGGAAGTAATTAAATGTTTGAAATAGGTAAGCTAGGGATAATATAATTTCAAATGAACATAAATTCAGCCCAGCAAAGTATCCCGTTTGTCAAATAAACACTTCTGTTTATCCACATAAATTATACCACCTTCCGCAGAATACGGAATTTCGTAAACTGTGAATACGAAGAATTCTAATATGGTTTATATGAAGTTATGACCACGTTTCACATAATATACAGGATAATTTCATAAAAATTCATTTGCAAGTACTAGAGGGAACTTATTTAGTTTTGGATTATTCTGACTCCGTCTACGCATAAATAAATTTCTTTATTTGCTGAAATTAACAGTATTGTTAAATTTAAAGTACGTGCAAACAGGATTGAGAAGAAAAAAAAAGAGTCCTTGCTTTCAATTTTTATTTACTCGCTTTTTTTGCGTTCAATTTTTATTTACTCATGTTTTTATTAACTCGTTTTCTTGTTTGTTTGTGTCTGTGTGTGTTTGTCCAGTACAAATCTTGCAATCGATTTTTAACTAACTTCCCGACAAGTTAGACATTTGAAACTTTTAGAATAGCTCAGAACACGATCACAATGCATTATTTTAATACTTTTAGCTATCTTTAAGCAGATTTGAATTCATTTTAAGTTACTTTTGTTTTGTAGAATGGTGCAGCCATCTATCGACCGGGACGAGAACGAAAAGTTAAACGCAGGTTACCTTCCAATTCTCGAGCTAAACAACTGATTACGCATTTGATCATTTTCTTTCAAGTTGATGGGATAATTCATCAAAAAAATTTTAAAAAACTATTTATTAATACATAGAATTGTCAAGTTTATATGATTCAACAGAAAATTTAAAAACATGGTATTTAAAAAGTTCTTTTTATCTTGTAATTATTCTGTTGCAATCTAATGAGTCACTAAAATTTTAATTTAAAAGTAAGTCATTAAATTTGTAAGATGGCGCATAAGTTAGTATTATTGTGTTTATCTTATAGCTAAAATTTATTTTTGCTGTTACAAGACAAATGTAATAGGTTCGAAAGAATTCAAACTTGTTTCAGTGTAGCATAAATATCAGGTTTATATGGAAATAGTTGAAAAAAATATTTTCATTCATTCGTGTTATTTATGTGTCAAGAATTACATGATCTTCATTCTTTTGAGAACAACTTCTCTCTTTTCAACAAACAGAACTTTTAAAGACACCTGTCTAGCCGCCTTTATAAATTCTCGAGCATTTTTTTCTTTTCTTTTTTCTTCGCGTAAATTTTATATTGAGCTACATTATCGAGTGAGCGTAGTTTTTCTTAAAATAAATTAATCTTGCCCTAAACAAAAGATACCTCTTTCAGCCGACAGATGGCAGCAGTGAAATTTAAAATTATTCTTACATCTTTCGTCAAACCTTAATGATCAATAGCACAATGAAATATAATTAAAAAAAGAGTGTAGATAGAGAACACGCGGTCTGATTTTTACACAATTTTTTGTGTTCCGTTTGCTATTCATATCAGGAGTTGTGTGTTCTCTCGAATAAGGCACCGTTGTTGGCTATTCTTACAGTATTTAATTACAGCTTAACAAAGTTAGGGTTGAGTATTATATAGATACTGATATGAAAATTGCATTAATTTAAAGAATGAATAATGTTGTTGCATTCAATAAGTTTGGATTTTATATGCATAATGACTGAAGCAGGTTCTTACTGTAATAGGTTTATTGAATTGGGGGATATTTTGAATACAGATAAATCACTATAAAAGAAAAACCATAAAACGCAGCTACGAAAGTTTAGACTAGCTGTGTCTTACCAGGATAAAAGGAAATCTGACATGAACTTCATAGAGACACTTTGTATTTATAGATTTCACGTAATTCTACGTCACGCTTCTGAGTAGATCCTCAAGTATCTAATCTGATTCGTGATCACCCAACTTGTTTTCCAGTCTCGCTATGTCGTCGCCAGTTTTTGAAACATCGATGTTAAATATCCATATACAGATACTTGAAAATTTGAATTATCATTTTTTCTGAGCTAATATATTGCATACATACAAGCCTTGGCCAAAGAGGTCAGGTAATTTGTCAAAACTGGATTCTTATTATCATGCAAATGCTGACTTCAGAGGGGATTCAATAAACAAGAAGTTCCAGATTTAAGAAATATATACCAACAGAAACATGACAAAACTTATAACGACTAGAGCATGCCACTACGAGAGAATGGAGATTTATCCGGAATACCACTAAAACATTCCCATAGTGTAGTAAATCCTGTGAATGAGATCTCTCCGGATCATATATTTAAGTGCCCTGCAATACTAACGGCTCTTCAGGCCATAGAGGAATATCCTCGTGAAAAATGACATTCATCACTGGTTCTACAAATTGTTAGAGCTGTGTTTGCGATTCATGATTCAATATAGGCTTTACAAGGGAGACGAAACCAACCAACCAGAAAAATCTGCGTCTGGAAGCTTCTAATCGGCCTTAAATTAGACCTATTTTTTAAGTCCAGTTTATTTGCCAATTTACGATGCCGTCAAGTTGTTTTGGCATTCAACTAACTGAATATTTGTTTTGCCTCTTTAACGAGCTGGTTGCTGGGAAACAAACTACCAGAAAACTTTTAATAGGAAACACATTCTCTCTCTCTCTGTATATATATATATATATATACACTGCTGGCCATTAAAATTGCAACACCAGGAAGGAAAGCAAATAACAAAACTTCATTTATTGTACGTATACACAGTAGGAAGAAAACACGATTTAATTTGTAGACAATTTGGGAGTATACAGGGTCCGAAATTAATACACACAGCTCCCGCCTTTGGCAGCTAAAACGGCTCTAACCCTGTTAGGCATAGAGTCGAACTGGGCTTGGATGACAGATACGGACAAGCCATTCCATGTTGCTTCAAGTCTATGCCACACTTCATCAATCGTAGTGGCTGGAAAGCGGTGGCGGCCAGATCTCTCAGCAACCCATGACAAGATGTTTTCAATGGGTGAGAGATCTGGAGAACGTGCTGGCTAGGGCAAGAGTCGAACACCCTCTGTGGCGAGGTAGGTTAGGACACGACGGGCAACATGCGGTCTTGCGTAATCTTATTGAAAGATGACGTCTCCGAGGCCTCGAAGATAGGGCACAGCCACCGGCCTTAAGATCTGAGAAATGTAACTCTGGCTGTTCAAATTACCGACGGTGCGAACAAGAGGTGTTCGCGCCGTGTACCCAATGACTGCCCATACCATCACACAAGTTGCAGGGCCCGTATGACAATATCGAATGCAAGCAGGCCACGTGTGTTCTCCTCGGAGCCTCCAATCACTGATACGTCCATCATGATGCTGCACGCAGAACCGAGACTCGTCTGAAAAGACGACGTGGTGCCACTCCTGTATCCAGTTTTATCGTTGGATGCACCACTGTCGCCGCGCGTCTCTGTGCTGCAGTGTCAAGGGAAGCCGCAATAATGGTCGCCGTGCAGACAGTCCGTGATGCTCCAGACGTTGTCGCACTGTCCGTGCGGATACTTGTCGTGCTGCAAACAAGCCCATTTCCTGACTCAAGGTCCATGATGTGGCTCTACGATCCTGCAAGGCCGACCTGACAAAATGTATGTCCTCTCTGGCGTCAGTGGCGGAAGGCCGTTGAGATCCTGCATGGCGTTCAGTGTTAACCTCCTGAACCCATCGATTCCATATTCGCATAACAGTCGTTAGATTCCGACCAATACGAGTAGCAATATTGCGGAACGATAAACCTCACTCTCGATAGGCCACAATCCTGCCGCTAACGAATTCCGACACGTGCTGGTAGCCGTTTCTACTTCTTATACGAGGCATAACACGATTTTCTCACAAACAACCAACATTAAAATGCGATTTCCGAATGAGAAATCCGCTGCATAACTTTCCTTTTATACAGAGTTTGAGATGCCGTTTCTCCCTCCTGCGTCGTTCAATTGCGCTTAAATGCTATTCATTTGCATATCCCAGTATCTTTTTCCTTTCATGAAAATTTGACATTTGTATCATCCCTCCTTCATGGTGTTGCAATTTTAATGGCCAGCAGTGTATATATATATATATATATATAGTGAAACTTCTCCATGTCGGCCAGTAATGGTTCCTAAAGTAAGTGGCCGTTTTGAGAGGTGGCCGCGGAAAAGGGGTTTCATTCCTAATACTGGCTTTATAGTGTCTTTAATCGGTTCTGAACAAAATTTTACCGTTTAGAGGATTGGCTGTCGAATAGGGGTAGCCGACCAGAGAAGTTTCACTGTATATATATATATATATATGTATATATGCACACATACACACACACACATACACACACTAGAGTGCGTGTGTGCGTGTATATATAAATAAATAATTTAATACTCTATTATGTTAGTAAATTATTGATTATTTATTTTACTTTGATATTATAAGTTGGGATGGAAATTCGCTAAAAAATAGCCCGTCCCCCAGACATTGTTGGAGGGATTCAGCTGGTAGAACATTAGTCCTGAGATTCTTGGAAGCGAATTCAATCCTCGGTACTAACACATTGCTATTATAAAGTTTTAACTAGAACAGTCCAAAGTTAAATGGTTCATTTCAAATATCAAATTTCATTACAGAAATCTAACAAATTATAATAAAATTATCTCGAAAGTTATGCGAATATAAATTCCAACGTTACTCTAGTAATCACTTGATATTGGATTACTCTCAGTTATAATTGACTTAAATTTTACGGCATCGCGATATGTAACGGATCACTTTAATAAATATTTTCCCTTTAAACATGTCCAACGCGAGATTCGTTAAATTAACATCTCTCACCCAAATTAACATCCGGAGCAAATTCTTGGACTTTTGACTTTTTTTTTCCCCCCCGACTTCTATTCGTTTCTCGTTAGTCTCAATAAATTCCTAAATTAACTCTGAAAAACCGTCCCGACATATTCGAGTCCATTAAGAGCCTCCGCTGCGAGAAATAGGATTTGCACTCGGAGCAGGAATCCTCGACCCGGCCGAATGGTGTTTCGTGCCTGGACGAAAACTAAAGACAAGACAGATATAAAAAAAAAAAGTGACTTTCCGCACTTTAATCTGCTCCCGAAAAAAGTCGAGCAATTAATCGCGAAAGACGGAGAAAGCTCGATGCTTCATAAAGGGAGCAAGTTTAATGCTCTTTTCGGAAGGAGTGTGTGTTTTTTTCTTTTTTTTTCTATCCTAAGAGGAAACAGCTATTAAAATATCTTGCCGATGAAAAGAACCTTGTACGGAATAAATCTATCTTCGGATCACGCATTGCGAAGTTTGTGGGAAGTTAAAGAACTGTCAAATATAGTCAGAAGTTCTCTGTTTTTGTGAATGTGGTTGTTTAATACCTAAGGGTTCACATACCTTTTAAAGGACAAGAGACTCGAGAAACATATCCCTATATTCAATTGTCAGTAGTTACTAAAATAATTTATTCAGAAATATGAAAATTTTTCTGTGAGTTAAACACTCTTTTTTCTTTATAAATATAACTCTCAATTTTTTCTACGTTGAAGATAAAATTTTTGATGGGTTAAAATTTTAACCATTGTTTTTTTCACTCATATGTCATTCAGCACATGATATCACCAAAACAGTGGGCTAGAATGCCATGAAATTTTATATAAGAGCAATATAAACATGTATCCTTAAAATGACTCACTATTATGTCATTCCTACCATGAAAATTCTAATTACAGTATAATTTATAATTTTTTCCGAAATTTAAATTCTTTTTAAAATCTTTTTTTTTTTATGAAGAACTAAGAATTTTGATTTCAAAGTTGGTAATTTTAAAGATGTATTATATAACATAATTTTAAAACTAAAAAAATATGTATATTCATTAATATACGGACGCAAATCTGCGCGCAATGACATAACAATGAAAAAACAATGGTTGAAATTCTTAAAAATTAAAATATTTACCTTCAACGTAGAAAAAATTGAGAGCCATATTTATAAAAAAGAAAATTTTCACAGCAAAAGTTTTATATTTCCGAATAAATTATTTTAGTAACTATGATGATTATAGGGATATATTTGTAGAGTCTCTTGGCCTTTAAAAGGTATGTGACCCTCCTATATATATATATATATATATATATATATATATATATATATATATATATATATATATATATATATATATATATATATTTGTGTATGTCATCTGTCCAAATACAATAGTTATGTTGACACGGCACATGGTCATGTAATAACAGGCAATTTGGAAATAGTGGATAATTTAGCACTGCGTGAGTTAATGAATTTGGGAACTAAGTATAGATAACCTAGTACTAATAATAATAAGAAAATTATAAGTGTCTTAAATGCTGATTTAGATAAATTTATATACAAAATAGCTATTAATTATTCTATACCTACAGAAGCCTTCAACCAATGGAAAATTAATTTACATAAGGTAGTACATTCTAAACTACCCAATTATAGTAATTTCATTAATAATTCCTATAAACACTTGAAAGATGCTATAACGAAATTACAAGAATATTTTATGATCACTTATGTAGATAAAGCTGCCAATAACTATGCAATTATTTGTAAAAAATATTTTGCCATATGTTTAAGAAAACAGCTAGACAATAGTGATATTTTTCAGCCTTTAAAAGAAACTACTAGTATAATTATTAAGAAAATTATTGCTAAATATAAACTTCTAGGTATAACTTCAAATAACTATCTCTTTCCTTATATTACTTTAGTTCCTAAGTTTCATAAAACACCTATTGCTTTTACAGCTGTAACTTGTGGACAGAACACTTATGCTACTAAAGCAAGTGTATTATTATTAAATTACCTTAAATTAATCTATAAAACAATAACGTCTGGTATTTGTGGTATAATATATAATAGCTTGAGTCTTATTACAAAACTACAAACATTAGATAATTGTAAAACAATAGTAACTTAAAGGTTTATTCAATAATATCAATATAAATGATTTAAATAGTGTAATAATAAAGTTAGTACAAAATAATATTCAATACTTAAGCAACAAATTTAAACTTACTCATTTCAATAGGTTCCTAGATTTTGTTACTAAACATAATTATATAGTTCATAATAATAGTATATTCTTACAGACCAAAGGTGTACCACAAGGTGGTAATGCTTCTAGTATCCTAGCCAATTTATACTTACATTATTTTGAAGTTAATAATATTAAAAATATAGATAATAGCAATTACAATATATTTAGATATATAGATGATATAATAGTATTAAATAAAAGTAATAATCATATAGACTTAAATATTTACCCTCCTAATCTGGAATTAATACAAAGCAGCCAAAATAATATTAATGTAAACTTTTTAGATATAAACATAAAATTAAATTCTCATAGCAAATTTACTTTTGACTTATACGACAAAAGATCAGATTATGAATTTAATATTGTTAAATTTCAAAACTACCTAACCTGTTTACATAAATCTGTTTTTAAGAACATTATTGTAAATCAGCTTGTACGTATAAATAGGCTTTGTTCTAAAGACAATAGGAATAGGCATATTTTAGACTTGATAGCTGTGCTAACACGTAATTATTACCCTGATAGTCTTTCCAAGCACATAATTAGTAGTTTTAGATTTCATGAATAGTTAGTTCTGTTGCAACTAATAAGTAAAACAACAAAATAAGTAATTAGAGAAAATAACTACTAAAAGTAAAATAAATGAAAAACAATAAAAAATAAAGTAAAAATAAAAATAAAACATTATCATATATTAGCTTTAGTAATAATAATAAAGCTAATATAATTAAGGTTAAATAGACCTAAACACAGTCTTTAAAGTAGGACAGCTGTGTTTCCATTAACTCCTTGGTTGCAAGTTTTGTGACGTCAGTCATATTGCGGTTACTTAGTCTTAACTTCCACTCTGTCTGGCGCCAGGCTTGGTGTTCTATGGTTGAGTGGATAAATATTCAATTCTACAGTTACTCATGGATTCTACGGTGTCTGAGTATGTTTATTGTATAGATCATACTTATCTGAAACAATGCATTGGTTTTTACACAGTATTGACACCGCTGATGATGAAATATTGTTTAAAACCTCTTTCAATCTTATCTTTTCATGTTTTTGGTTCCTGGCTGTGGTAGCTTTAGTGCTCATACTGGTCTTTCTCTTTCAACTTTATCTTATACACACACACACACACACACACACACACACACATATATATATATATATATATATATATATATATATATATATATATATATATATATATATATATATATATATATATATATTTATAAATCGTACCATCGTTTCCCACAGGAAAGACAAATTCTTCAAAAAGAAATTAATTAGAGTCGAGAAAAATTAATCTGATAAAAACGAAAGTGGGTACTAAAAAAAACTATCATTTATATAGTCAAATGAAACGTCAATGATTCTTAAAAAAATAATTCTCCTAAGTGAAAATGACTTAAGACAAAACGGATAAAACTGCAAATAGGACTCTCGACATTTAATTAACGGGCATACATGAATATTCAACATGAATATTCTAAAGATGGTTAAAAACGAAAAGAAAAATTTTAATTGAGATTTCATGCTGAGAGGAAATTTAAATTTAATTATTTTTTTATTTTTATTTCTAGAAGAGACACATGTTATAAAATCATCCACCAGTGTCTATCAACACACAGCCCAGACAGCGTAAGAGAATAAAATACGAAAAATTAAAAAATATTACATCTAAAATTGTTAATGGAGAACACAAAAGATTTTTCTTTAAAAAAGTAAATTTACAAATTAAGAGTCAAACTAAAAGAGTCAACCAATCTGAATGACCGAGAGTCGATCCTTAGCTGTCCAGTATCTATCACAGATATAAACTTAAATTATAAAGGCGTACGAAATTTCAAACCGGATTAAAATTGAAAACCTTATAAGGCGTCCACATTCATGTGCTCTGCACAGTATTCTGCGGGGGAAGCCAGTGATTTATGGGCAAGGCTGTCTGCAACGATCCTCCGATCGAGCGGTTTTTTCGCAGAGCATCAAAGGCGGGGCGGGTGGGTCACGCGGGTCAAATGGTGTCAAGCGGTGTCGGGGAGTTCTTGTCTGCGTGAATGTGGAAGAGCTATTAGATTCTGCTCTCTACAGGTTTTTTCAAGCAAAGCGCTTTGTCCTAAAAAATTATCAACATACAGGGTGAAAGAGAATGGATTCCCCCATTTCTGAAGGTCATTGGTAAGGGAGTGGTGGCGGTAGGGCGGCGCGGTAGATGGAAACAATTTTAGTTCTTAATGAACACCATGGGTTGGTCCGGTGAACATCGCGGTTACGTTATCGAGGCATTCTTTAAAAGCAACGATTCTGTAACTGCGACACCGAGGACATTTAGGACACGCTTCAGGCTCTATGCAAAGGATGCCGTATCTGATCGAAAAACAATCCTCCGATGGGTTTCAAATGCGAGACAAAGTGGGTCTGCATTACCACGGAAACCAAGTGGTCGGCCTCAGAACATTAAAACATCTGAAAATGTGCAACGAATCCATAAGTCCGTGAGAAAGTTGCCGCCATTCTCCCAGAGATGACCAACATAGTGATAGAAACTTTTCAGAACGGCTTCGGCAGTCCTGTTGAGAAAGTTTCAGTTAGGTAGCGCTACAGTGTTTAAATGATTATAGACGACGTTTGGTGGCGCTACTTGACTTAGATAATCCCCGTACCCTCTCTACCTCAAATACAGGGTGTCCGGGCTAAAGGTATCCAAAAGTTATGACTTATTTTTACTGAACTACCCATTAGAATTTTTAAAAAATCATTTAAATAGAAAGAACATCTCACCAAGTTTTAATATCACTCATAGATTTCGATCATAGTATCATAGATTTCGATGTGTGCACCTTTTGTAGCACGACAAACGTCTAAATGGTAATCCAGTTCTCTCCAAGTGTTTCGTAGTATTTCAGGAGTTATTACACGAATTGCTTGAATGATACGCTTCTTCAACTCATCCACAGTTTCAATTTTTTTATACACAACGGATTTAATGAATCCCCAGTCAAAAAAGTCTAATAACGCCTGATATGCTACGAAACACTTGGAGAGAACTGGATTACCATTTAGAAGTTGGTCGTGCTACAAAAGGTGCACACATCGAAATCTATGATACTATGATCGAAATCTATGACTGATATTAAAACTTATGGTGAGATATTCTGTCTATTTAAATAATTTTTTTCAAATTCTAATGGGTAGTTCCGTAAAAATAAGTCATGACTTTTGGAAACATTTAGCCCGGACACCCTGTATATTAGGTTTCGATTATGATTCTGACTACAGAGAATAAGGTTTTGATACGGGACGATAGGTCCTATTTCAAACGAGCTTCATGCTTATATTCTTGAGTGGATTTTTAACTCTTATGTTCGCCATTTATTTTGTGTGTTATTAAAATTGTTCGAAATGTTTAGCCGTGAATCTGATTATTTGGTTGTTCTTTGAATTTAACACTGAACCATTTTTCGATTTTGCAACAGTGCATAGCAAATAACGGGCGCCAACTGAGTGATGTGATTTTTAAAACCTAGTGTACGAAAAAAAACTAGATTGTTAATTCTTTTCGAATTTATGAAGCTTTTTTATGTAAATTGTTTCGCTCGTTTATCACCCTTCGAAATATGGGAGTCCATTCTGCCGTACCCTGTATTTCCCATCAAAATGTTTGAATTATCGTCTTCACTCCCAAACTCTTTTTGAGGCAATAAAACTGTGAGGCAAAACTTTTGAAACACGGAAAACAATCATAAAATAATCTCAACATTTTTGTTGGTACAGTAAAACTTATTTGACCCTCGTTTATCCGGATCTCGGGATAATCCGGATCGGATTTGTAGCTATTATTTTTATTTAATGTTCACATTGGATAATAATTTTTAACTATGATAGCAAGAACGTAACTACAAGTACGCCAAATATTCGCGTTTTAGCGTGATTCAATGTACAGTTCCTGCATAGATTGTACAATAAATTATGGTAATAAAATGCTTTTTGTTGAGTTCAGAAAGCTTTACTATACTTACCAATTCTTTGTTAAGAAATGATGTGAAACGTTATTTTTTTATATTTTAATGTCTTTTAAACAATACTATATAATTTTGTTACAAACCATAGTTTTTTATCGAAATAAACGGTAAATCTGCTTAGTTAAGGATTTGGTTTTGCTTATTACCCATATTACCCGGATTATCCGGATTTCCGATGGTCCCAGTTAGTCCGGATAAACGAAGTTTTACTGTATTCTTAAAACAAAAAACGTTAGATGGAACTTGTTTTTCGTAATTTGCGCATAAATGCCACTCGAAATGAAAGTTCGGCATTATTATTATTTTTGTTTTTTTAAAGAAGTCCTTGTTAAGTAGAAGTTGATTGTTTGGAAGTTCCTAACATGGAGATTCGACTTTCCATGTATAAAAATAAAAATTAACAAAATTGGAGAAATCTGGGCAATAAACAACATCAAAAGCAATAGAAAGGAAATGTTTGGGAATTAGACAAGAACTTTAATACAAATACTTTCCCAGCGGGACGCGGTTGCAGCTTTCTCCAATAAAAGAAGAAAACTCAAATTTAAAACATAAAAGAGACGGACGATAAGTAAAGTTGCCCTAATGACTAATGACTAATGACAATAAGGACTATTGATATGGATGGTAATTGCGGAAAAGAAGTCTGAAAATATTCTTTAACACATATGCTTATTTTTCTTTGCTAATTTAAATGTCACTCAAATTTGACTAGGCTAAACGAACTTAGAGTAACGTAGTTTGCTATTTTATTTTCTAAAAAGAATCATTCATTCATTTTCAGATAAACTCCGGATCTTTACCCTAACCTCAAGCAGGTGGTGGTACTGTATGTGAATGTATACAGAAGCGTTTTCTACCCAAACAGTTCTACATATTTCCTTTGCAGCCAAAAGAGGACCACTCACCTCTGCTTTTGTTTTTAAGGGGACTCACTACCCTTAAATCTTTAAAACATTCGATTTTTTGAAAAAAATATATGTTAAAGCATGATCATTTCTGAACAAAATAAAGCAAACTCCATGAAAATATTCCTCTTAGTTCCGGAGATGTTTATATTCGAAATATTTAATTACTGATCAAGTTTATGGTAAGAAAAATTTTAAACTCATTTTTCTTAAAATCTAATTTTGCATCATTCCGCAACTGATATCTCAAAAACTATGAAACATAATTCTATGAAATTTTTATCACTGCATAATCATGTTATTTAATTGCGTCTGAACTAGAATTATTGCAATCACTGCACAGTTTGTTATTTTTTCAGGGGTAAATGAATGCAAAAATTTAAGGAAATTTTGAGCAGTTTTAAAAATTGTAAAAAATATTTCAATGTTGAATGTTTTATGTTCAACTGTATTTTGAACTATTTATTTTAAATATAAACAGGAATTGTATATTAAAGTGTAAAATTAATTTCATAGTTCTGCGATCAAGCAAGTATACAATCAAAATACTTAAAAAACAAGGTATATCTAAAGCATTTAAAAAAAATATTTAAAATTATTTTGGGAGTTGAAAATTTGTTTATTATAATAAATTTATCAATTTATAATTTACATAAAATTTGGAAAAATTGGGAGTAAATTGAAATAGTTAAAAAGAGTCAAAAAGTATGAAAATATGCCTTATTTCCTCGACTTAAGGGTCTTGAGTCCCCTTAAAGCTAACTGAAACAGATTAAGAAGATTTCACGCTATTTTGTTATTGATTTGATAATGGAATAATATTTCAATATAATTTAAATAAAGATTTGAATCCGTTCATGTTATCAACAATAAAAATTTTGGGATAATTTAGCATCTCCGTGTCGACCAGAAGCAATTTCAGAGGCTTCATTATGGATTCAAAATACAGTAAAACCTCGTTTATTCGGACTAACTGGGACCATAGACAATCCGGATAATCCGGGTAATGTGGGTAATAAGCAAAACAAAGTCCTTAACTAAGCAGATTTACCGTTTATTACGATAAAAATACTATATTTTGTAAAAAAATTACTTAGTATTGTTAGCAAGACATTAAAAAATATAATAATTACAAGATAAAAAGAACTTTTTATATACCATGTTTTTAAATTTTCTGTTGAATCATATGAACTTGACAATTCTATGTATTAATAAATACATTTTTAAAAATTTTGATGAATATCCCAGCAACTTGAAAGAAAATGAAATTAATTGAAAGTTGACTTGCATTTAACTTTTCGTTCCCGTTCCGGTTGATAGGTGGCTGCACCAGTCTACAAAGCAAAATTAACTGAAAATAACTGAAAGTTAATTCAATTCTGCTTAAAGATGGCTAAAAGTATAAAAAAATGCATTGTCATCGTGTTCTGAGCTATTCTAAAAGTTTCAAATGTCTAGCTAGTCGGGAAGTTAGTTAAAAATCGATTGCAAGATTTGTACTAGACAAACACACAAACACACAAACACACACAAACAAACAAGAAAACGAGTTAATAAAAACATGTAAAAAATAACGTTTCCCATAATTTCTTAACAAAGAATTGGTAAGCCTAGTAAAGCTTTCTTAAACTCAACAAAAAGTATTTTATTACCAAAATTTATTGTACAATCTATGCAGGAACTGTACATTGAATCAAACTAAAAAGCGAATATTTGGCGCACTTGTAGTTTCGTTCTTGCTATCATAATTAAAAATTATTATCTAATGTGAACGTTAAATAAAATTAATTACAAATCTGATCTGGATTATCCCGAGATCGGAATAAATGAGGTTTTATTGTACTCGAACATTTCTCCTTATTTTTCTTAGAGGGGTCACGTGGAATCCCGTCACTGAGTTAACAGGAAAAAGTGAATGATAGTTAAAGGGGAATTTTGGATTTTTGACCTAACACACACACACACACACACACACACATATATATATATATATATATATATATGCAGTGATTTTTCTCTAAAAAAAAATAGGTGGGTATACTGTGTTTTCTCAAATAAAGGTAGGTAATTTTAGTACCGTGTTTTCACACGTCAGGTCACAGGGGAACAAAAAACTCGCAGTTAAATATATGGTTTTGTTATATATTGATTCGTAACAATTGATTCGTAAGTTTCTTGAAATTTCGGTTAAGTTAAGCCAAAATAATACTTAAAAAAAGGTAGGGATATTCCGTATCCCCGCATACCCCCAGAAAAAAGCCCTGTATATATATATATATATATATATGTACAATCTGTGATAGCATTATATTGGAACATGTAGTTATTTATAGACCCTCTTCTGAGAGACTTTTCAAAAGGCTTAATTTTTCTAAGATATATAATTATTGTTAATTCAGCGTCTGTCCCTATCTTGCTGGTGTGAGAAAAAAAAGTCACGATGTCAGATGGTAAAACTATAATTTACGGTTCTGTAGATAAAATAATGTATCGCGTCGCTGAGAATAAAAATGAGTCTGGCGTCCTAAAACTGCTATCGCGTTTAATAACGTATTTAATTAACGTTTCGAAAGAATCGGCGCTTTTTTCTTCAGGCGAGATGGAATAATTCATGCGTAATTTACAAAGGAATGAGCTCGATTCTAACACTTAATAACTGACGTTTAAAAGGAGGGTAAATAATGCAGTCGTTAGATATCCTTTTAGGTATGTACGCATCAACAATACTTTCTTGCCTGAAGGAAAGGGAAATTTCGTTTGAAGTCGCTATCGTTCATTTTGTTCCCTTCTGTTGATACTGTTAGGTTTTGGAGTCTTTTTCTTGAAGTTTAAGGGACGATTTTTAAATTCTGATAATTAAGACTTTATTAAAATAAAATTTTTAAAAGGGGAATTCATCAAGCAATATATCCTATAATGTAATACTCGGATAAGAAAGTTGAGTTTAAGAAGTTTTTATGGTTCAATGCTGGTTTTAGACCTTTAAACGGTTACCCATTTGGTACATAGTCACGCTCTATTTATATTCTCAAATAAATCTTTATATAATATAAATATAAATCTTTATATAATAGAATATTTATATAATACAGGGTGGTCATAAAAAACTTTGCCAACATATAGACCTCTAGCGGCTGTTCCGTTCAACAGATCGAGATGAGATTTGAGATATCATTATTCAGAGGTATGAGGTCGGGATTCTGTGAACGGCAACCAAGTGGCGTTCACGGTTACAGTTATAGGTATAGAAACTCAAAATTTTCGAATAGCAAGGTTCACTTTTTCCCGTAGC
The DNA here is from genome assembly GCA_907164885.2 of Dolomedes plantarius. Lineage (NCBI taxonomy): Eukaryota > Metazoa > Arthropoda > Arachnida > Araneae > Dolomedidae > Dolomedes > Dolomedes plantarius. The sequence goes on along the minus strand of OU015498.1, from coordinate 164,596,033 downwards.
AAAATGATCAGTGCATGCGAGAACCCTAAATAGCATTGTAACGGTAAGTGTATCACAAAAAAACGGGCGCGTTATGCACGCACAAAAAGCAGCTTTTCGAACGGCCAACAAAAACACGATGATGGCATCCATGTGGAAAATGTGTAATCCAGATAAAAGTTTTCTTTTGTCTGATCTGTTGCCATCAATGATTGGTGTCTTGCGTCTGTCATATGCAAATTTTCTCCGTGCGCCCCGATCGTGTTTTTGTAGGCCGTTCGCAGAGCTGTTTTTTGTGCGTGCTTAACGCGTCCGTTTTTTGTGATACACGTACCGTTCCAACGCTATTTAGGGTTTTCGTATGCGCTGAGCATTTTGCGACGGGAAAAAGTGGGCATTGCCATTCGAAAATTTCGAGTTTATGTGCCTATAACCGTAACCGTGAGCGTCACTTGGTTTCCGTTCACTAAATCCCGTGCTCATACCCCTTAATAACTATATCTGAAATCTCATCTCGATCGGTTGAATGGAACGGCCACTACAGGTCCATATATTGACAAAGTTTTTTTATGACCACCCTGCATAAATTTTTATAAAATATACATATTATGTACAACTGAGACTGTATGTCTGCTTGTTCGCCCCAAAATCAAAGAGCTTTTGACTAAACTCGGACAAATTTTGCGTTGTTTCTGTCTAGAAATCTCCGATAAATATAGACTGGCATAAAAACCTGGTGTTGCGCTATTAAATTCGCATTTTCCTCTAAGTTGCTTTCTCGTCATAGCTTTATAATATAAAAGAAAGAATTTCTGATATGGGCTACTAGCTAGATTGGTTTCTGAATATCAACTATATTGCATATTTGCTATGAATGGGTACATCAAAAGATTTATACATTTTCACCGCGTATGAGAATTAAAAAACAACAACTTCGTTTTGGAAGTAAGTATTCGAATAATTACTTATCCATAATCCATTTACACTATATGACTTGAGTACAGGTATTCCTCGACTTACGACCGCTTGCAATTAAGACGAAAATTTTAAATTAAAAAAATTATTTTTTTCTCAAAAATACTGTTACTCGAATGTACAGTACCTACCTATATGTATTACATAATTATAAAAAAATATGATGCAATATTCTGCAATACTGCAAAAATTTATGCCGCAATAATAAAAATGCCTGACGCAATAGTTTCGATATCCACACGATATATCAAATAAACCTTCATGGGTTCCAGAAATGTCTCCAGTTTTTCATTATATTAACAAAGGACTACAACAGTTAGAAGCAATGGATCCAAATGAAGAAAGATTCACAAGTGTAAATCGTCGTATTCAGGAAAATCTGGCTTGCTACCAGACAATATACGAGGAAAAGAAGAACACTACCTTAATAACTTTGTTAAAAAAACTTTCAACGTATCTTCTGTCGCAAATTCTGAACCAATGGATTGTACTGACATAATAGTGATGACGAAGAATAATTTATGTTTTCTAACTATAGCGTATTTTAAATTACGTATGTATGTATGAAAGTAAATAATATATGTATGTACATATACAAAAAAAAATGTTTGAAACTCGACTTACAACCAACTCAACTTATGACCAATGTATCGGTCCTTATCTCGGTCATAAGTCGAGGAATATCTGTATAACTGAACGAAGCAGTACACAGTATGAATTTGCAGATGATGTATCATATTAGTAAATTTCAGTACTAATTAGTAAATTTCTGACTAATTTTACATTTTATCCAATGCAAATGTTGTAGATATTAGAAGCCTTTGTAACGCCAATTATTTAAAAGATGGGACCTAACAAATCAATGTATTATCTTAAAACAAAATTCTAGGATGCTTATAAATGACGTGAATAACATAATATATAAGGTAATATATAGCGTAATATATAATATATTTTGAGTAACTTAATATGGGGTATAATCTCTCCTTAACTCAAAAAGTATATTATTTGCTGAATTCAGTACAATGTAAAATTCAGTTTTATGCATTCAGAATGAATATGCCTTTTTTTATTTTAATTTCTTAATTGAAGCATTCAAAACATTTTAAAATAATTATTTAAATAAATCTACCGTCTGAGTGCAAAAATATGTCAAGTCTTAATAACTGAACAATCATTTTTTTTCAGTGACCGGAAGACGTAAATTGCTGTAAGTTTCTGTTTTTAAACAAATAACTAATTTAGCAGTCACATCACGGAGAGAACTTCATATGCTGCCAATTTTAAAGGAGATTATTAGGGTAACAAAGGTAAATTATTAACATTACATGAGCAATTGAATGTTTCGTAGAAACCTTGGGAAAAATCAGCGTGGATTATATGAATCTCGATATTTTTTTATAGTGATTTTACATTTAAAACTTTCCAACTGTTAAAATTTAAGAGTAAAATTTTAAAACTTAAAACCCAAGATAAAATATAAATTGACAGAATCAATCAAAAATAATCAAAAGTAATAATCAGAATAAATAATCAGAATTAATAATAAAAAACTAAGCGAACGTTATGTTCCTAATTTTTTTTCTGGTATATGTAACGTTTGAAATTTTAAAAGGCTGAAATTTTTTTATATTAAATCCATTTTAAACCCAAAGGTAAATTACACAAGCGCCAGCCCTTTTATAAAATTTTCGTGGACAAAATACAGTTATCAAATTCTTTTTATTATTTATTTATTTATTTATTTTTTGCTACCTTTAATATTTTTCTGTTCTGGCATCTGTACTGGCCTGAATTTTAAAATTAAGCCAGAATAATTTTTTTAACAAGGTAAAATGAAACAAACAATTCTTTTTCAGTCCTTTATATAATTCTATCATGTGAATCCTTCAAAATCCTTAAGCAGACAATTTTTTTTAAACTAAACTTTATTTAAACATCAACTGATTCTATGCCGTTAAAACTGTGGCCATTTGATCTTGTTTTACTTACTTTAGCTAGAAGACAAATCTGTCTCTTTTGGTAATCTTTTATCTGATCATTATTCACTCTGACGTCTGAAACATAACAGATAATAAAATTCAGGTGAATTTTTCCATGATTTATTCCCGGAATGAAAGTAAATGGATCAAATGCCTTTAACAGACAACAATGTTCAACTTAAAAAGAACATTTATCAACGCAAAGCAAAGCTAGCAAAAAATATTTTGGCATTCATTCTTCTAAATGCATCGCCTGGGATTGTCCAAAATTTTAGAATTTAGCTAAGAAAATTTTTAAATTGCTAAAATAAATGTTTTTTGGCAGGATTTTCTGAGTGTCAGTCAATTACACGTCTTTCGAAAGGCAAGAACTTTTGACTGAAATTTTTTTTTTCACGACAAGGGAAAAAACTCATATTTTTTCATCTAATTCTGAAACTTGAACCCAACTCAATTATGACATAATATGTAATTTTTTTTTCTTTGCATGAACTCTGTATCTGTTAGTTGATTATCTATTTTTAAAATACCCTCATCGTCATAAGCAGGCTTTTATACGACACAGAAAAATAAATGACTTTTCGCAGCGATGTCTGTGTAAGAATCACCTCCAAATCTCACCTTCTATTCTAGATTAATAACCCAGGTATTACTCATGCAATATTCCCTTATAAGAGCCATATGACTCATTTGGGGCAGTTCGCTGTCTTGTCGATAGATGGCGCTGCCCGCCACCGGCTTCATTGATTGATCTCACTCTCCCCTCAGTCTTTCTCCCTTAATCCAGGAGACTCGCATCCGCACAGAAGAAGCATCCGCCCAAAGATCTCTCTCTCTCTCTGATTCTCTAGGATTGGTCATTTCGCCTCGTTTCTTGACACCACCCAAAAAAGGAATTCACAGATACCTCTTTCCTCGAGTGATTTTTTTCCCCCCGTCTTTACAATTCCTCGGTGAGCCATGGGGTGTGCCAACTCAAAGGCCGGTGGTGCTGCAACGGGGGCATACGGGGCCCCCGAGGAGGGAGAGGCGAACAAAGTGGCTGAAGGGGAAGCGCAAGATGGAGCGGTGGCGGCCAATGGAAGTGCAGTGGCGTGCGGAAATGGAGTAGAAGGTAAGCAGATTTTAGAATTCTCGAAAAAACGCACAATTCTCGGTCTGAAAATGGGTTTCATGTGATCCGAGCGCGCCCAGATATCGCGAAACAGATGGTGATACCTCGGCCTCGAAAATCCTCCTAACGCAGTCATTCTCATTATGTATGCTGTAGGTAGATGGAGCTAGTACTGTCTTCTTGGGCACAGAAATAGTGTACAGTAGGTGCCGCTGAACGTGGGCACATTAAAGTGACAGAAATCCCTTTTTAAAGAGCTATACATATCTAGTGTTCCTTGTGTGATGAAAAAATGATTTTGTATAATCTAAACTCCATTCTACACGCTCATTTTCGATTGAACGACATTTGACTCGAAAACAAGCATTTAAAGAATGCTAAGTGTTTGCGATAAGTAATGTTGGATATTGTGAAGTTAATGTTAAAAGTACCTTTCATCAAAGAGCTCTTTGTAAGTCTTAATAGTGATTTAATAATGACATTTCACTCAAAAAGAATTTTTTTAATTTGTGAAATTACGAGGCTCGATTAAATTACGTTCATGCGATAAGTACGTTTGATGCTTGCTTGAAGATATGACTCAATTACTAGTACTCAAAAGGAGAAAATTAATGAGCTCACTCCTAAGCATACCTAAGAAACCTAAGCATATGACACAAGTAGTCACACAAGTAATGTTCAATCTAAGGCTCGTGACAATTGACTCAAAAACAAGTATTTTTAGACTCTTTAACGATTGAGCCTATTTAAAGGAATCCAGGACACTAAAATCCTTAATAAAAGCAAATATCAAATTGTGCAAGTACTGTATTACCATTTATCTATAAATACAAATTTAAGGTAAAAATTATTAGGAAAAAATTTACGTGAAAAAATTTAATTTTGTGCCCCGTAGTCCCTAATGTTATTAAGTTATTTTTATTTGTTCTTAGGTTAATATCACATATACTGGAAAACAAGTATTTAAAAATTGTTTAATTTATATGACCATTTAAATTTTGTGCTATACGTGATAACTTTAAATCTTTAATTTATCGTCATTTTTAAGTAAATGACGTATAAAGTATAAAAATTTTCAAGTTAACTGGTTTCTTTACATTCTTAAGCACGAGTAACAAGTAATTATGTAATAAAATATTGCCCTTATTATAGTTTTTCGATGAACTGTCTGTGAAAAGATTCTTCTCTAAGCTCATGAATTTTAAACCTGTTTTATTTAAATAATATCCTTAGTTTTTTAACTATAATTGATAATCATTCCCTCTCAAATGGTTTTAATAATACAAAGTATGCCTATTTTGGAGAGGAAAAAATATTTTTTAGGCCTTAAAGATTTCTTAATTGGGCTCAGAGATTTCGAAATCATTTTACTTGAAAAATAACGCATATTGTTTTACCTCACACATATTGTTTTACCAACGCCATGCATGCCTATTTTGAGGGCAAAAATGTTACTACAGGAAATAGGCCTTAAAGAAGGTTTGATTCATTCAATAATTTTACCATGTAAATTCCTACTCTTTTAACAAAACACTTTTTCCCCCAAAAATGCTCCAGTTATAATAATAAATGCAGAATTGGTTTCTACGAGCCAAAAAGTAATATATCGTAGCGTGCATCTATGAAGTTTTGAAATAAAATACTAACCAAATATTTCTTTTAACACCAATGTCTGACCTGCTAATATTAATCGTCCTATAATATTTATTAAGGATAAAAATTAAAGAGAAAAATCAAAATCTATTTCTTGATAATTGCAATGATTATGTGTAACATTGGTAGTAATTGCATGTTTTTCTTTCGAACTTTATTGTTGTAATAAAATATTTCTGAAGTAATTATAAAAAAATTTTTTTGAAATACTTATAGAATTTTTATCTAAGCATAAAATGTGTAAAAGGAAGTCTCGTGAATATAATGCATTATCTTTTTTAATGTTTTTAATGTAATTTGTTCATAATGTTTCAAAATATCATTATTTTTTACCTATATCAATACAATCAATGTATATATACCGCAAATGAAAAATTACACATGCTGGAAAACCAAAAGAAGTTTGAAATAAACTTTAATGATAATATCTATTCATATTTTCTCTTACATGTGCTAGATTTCAATTGCAACTTTACATATATTTCTTCTTTTGCTGAATATGATTCTTTTGCTCTATGGAAGTAATTACAGTAACAGTACTCTTCTGTGTCAGCTTTGCGTTTTAGATAAAGGCGGCTGATTGGGGCAATTTTTATCAATTTTTTCAAATATATTTTTATATATTACTGGAGTTAAGACTATCTTAATCCTAAAATTTAATTTTAGAAATCCTCTTTCAGATGCAAGGGTTTGCTGAAGCGTGAAAAATTAATTGTATGGGAGAAACTTATCGCCTTAAAACATTTTAAATTTTTTTTAAAATCCTTTAAAAAATTTAATATTTAAATTTTTTAAATTTCTTCCCTTTCTTTCGTAATTATGTGACTATTTTGAAGTTATGTAAATGCATTAAAAGAACGGACGTGTGTCATATTTTGGATTTTACTGTATATACGTAAATCTTACAATTTAAAGTAAGAAAATTACCTGTTAGATTTTGTTAGATATAACTTCAGTATTTCGTTTCACCCATTGAAGGTTTTCTAAGAGCCTGCTGAAGGCCTGCTGAAGGTTGGGTAGTAAATAACTTAAACAACAAGTACTCAGTTTAAAAAAGCCGTTGTATCACACACAACACATCTATTTTTTATTTTTATTCTAATAAGAGCTTTCTATCATTAATTGAATTATCTCAAAGTAAAGTTTATCTAAAAAAATGTGTCATATGTTTGTTGAAATACAGAACAGTTAAAGTCCTTATTTACCTGCAATAAAACTATATAAAAACTATATTTAAAACTATATTCAGCATGGATGCAGAATAAACGTGTCAAATAGTTTAGAATTAAATAAAGCGGGGTTTATGGTATAAAGAAGCCTATTATAATTTTTACTAATTAAAGACTCAGTAGAACTAAAAGCTAAAAGTTCCCCAAATGTTTCTTATATCAGAAGTGGTCCTCAAGTTTTAAATGTATAGGAACCACTCCAATGATTAAAAAATAGTCTTTAAAATATTTAGACGATCTTACACCAAACTTATCTTTTACTTCTAATAGATTAATCTCTTTCCTACATATTAAGACATAATTTTCTCTTCTCATTACAAAAATCCACAGATATTATGTTTTCACCCCGTTTCTGAGCAGAGATCTCTTTATTGTGTAAATTGTTCCTCCTTCAAGATTAAATTAAACTTCTAGTCAAATAAATTCTATCAAGTTTCCCAAAGATTAAATTTATTTGATAAGAGATTTGGTATATAACTGTAGACGAACTCTTGAATCCACACACCTGAGTAAAGATGAACCAGTTATTCGTGTATAAAAGCAGAATTAGACGATCCAATTGAAATCGTGTCATTTTTATAACGGCAGAAAGCCTTTTGAGAACACGATCTCGTTCATAAATCATCGTATTCCCTTTTTGCTCTAAAAGAGGGTTATTTAGGTTGTCACCATAGCAAAACTACATTTTCGGGCACCATAGGGGAATATTTAATGTGTATCTCTAGTGAATTTCAGGATAAACATGATATAACAGATTTTAAGAACCATATTTAATTTGAATTATTAAATATGATTCTTAAAATCTAATATTTGATTTATGGACAAAAAGGTTTATACGCTGAATGAACACCCATAAAAAATCCTAACTGATATATTAACCAGTATATCAGTCACTTGTACTCTAAATTTAATTAACCTGTTTGTATCACTAAATACTGCAAAAAGAGCGGAAAGTGGAAATTTTGAGTAAATTTAACTGTGTACTTTCCATAAATCAAAAACAATATATATATATATATATATATATATATATATATATATATTATGATTTTAAAGATTTTATAAACTAAATAAATTTTTGTTTTCCTAGCAAAATATTCCTTCTAAACTTTCTATTCCTTTAAGGCTAAATGTGTTAAATTTCGTTTTTGTTTCCCACTTTAGTTAAAATGGAAAAGAAAAATATAATCAGTCACACACATCCCAGTTTGAAAAATAATTTCATATGAATTAAATAAAGTTTCACTTTAAGGCAACAAAATTTTCTCTCACTTGATCAAGAAGTTTTTTAATAAATAAAAAAAATGTGGAACAAATGAACGTCAATTTTTTCTCTCCTTAACCTTACAACTTGAACTTTAATAAAAAAAAATCTTATCCGTAAACAGTTCTCTGAAATCTGAGAATTTCTGGAACAGAAAACTAATAAAATTTTTTGATGCATTTGCATATTAGTAATAACTTCTATGCCGGATCAATTCTTTTAAGATTGGAAACTTTCACATAAATCAATAACTGCAAATAAAAAACAGAAAGAATTTTTGCAAAGTTTAAAATATAGTTTTCAGAATTTTTATGCAATGAAAAAAAGGAAGTCCCGGATCATTAAAAAAAAAAGAGCTGAAATTTATACTAACGAAGTCATACCGTTCTATTGCATTTAGTTACAAAGAAAATACGTTAAATAGAAATGAACTAAGTTTTGAAAACGTAATCTGATTAAATGGAAAACTGGTAAAAAAAAAATCGGATAACGAAATATTAGTTGTTTTAGAAAGTTTATTTTACAAGTATTAGTAAAAACTAATTTATCACTAACTAAATAAAGCTAATAATAAAATAATAAACACTACTATCTATCTATCTATCTCTCTCTCTCTCTATATATATATATATATATATATATATATATATATATATTTCCTAAAATACTTATGAAATGAAAAGAAAAAAATTAAAAGAAATTTACAAAACATACACTGTAATCATTCAAACATGACGTATTGTATAAAACATGATTAATTTTATCAAATATGACGCGTAAGTTTCGACTTCCAAATGAATTTCTAAACCGCAGTTCTATGTGCATATTTCTCACAAAAAGGCTTTAATTAATAAACATGAAATTATTTTGCTTTCAAAATTTATAAATACTACCCTTATATCCTAAACAGACTTTCCAGTGGTCTAAAAAACTGTGAACTAATGCTTTTGAAACATAAAAGTTTAAAAAAAAGCAAAAATTAAAAATATTTATTTACTGGAGAAATATTCCTTCTAAATAGTTTGTTATTCGTATTAAGGGGAACAATTTGAAATGTTGTTAAAAGTTTAGATCTTGAAGAAAAATTTCTTTAAATAAAAGACTTTGTCAGTCAGAAACTATATTTTGTTTTCAATCGATGGGACCGCGAGACTGAAGATTCTTTCTTTGGAAAAATTAGGGTTTTTTTCTATAAAATACATGAATATTTGAATTCCTATATTTGTGAATGATGGATGAACCATAGTGTTGCGATCAGAAAAAAAATCGTAGGGCTCCCACCCATCCATCTTGTATTCATGAATTGCTATTAATGTATGTAGGGACCCCCACCCCTGCCTTTTCTGTTACCATCCTTGCCACTAATGACGATTTTTCTGAACTTAGGGATAAAGCCTTACCATATTCATATATTGGTAGACGTTGTCAGCACTCATGCTGTAATATTTGTTGTTGTGGCTTATTCCCCTTGACCAAGACTATATCAGATCAAGTCCATATCGGCTATTGGGCAGAAGGGGGCAGCCCCGGTTTTGAATAACACCACAAGGGTCGGTGTCTGACTTGGATAAATGACCGGTCCCACAATTTTGAACTGAGTCAAGTGGCGAGACCGGTACACTTGACCCTGTACTTAGAGAGGTAAATATTGAGAACTTGGAGGACATTGCAGCCACGATAGATTTATCGTGCACCAGCCGCCATTAGTGTACACGGCGGTGGATTTTGTCAGTCACCGCCATCGAATGAGAAATGTACAGATCATCGTCTTGCTGCCTTTGCAAACTGGGCTACCGCACCCACGCTGTAATATTTACAATACTCCGCCGGATAATCCCTTAAGCAAGAGAAATTTTGGATTTTAGAAGCCGTTTAAAGTAACAAAATTGTCACTTTATCTGCTAAATGAAACTGGTTTTCAGGTCGAAAAGAGAATTCCAAAGATCAGAAATTAAAAGTTTCGAGAAAAATTATCCATCCGTGTAGATAATTATTTTTTTTAAACTTCATTTCAAGGAACCTCCTTCTTATCATCCTGAGAAGGCACATTAGAATAGTTAGTACAATTGTGATGATAGTGTGTGAGTGTGTGTGTGGGGGGGGGGAAGGGCTAACAATGAGAAGTGGGTAGCTTAACTCGCCTGTAGCAATTGCACGCTCGAAATGGGTTAACCCGTTCATTCCAGCAACTGACCCACTTTTCTTTTCTGTGCAGCACTTGAAGTGAGTTGTCAAAAATTCTAAACTTGCATTCTAATCTGGAAATGGAAATAGGCTATAACAGACCGAGTCCAATAAATAGTACGCGTAAGAGAAAATATCGAGTCCAATAATAGTATGTGTAAGAGCAACCCAAGTTTCTAAACCGGCTTGGTTTCTCAAACGCAAGAGTGGATTCGGAACTGGTCAAATAGTAACCATAACCCGGAATCGAAGCTAACACATACGCCTGGAGTTTTCATGGCAGACCGAAAAGACAGAAAAGTAATCAGGTGATACGATGAATTCAGAACTATACTACGACAACCCTATGCACTCATAACGCTATCGATATTTTTTTTTCTAGTTATCTTATTTCATCTCAGCACTAGTACACACCATAGATAATGCACTGAAATCAATGTTTAAACAAAGCAATTTATTTTCATTTTCAAACTTTTTGAGTTTTGCAGCCATCCTAGCGAGGTAATGCTTTAAATGGCATGTATGTGTCATTTTTTTATGTAAAGACACATTTAATGAGAAATATCATTACTGTGTGTAGGTCGATAAAAAAACGAAACGTATTTTGTGTCGCTTAACAGTGCGTGCTTGAAAAAGAATGATTGATTTCACTTTATATAAGCTGCTTTTAGCGAAGCCCGTAATGTTCGTAATGATTTCAAATAATCTTTGCAAGATGCTAGTTCCTCACACAAAGAAACTTTTTTTTCCGAAGTAGTTAACGCTTGGGAAAGCTTTATAAACCTTTCATTTCGTCATTTTGAATGCTATTAAGGGAACGATAGACCTTTATTTGAGCAAATCTTTTCATTGTAATATTGATTGTGTTATTGCAAAAAATATATATATATTTCTGTAGGTTAATAGTACCAAATTAGTTTTTCAAGTAAAAAATCCTTTATGAAGCTTCTACGAAGTAATTTATAAAGGGTAGTCGTAAACTTTAAATCTGTTTTTCTGAAGATTTTTCCCGTTTTTTAGAATTTTTAAATGCTCCATGCGACTTAATTTTTGTTCAAAATTCATGAAATTGGTAAGGAAGAATCCTGATACTGTTTACAAAGAAACTGAGTATGCATTTTACAATTCGACTTAATTAAGGTAATTAAATTGGATTTAAACTTATTAAAAGGCAAAATTTTGATGAAAATCGGCATGGAATTCAGAAAAAAAAATCACTCAAAAATTAACTATTCAAGAGATTAAATAATTGATACCCATATTTGTGTGCTATGCAGTATAAAGTGATTAAAATGCAAAATCGGGGAAATATCTCAACAATTAAGTCGCAAGGAGCATTTTAAAATTTTGCTTATAAATTTCAAATTTTTTTAAAAATCTTAAAATTATGAGATTGGAAATTTCTTTTAAGGTGTTCTATATATTTTTAGTGAAATGTATACATGTACAAAATTTCGTATCTCTATGATAAAAAGTAAAAATAAATAAATTTTAACTTCCACCGTTCCCTTATTCCGCTTTTCTAATACCCATTTGATATGACTGACACAGATTCAAATTATTGTCCCTATGACAAATATATATCCTATTGCCTTATCTTTCTTCAAAAGCATATAGATCCTCTCAACCTATGGTCTACTTTTTGTATTAGGTGACGATGTGGTATTCTTGTATTGCACAGGCCGAACGCGAAACTGAGCTTCCCATCATTTCCGCCGTGCATATGTGGCCTGTCCAATCAGGAACACCGCAGACTTTCCCCTGCAGACTTCAAGTTCAATGCCAAGGACACGAACTCTCCACTCTCGCACGCATCCACTTCACTTTCAGCACACGACTGTTTTGAGGTCCAGAAAAAAAAAAAAAAAGAAAGAAAGAAAAAAAAAAAGAGGAAGGGTACACATTAGTCATTCTCTAAAATTCAAACTTTTTTTTTTTTTTTTTTTTTTTTTTTTTACATTACAGACATTTTCATTAAATATTTAAATGATATCGCGGGAAGATTCTGGATAACAACTGAACGCTAATTAGTGAAATTATTTCAGCGTTAATTAAATAACGATTGAATAAACGTATTGCCTTATTGATGTGTATATATTGAATTAATAATAAAAAATGTCCATACTCATGTCAGTTAAACATGACGGCTATAGGGATGTCTATAATAAAATATCTGGATACAACTACCAAATCATTAGTTTCGACACCTATACGCAGTGCTATAATTAACCATTTCTGTGCCCTGGGCAAGAATTTGCATTTGGGCCTCTTAATTAATTACGTTTGGGAAAAAATAAAACAAATGCAGCATTTTCGGCCCCCCTTCCAAGTGGGCCCTGGGCGGGTGCCTCTGTTACACCTGCCTAGTTACGGCACTGCCTATACGCATCACTTTATTAGTATATTCATATCAGCATTAATAATAATAATTTTCCCATACTTAAACTAGTCAGTTAGTGACGGCAGTGCATGACAAAAGTACAAATTCAAAATGCTTAAATTTCAACATTACATATCATGTATACATGATTGTACATCCAAGATTAATTTCAATCACTAGTTCATTAGAATTGATAGATAAATATATATCCAATATTAGAAGAGATAGCAATATTACTCTGGAGGATTCACTGAACACATGGAACTTAGGACAGAGGTTCCAAATTTTTTTTTTATTTTTGCGGCACCCTTGGGAACGAGGTTAGAAAGTTGGGGCACCCTTTTTAGAAATTTAGTTTTTCAATTTTTTAAATGTTAAATTAAAGCGGATTATATTTCAGGAACATGTTACATTAATATATTCTGGAGCTTCAACAAGCTAATAATGCAAACTGCATCTTTCTACACTGCTGAATTTTCAACACTTTTATGTTCTACTGTCCACGCGCACAATGCTGTCCATGATTGTTTTGTGCCTATTTATCGAATTTTTAACGACTTACCACCCTTGAAAGTTTTTGTTTGGTTTGGAGCGCTACGGTCTACTTATTTACTACCCGAGGGCTGATTACACCAGGATCTACAGGTTAAAGCCTACTCCGAGCGGCTACAAACATCCATGCCAACAGTGGGACTCGAACCCACAGGATTTGAACCGAAAGCCAGCGCCCTAACTATTCGGCCATCGCCTAGTTCCCTTAAAAGGATATAGCTCCGATTCTTCTCGTGGTGTCGGTACGACAGTGTTCCTTTATTCTATTTGCATAGAAACATGTTCGGAATTTTTGAGTGGGAGTACAAATATTGAAAATATTTACCCTTAAGCAACTGTGAAAAAAATAATTTTATTGGGTCCTTTAAAGATTTTTTTTTTTGAAAACGATAAAAATATTTTTAAATCTTTCCCATCCACGAGGTAAAAATGATATTCAAAATTATTACACCATTAGGGTCTGGAGATATATCAAAAACTAAGCATTATTTAAATCTTGAATTAGGGTGAGTGTCCCAAATATCGCCCCTGTGCCTAATATCGCCTACTCGTGTTTCTAAAGTATGATATGCGCTATACATGAGAAAATGCAGTAACTTCTTAGTTCTGGGTTTGTACTAACAGCGGCGAAAGCGACAACGCTCTTATCAGTGACAACAGAAACTATATGGCGTCTGAAGTTGTTTTGGCTGTTGTCTTCGTAAACTTTGGCTCCAAAGAATCAGAATCCAGTAAATGACCAGGTAGGTGCATCCAAATTCTAATTCTGCTTATACCATTTGAAAGTGCATTAAACAGAGACTTTGCTAGCATTGCCTTTTAACAGGGGCTCCTAATTTCGCCTGGTAGGCGGTAAGAGGAACAGAAGTAGGCGATATTAGGAACCGCTCTGGAGTTCACTGGAAATTTCAATTTTTTCCAATTTTGCTACATAACTTAAACTGGCACTGGTTTTGGAGCTAGTTGATCTCAGGATACCAAAGGAAATAGTTCTTAGGGATGTTCTTTTAGTTTCCAGCCTAATCAGAAACTAAAAAATGGATGAAATGTCGAAAAAAAGTTAGAGTAGGCGATATTTGGGACACCTACCTTAATAACTTTATAAACAAAATTTAAAACCGTTCATGAATTTTTTTGCACGCAAACAGTGGCCTTCATTTAAAGTTAAATTTGAGGCTGAAAAAAAATTGTAACAATTCTCGTGTAGATAAAATACAAACTTTTGTTTCCTGAGGACCCTTAAAGAAATTCAAATTCTTAAGACCTCCCCGTATGTTAAAAAAAAAGAAAGAAAAAAGTAATGCCTTAGAACGCCCGCATTTTTTTCATAAGCCCACCCCGGACAAATGTTTCTGCCTTTTGTTTGTGGACGGTCATCTCAATTCAAGTTCATTGCCAGGTGGTCCAGTGAATTTTGCATTACCGCTAAATACTGAGACTAAAAAGAGGCTTGCGTGACGGCCACACCCGCCAGTCTGGCTCGCGGCGTCCACTCATTTATTTATCGCTAATTTTTTTTCTGTTTCCCCCCCCACCCCTCCCTCCCCCATCCAGAGGTCGTTGATATGGGCGCCGATCTGTGAGCCCTCGTGCTCCGCCATGCATATATCACCAAATGAGCGAAATATATCTGCCTCGCCTTAAGCAGGACTGATAACTGACTGTCGCGGTGCGCATCTGCATGCATTTGCATATGTATCTGCTTTTCCCGAATGCGGCGGTCATTTTGATGAATTCCTGGAAAGCCAGACCATCGCTCCGTTTTCCGAGTGATATATGAGGTGTCGCGGGAAAAAACGGTGCGTGTCGGCGAGTCGTCTGAAATTTCTGAAAACGAAAGTTGTGTTTCGAAATGCAGCACCTGTGTGAAATTGAATCTGGGTTGTCCTTTGACATTTTCATCTCGATGTAGATACATTATTCATCAATATCAAACAGTAAAATTTCATTGGGGTCTGTCTGTCGCTCCGTGCCTCATTTAAAACACAGAATTCGGGGCTTTTGGCCGATGTTCCTTATGCAGAAATGAGTACGTTAAATAAGTACTGTAACTCACAATAGTAAACCCATTTCTGATTTGGGACGTTACTTGAAAGGGGTGGCTTGCACCCCCACCCCCTGCTGGAGCCTCGCTCCGACCTCTGGGATTGGGTGGAGATCGAGCGTGGGAGTAACCGAAGTCGAACTGACCCTCAAAGAGTCAGGCGTGAACGGAGAAACTTGTGCACTTTTTTTTTTTGGTAGACATCATTTTTTACATAATACTTCTAATAGGTCTAATGAATAGATCCAGTTAATTTCATTTGTCCGATGAAAGTAAACAGGGTGTATTCAATCGTTTTTATGGGCTGAATATTCATGGTATAAAGGAAGACCTAGAACCAAGGGAAAAACTCAAAAAGTATCTCCTTTTTACTCTGCGGGTGCTTAGGAGACCTCTAAGTGATGCGACAGTTCATTCCTTTCATAGGGATCAGTTCTCTTTTTGTTTGAGATCGAAAGAAAATCTCCGTTACAAAGATATAGAGCATTACATAACAATCCTAATTTTTAATGATTTACAGTAAAAGATGAGAGCATAACCCCCAAAATCTAGTTTGTATAATATCCCTCTTCATCCTTCACAAAAAAAATATACTTAAACATTAAGGGGACACAATAAAATTGACTTTAGGAAATTCCAAAATGTGAAATGTTCCTTTTTAGGATTGAATGGATTGTAGAGGATTAATTTATCTATTTTCTGTATTAAGATGAAGACGATGACTGGATTACGACGATTTTTGCAGACAAAAGAAATGCCAAGGTCATTGAAATCGAGTTCATTATATTAAATTGCGAGCTCCAAAGATGTTGATATCTGAGAAGAATTACAAAATGTTGAATAATGTGTTACAAAATGTTCGAAGTTGCTTCCTCGAACAGTTGTTATGACTTTTACGCCGTCAAGTCATACCATGATCTCTCTTTACGATCCCCCATTTCCCACCGCTTTAGAAACACTGATCACCCATCTCACCCCCTTCTCCCTCTTATCATGTTAGTCGCTATTTATTTTTTTTCTTCCTTTTCACCTATTCTAGCTTTTTATTCATTCATTTGTCTTTGTAATGGTAATGACCCTGCTCTTCATTTCCCCGTTCATCTATTTTTTCGTCTACGATTAAACTACAACTGCCCTTCTTGGGAGTCCAAAATAGTACCTTCCACCCTCCGAACAGATATGCTGCACACTTAACTCACTTAAACAATAATTGAATCTCACTTAAACAATAATTGAGTCTCTTAAACAATAACT
Organism: Dolomedes plantarius; assembly: GCA_907164885.2. NCBI lineage: Eukaryota > Metazoa > Arthropoda > Arachnida > Araneae > Dolomedidae > Dolomedes > Dolomedes plantarius. Next base: position 164,579,423 of record OU015498.1, on the reverse strand, counting down.
GAATCATTAGTTTCGACATATCATGCATTATTAAGTATACCTATATGTATCACTTTATTAGTATATACATATCAGCATTAATAATAATAATTTTCCATACCTAAACTTGTCAATTAGTGATGGCAATGCATGACAAAAGTACAAATTCAAAATGCTTAAATTTCAACATTACATATCATGTATACATGATTATACATCCAAGATTAATATCATTCACTAGTTCATTAGAATTGATAGATAATTTTATATCCAGTATTAGAAGAGATAGCAATATTTCTCTGGAGGACTCACTGAACACACGGGACTTAGGGCAGGGGTTCCCAACCTTTTTTATGTTTGCGGCACCCTTGGGAACGAGATTTAGAAACTTGGGGCACCCTTTTTAGAAATTTCGCTTTTCAACTTTTTTAAATGTTAAATTAAAACGGAATATATTTCAGGAACATGTTACATTTAAGTTCAAATTAATACTGTCTTCACTGCGGATTTTATTCATTCATTGAAAGATTTAAGTAACAAACACTAGAATAGGATATAATAGAGTTTCATAAGTAGCCACGGGATTCAGTATAATTGTCAGAGGTCTACACATGTAATGGTACGGTGCCCATTCCTAATTGGGAAATGCCTTTACTGATGCAGCCATTTTGCGACAGGGTCGTTAACAATTCGCTAAACTGACGTTAACGGTCGTTAACAAGTCGCTAAGTCGTTAATGGACAGTTCAAAGTAAAATAATCACAGCCACCGCATGAGACCAGATGTGCCGACACACGAGTTGACAAAAAACCGCAGGCTGGTTTCCCCCGCTGAGGTCGAATTCTTTAGAATCTTCTGGAATTTTCGGAAAGAGGAGATATAAAAGGAAGAAAGAATGGTTGAGGGAGGAGATCGCCATGAACTGATGATAGAGAGATGACTATGAACTGAGAGGAGAAATACTATGAACTGATGATAGAGAGAAGGATGGGACGCGTTTGCTGTCTCTATGTTGGACTTTAGATTGAACTGAGTCGTGAATGACTCTCTCTCTCTCTTTTGAGTGATGATTGTGCTGTTTGAGGAAATGTTGTATCATAGTTGATATAAATATACACACACACACACACATACACACACACACACACACACACACACACACACACATATATATATATATATATATATATATATATATATATATATATATATATATATATATATATATATATATATATATATATATATATATATATATATATATGAATAAACAGAAGATCTGTATACATGTAAGAAAAGTGTAGTTTATGTGCCCATAAAAACCCTAAACGAGCCACTTAACCACAAGGTCACGACAATAATAATACACTAGAGGACTACAATGGAAATCGCCAGAGTTGTTTTATTAATCTTAATGCTTGGCACTCAAATATTTGATATCAAGCCTAACAGTCGTGAGCGTGAGGGTAGCCGATTCATCTTCAGGAACGAGTGTATCGAGTTATATCACTATCTGTCGGGTGTGAGAGCAACTAATGCAATTTAATATTTATTTTTAGTGGACTGTACTAATATTTTCTGTTTTTCCCCTCAAAATAATCTCGTGGTAACCTGGTTGATCTCACGGCACGCTAAAGTACAGCGGCACACCGGTTGAGAATCACTGACGTAGACAGTCTATAATAGATCTAGTTCTCGCAAACCTTTAAGTGATAATCTATGGATGATAACCTCTTGTAGGGTTTGTATAAAGATACCGATCTGACTTCCTTAGAAATTTTGTCTTTATAAATTACTTTTTTTCTGTGCGTGATATTATGCTTTGGGGGGAAAATCAGGTTTCTCTAAAAATATCTCAGAAATGGACACCCATCCCTTAAACAGTGTTACGTTCGCACATCTGCGTTATTCTGAAGTCAAAGTAATAATGCTTCCTTCCGAGAAACTGCTGAAAGAAAACCTATCGCCGAAAATTGCGTGTCAAACATTTTGGGAGGAAATCAGGAGTGGTCAATACCATATTGACCTCTTAATTTCCTGCACGTCTTGTAAGGCAGGCCCCTGACATCGATACATGATCACGAGAGAGATTTTTTTTTTGTTCGCAGATACAACGGAAGGCAAAATCGAAACACCAGGTCAGTGACCGAAGATTTATCCTTTATATTCCATCTGCTTGGAAATCTATTATGCATTAATCTCTTCAATCATTTTATTCTATTTTATCTGTACCTAGACGATCCACAACTCGTTACGCCACCTGCTATTTGTTGATTTCTATATTAATATCGACACTGCAAGGAAACGAAGGTTTATTCTGAGATACTTTTATTCAAATATTTAAATATATTCGTGTTATTTACCATTAAAGAATCGGAAATAATTTTTCCTCCTTAATTTCAGAAGTAACTTCTATCAGCACAAAAAGAGCACAATTGAAGGCCTTTTTTGGATGATATACCATCTTTAAAAAAATCTTAATTAAAACGATGTTGGGCTAACCCAGGGTTTCCCAACCCTTTTCCTACATCGACCTCTTATAAAAGTATGTTTTTCTTCATCGACCCCCTCACATTTCTCTATAATATACAGCATGCAACATAATTATAATACTAATAATTGCACATAAAACACTTAAAGATAATGATTTGACTAAGAATATGAACAAAAAATTAGAAAAAGTGGTTCATTAGGTTTATGTTTTATTATTTTTGTACTATTTTCATTTTTAATTTCACAAGTATAAACAAGCTTTCAGAAACACAGATTGTAATTGCACAGACATAGCCAAGAAAAAAAAACGAAACTGCTTCTTATTGGTTGCAACGGGAGGACCCATGCGCTGTTTAAGGTCCAGTGGATTTCCCCAGTTCTGCCTACTGTTGGTACACAAATAACGGTCGACGGCGACATTCGAGGCATATACAAAAGCATCATGACATTCGAATTTAGATGCGTGGATCACTCCACCTTATGCAAATCTGTATTTATGCATATTAAAATGCATATTATTATCTAATAATTACATTCCTAAAAAATTAAACTAAATTTTAAAACAGAAAATTTTATCATAGACCCCAATAGACTCCTTGAATACTATAGACCCTTTTAAAACTTTCATCGACCCCCAAGGGGTTCACCTGGACCCCGCTGGGAATCCCTGGGCTAACCAGTATTTTCTCGACTGAGTGGTTATATAAATTTCTACGCTTTGAAAGTGTAGATCATAGGTGTAGCGTCGGGCGGGAGGGGGGACGTGTCCCCCCAACTTAACTTAAAATAAATTAAAACATTAATAGAAGTTCAGTTAAAATTGGAAAATTGTAGAAAACTTTCAAGAAAGTTGGTTCTTTCCCGCTTTTTCAAACTTTGAAACTGAAGATTCCGATTATGTCTTTAGCCTTAATATAGTTTTTAATTATGATATGATCCATAACAAAAATTCGATGCTATATTTTTTTCTCATTTTATTTATATTATATTTATTTTTTCATTATATAACTTTTGAATACTACTCAAACAGCAATTCAATTGTTATTCATTTTATAAAAAAATTTCATATTTTAAGGACCTTCCGGCAGTCAATGCGCTGAGGAGACCCTAACTGAATTCAGTTCGTGCCCCCCCCCCCCAAAAAAAAGAAAAGAAAGTAAAGTTTAGAAGCACGCTACGCCTATGGTGTAGATGTCAAAAAATGATGTAAAAAAGTACTTATTTTTGGCAAGAAATGTGATCTTCAAACTCGCCAAGACAACTCGCCAACTCATACCCATCCAGTTCTCTGCTTGTTTGCTTCCCATCCAGAAAATGTTTCTTTTCGGGAACCAATATCCAGTAAACCCTTAACAGTAATTCTATTTCGATTCGCTTTATAAACGCGTATTTTATTCCGGCAGAGAATCCCGCTTTAGTTCGCGGTCGTCGTCTGAAAAATTTCTAACAGCCTAGAACATTTCGCTAATTTTTCCTGCCATAATCAAATTCAGCCGTTTCGCTTCGTTTCGAGGATCTGAAAACTTCCAGGCATCGACCGCAAATGAGCCGCAATTCAAGATAAAGTGTCTGGAGGAGAAGAAACTTTCGGGGAGAGAGAAAAGAATATAATGGGCAAAGAAATTCTTGAAAACTTTTAGGAAATAAAAAGATAAAGGTTTCATTAATAATGAAGGCAAGGCGTCCGGAATAAATCATTTTTTATCAACAGAAAAATGATTATTTCTTCACGTTTCCCGTTGTTTCCCTTTTCTTTGAATAAAAGTTCTTTATGTCTCGGCTTTCATTTACAACGGCTTCGTGTATGTTTGACATTTTACTTTCTTTTCCCCCCAAACTGCGCCAAATTTGTTCAATGCTGAGATTTTATTCTTTACACACAGCAAGGCACTTCTGAGATTACCGAATCACAAAATATGTTAATTTTATAAATCCTGAGCCAGCTTCAGGACAAAAGAAATATTTTAAAATCCAGAAGATTATATTTCTGGATTACAGTCAGTTAATGTATAAGGGGGCTATCGTGGCTCCTGTCCAAAACGAAATTTATTCAAACGTATTTGCATGTGATTAAAAAAGTATTCGTTAGGAAAATAGACCCCGTTTCAACAATGTTTTATGGCATTTTGAAGAAACACTTTGACGACCGTGAAAATAGAGCTCAGATAAAACAGAATTATGCCCGAAGCGGAATATTTTGTAGGCCAAGAGAAAAGTTTTTTTTCAAAAAATATTCTTTTCAAAACGGAATATTTGGAATAACAGCGTTTAGCTCAAGCTGCAAATATTAGTGTAAAGATTTGCTAAATTCCTACTTTAACATATTGCTATAAATGTGACTGTGTTTGTATTTTGTTGAAGCACATGTGGTAGTCGTATAGCTTTGTTGGGACAGACTGTCATCAATTACTTGAACAGCAACAAAATAAGTATAGTTACTCTTCTAAGTATCTTTTTATTATTATTGAACGACATAGTAACTCAAAGAATAGAAAAAGAGTTGTCACATCCAAAGAGAAAATTAAAATAAGTGTGTTTCGGTTAATGGTCAAAGTATTTTTTTTCTACGTAGGATTACGTTCCTTCATAACGGTCCTCCAGAAATCAAAATTTCAGACGCTAAACCGTCCGTCGTCGCGAGTTATAATTTTGGCAGCGCGCCAAACTCAGTCTGTGTCGCTTGGGCAAGCAGTAAACAGTTAAACAGAAAAGTTCCACAATGCATCAAAATTTTTGGCATATATATATATATATATATTAATTATAGCAAATGTCCTAATTTCAGTCAGTAACAAGAATCCGGCTAGCTGAACATGGACTTTATTACAGGACATCTTAATATAAAATACATATACACAACGGACGATTACATATCTTACGAACACACACAATTACATTTTAGCATACACTCTACTGGGAAGACGTTCAACCGCTCACTGCTTCATCACGATCCTAACTTCCGGCGAGCCTATTAATTTTCAGTTTTCGGGGGGAGAAGGTTTAGTGTCAGCGGGGTCGAAAATTATATTTTTTACAATCAATATATATATATATATATATACACATACGTACATATAAGTATCACATATATACACAACACATACATACATATACATACAAAAGAGGTAATCTTACGTTAATGACCTGCGGTAGTTTCGTTAGAAGAGACTACTGAATTTTTTTTCAAGAGTTTTGAGGTTGGATACGTGACTATGAAATTGCCTGCTTAGGCTCGTTTATTTTCGGAGATCTAGTTTATGCAATTTTAATATAATACAATAAATCTGACTATTTTTTTATCTATCTAATTACGTTATGTGTTTTGATAATTTATTTTCTTTATATCATTTATCTTTTTTAAACTTTATTTTAATAATTAAGATGAACGGGTTGGAACATTTCCTTTGAAACCGAAAATTATACCGCTGGCTTCTGAGCACTTAAAAAATGTTCCGCCACTTAGATTTTGTTCTGCGCCATTTCTACCATTCCACACTTCCGCTAATATCTCCCTACGTTAATCAAATCTCTCCCCTTCCCTTTTTTTCAACCGCTTGTCCGTCGGAGTGATCTGAGGCGAGCCCAAAGAAAACTTTCTTTTCTTGGGCAGATATAAAAGGAATTATGGCAGGAGAGGCGAGCCCGAACTTTCGAGCGATAAAAAGATAAAGCCTTTTCTCTTAATGAACACGGAGAGGATCCGAATCAAGATTGTCTCTCCATACGTGCGGTTAGCTATTTCGACGAAAAAAAATTTTTTTTTTGCATCTGTTTTTAAGATATAGTGAAGTTCTAGCGTTTCCTACTGAGATATTGTTAAGTCTGAGTTCTAACTTTTTGAAATGGAAATAAATGCCGGCTGTCATTATGATTCTGTAAAAGGAAGTGGAGAACTTTCTGTAGATCTTAGAGATAACTTCAGTAGATCTTAGAGATCCGCTGTATTTTGAGTTTATTCTGTAGATTAGTCATACTCAACCTCTTTTTCTCTCGGGCCACGTGAATATGTTTGTTATATGACGCGGGCCGCTACGTACTTCATAATATAATAAATTTAAAAAAAATTCAGGTAGTCTCTTCTAACGAAACTACCGCGGGTAATTAACGTACGATTAATAAGGGTACGTAGATTTCGCAAAAAAAAAATTACGATATATAAAATTTCGCATTTATTCGCCAACAAACACATATATATATATATATATATATATATATATATATATATATATATATATATTTGAGATATATACTCCGTCTTTTCTACGTTAAGTTAGAATAAAACAATGGCTTCCTATTAAATAGTAGTAATAATAAACAACTTCTGTTGAATTATGATAACGATGTCGACAGACGCGTCCTCTAACATACACCGGGATTATTACTATTCACAATTATTGAATTTTTAAACGCAGAAGTGCTTCTCCCCCCGCAAAAATGCTTCTTCAAACGGAGGCAGTAAGCCTCACTAGCATTTTATTTTTTCATTATGTTATATTATCTCGCGATTATTTTCCTGTAATTATCTTTATTACACTGTAGCATTATTATTATTATTATTATTTTATCATTGCTATTACTGCTACCAACAGTTTTAAAATTTCTAAATAATAACGTGAAATATGTTCCACGCTGTAAAGACGAAATACTGCTTCAGGATAAAAATTCGACCTGTTTCAGGGTGTCATGTTTCTAGGTAGCGTATCCCACTTTTGTATCTTAGACATATTTTCTTATCCTTCTAGTTCCATTTTTGTAATATGCCCAAGACAGCATTTTATTTTTATAGCTTAAGGGGGGTCCGGGACACATTTAAAAAAAATTTTTATTTATTGAGTTAAATTTTTGAATTTTTTTGTGATGGTTAACCATATAATTTGTAAACAAAATAACTTCATAAAACTTCTCAAAATTCTTAAAAATTTTTTAAAATTAAAAAATTAAAAAAAAAAGTGGGGTAATTTAAAATTGTTATAACTTGAAATATTATTTGTCGAATTTCAATTCTTTTTCATTTAATTAAACAGAAATATATAAGTTTTAATTTTGATTCAGCATTTTTTTAAATATTAATTTTTTAAAAATTAAAAATATTTATATTAAAAATTACAAAAAAAAATAATTATGTAACATATTTTTAAAAAATCATACTTTCAAAAGTAAATATTTTTTTCAAATTTTCTGAATAAAAATTAAAGTAAAATAGTTGAAAAAGACATGTTTGAAGTTTCAACCATGTATCTTTAACGGTTCTTGACTTATAACAATTTAAAGACGAGAAATGGGGATAAAACCCATCATGCAGAAAAACGCACTTACAAGTTTAAACAACGCTTGGAATGTTGCAAAAAAAAAAAAAATAATACTATCTCCTGTTCTAATTAAGATAGACACATAACTTAAACGTCATTTTAAGCGTAAAAGAACACAAAAATTTTTAATGCAATAATTTTTTTTTCGAAAATTCGAACAATTTTGTGTTCTGGACAACCTTGTTCCGAGAAATTCCCCAAGTCGACGAGCATTCCGATTGAATATCGAGCATAAGAATTGTAGACCTTTCTCTCAAATATCCAACGAGATCGACACCATAAGGGGATTATAGCGGCATCAAGTCTATCGACTTTTCCAAATCCAAATGCTTGAGCCAAAGGAAGTTCTGAAACAAGACAAATAACTATTGTACATTCAATCGGAAATAACCTAACAGTGTATAATTCCGGAATTGCAACATTATGTTTAGCGTTAATTTATATATCTAAAATAGAAATTCTGTCTGTTACCTGTCTAATACTCTTTTGAACCCTGATTTGGATATAATTTCGCTCAGTTAATTTATAGCACGCTGCGAGAAATGAAAACTACAATTAAATGTTCATAACTCTCCTTTTCCCCTTTCATCTCTTGTGATCATCCTATTGAATGAATCTCTTTAATTTGCCCTATAGGGTTCTTTTCTCAGAACTACATTCAGATCTCCACAAGGACACACTTTAGTCGCTAGTTTTAACGTTTGAATAGGCACTATTCATCCCTTGAGACTGTAAATTATAAATTGCTAGCAAAAAATTCATGCATTATTACCAAGGATAGGGGAAAGAAAAAAATATGGCGTATGGTAAAGCATTAAAATAACAAGTTATGTCCCAGAAATATATGTATTCACTTAGCAAATTTGATACGCAGTATGGTTTTGTAAATTATATATCGTTATGAATTAATTCTGACAAGCCACTGTTAGTTTTTCATCTTTTTTTTTTCATAAAAAGCTGGCGCGACGCCATGTTTGCCAAAGCTAGTTTCTGTAACGCATCTTCATCTATTTTATATTCAGCAATATTTCTATTTGCTCAGAGATTTTTCAGTTTTTTTTCCGTAAACTTTCCAAGTTTCTTCGAAGCAAAACGTTCCAAGAGGACGAAAAACATGCCCAGTCATTAATCATATCGGCCAGTTTAAAGCAACATTTTTTCTCGTATCAATCAATAGGAAATTTCTGAACCATTTTATTTCGTTCAACAAAATTGCATGTTATTTGAATGATATGTCAGACAGTGGGTAGAGATAAATTTATTAAAACGATTTATGGTTTTCAGTCTGTTTCGTACATTACACGAGGTGAAGAATGTTTTGAACATGACAGGTATGCTATTATTTATAAAAAATCTGCCCGAAAATAATCTTACTTTATTTTTTCTGCAGACCTGTTTATATTTTAAATCTTAACACATTTTTTTCATTATTAGACTTAAAAGAATTTTCTCAGTAGCCTTATAGAAACATTATTATATAATAGTAAAGATAAAAAGGGAATTTACCTTAATATCGCGATATTTCAACTGATTTTTTTTAAAATTTATATGGAAAAAAAATTTATGAAAAGATGGAGGTATATGAAATTTTTTTTTTCGTTTACACAATATTTATCGTATAATATACTGTATATATATAGTATTTATTAATTGCACCTCAAGATTTACTCAATAAAAATGGAGCAGTGAGAAATTAAATTATCTATATGAACGTGTAATCAAATTGGCATTTTTTTCTTTCGGAAACTTACATGCTAAATCGACTTTTTCTTTTATAAAATATTACATACACTCAGAGTCAAAAAAATTCTTAAAGGAATTATGCGTTCCTTAGAGGATGAAATACTTATAAGTGAATAACTTTATTTAATACTGAAACCTTATTTTTTATTCATAAGAGAGTTTAAATATATTTTCTCTGTTTTTGGATCAAAGATTTAATTTTCAGGTGCTTAAACCTTAAAACTGACGAAAAAGGTGACTTTTTTTCTTCAGACTTTGATTTTGTGATCGGGGCATTGACATTTGAATGCGTCTCTGAATTTGATAACAGACTAGTCGTATTGTCATCTTTTTTGTCTATAAATATCAAGTCACAGACAAAATATATTATCTATCTATCTATCTATCTATCTATCTATCTATATATATATATATATATATATATATATATATATATATATGAATTAAACGATGACATAATTGAACATCCATTTAAATCTTTTGAATTCAAAAGATCTAGAGGGAGAAATTTTCTAAGCTATAACGGTGATAAATTATATGATTCGAGAAAGTTGTGCACCACCCTAGAGAGTTCTCGAAAGGTTTCAAACTTTCTATAAGTCACCCATTGCTTACGCAACTCTTAATATATGTATTATAGGTATTCTTAAAAGGGGGTACATTCTTAAAAGGGGATACATTTACAAATATCACTCTCCTGATTACGAAAGTGAAGGTCTTTTGGGGGAAATGAATAACTGCTTTTAATACATGTTTGGTAAATTTACAAAAAGTGAGTTACAAAACTGTAGTTAATATAAAATGACTTTTAAGTTTGTACAAATATTCGGCAGCATAATTTACAATTTAATCATAATTTAAAATAAAATCATTACCCGATTTTTGCTCGTTAAACAGGAAAGAGCTGGGGGAGTATTTTATATATATATATATATATATATATATATATATTTAAATAATAGTTATATGAAACATAGTCTAATTTATACGACAAAGATTTTGAAATCTAACCATATTTTTTTTAAAAAGAAAGTGTAATTTTTTATTAAATAGACTAATTTTTCTTCTCCTTTGGGATTTTAAGATAGCCCTTACATAATAATATTTAAAAGATATCCTTCATACCCTAGAGAGCCTTGTACTGTTGCATACAGTCATTCGTAGAAACAATTTACAAAGTCGTGACTGACGCAGGCTGTCACAATTGCAAAATGAACTATAAATCCTTGGTAGTCAATGCGGGATTTGCATGAGTTTTTAAAGTGCATCGTGCTTCTAATATACCATGACAGTTATACGTTACATTAGCAATTATAATATTCCGTCTGCAAAGGTCTACTTTATCTACTTAACCGTCCGTTGGAAGATTAGTGAGGTCCTCATTCTTTGAGGCCATTCACGAAGTTTGTGTGATTGACGTACAGTTGTCAAGTACGATTACCGATTCACCTACAAAGGCCCGAAATTATTGTGTACATTTTGAGTACTGGCCCCCGCCTAATCACGTTTTATAGTGCCATAGATCCTCGGAATCGCACGATGCGATGACGTCACGGGTCCCCATTGTGGCTGTCCCGGAACAGTCGATAACATCTGTTTGACTATAGTCCAGCGAGCAGGGATGGGGGTGGGAGGTGGCAAGCTGTACCATCTGTCAATGTTATTGTCTGGCTGAAAGGAGGAGAGGTTCGGACAACAATGAAAACCAATGATAATTGATTGGAGACTGCATTTTGGGCTCATGTAAAGTGTGTTGTCCGCCCGTCCAGGGAGTGTTATTTATCTGGTAAATGCAGTCGGCTAATATAAGGTTCTATGTGTAGTACCTCTGGGCTGTTACGAGATTGCCCGGTATGTTCCGCGGAAATTAACCGCCCATCTTGTGATGTGACTATTAATGCCCGAGATGCAGCAATTACGTATATGGAATACTGGTGTTACGCCGTTCGGCCCTATGCCTTTCGGTTATCTCTTAATTGGAACAGACGAAGTAGATTGTTTTCTCGTTTAAAAAAGGGGTATTTTCGTAGCACTTACATTTTTAAATACGCTTCGCCTTTACGTTAAATCATGATTATCGTGCGTTACACATTTTTACAAATATTTGAAGCAAAAAATGTAGATTGATATTATTATTATTATTATTATTATTATTTTTTTTTCTTGGGGGGGGGAGGGGGGTTAAATTCCCGCTAAATTTCCGAATACCTTTTCTATTGGTCTTTTTCATATGCCTTTGGAATGATAGTATAATACCTTTGCTGATTAAGAGTAGTAGAAAATTGAAATCAGGACACTTCTAAAAATTTTAAATTTTTATTGGAACGAAGTTCTTTTACGCGGCTTACAGTAGAATGAACTGGCAGGAATCGTCACGTAACGAAAAAGCATTATGCCGCCTTCATAAGATCTTTTTCTCTCAAGGTCTCTGTGGCTGAATGGTTATCGTAACGGACTACGGAGCCTGAGGTCCCCGGTTCAAATCCTCGCACAAGCTCTACGGGCAATTTTAAAACCCTTCACTGCACAGTGTATCAAATTTGATACATAAGTTATTTTCCCCCTTCATATTCAAAAGCAATATTTTTTATCGACTTGAGCACCTTTTATTAATTTTGAAACATCATAGCAAAGCTTTTAATCACTGTTAGTTACATTTTCGTAGGATAGATGGCAGCAGGAATACAACTGCGATCTCAGTAAAAGATAGCCGTTCAATTCATACCAGACCTGCCTTAGTATTTGCTATATTTTCAGTATTTTAAAGTCAGTTTACATCTTTGAAAGTTTTATAAATATATTTTAGAGGTACGTAGATTTTATAATTATTAATAAAATACTTCTTTAATCTTTTATAAAAATTTCAAGTATGATTTCAATTTTATTTATCAAAAATGATACATGGTGTGCTTACGCCATTTTTTTAAGGAAATGGCGGGAAGAGAGTTTTTAACACAGAAAGAAATTGAGGAACTTATGAACAGATCGTGGAGTGATCATAGTGAAGATGGATCTGATTCAGAAAGCGATGGCAGCACAGGTGATCCTAACAAAGCAGTGACGTAGCGAACGGGGGCCAAGGGGGTCTATCATGCCCCGGACGCCACTCGCAGAGGGGTGCCAAACGGGCCTCAACGAATTCTATATATTATATTACTATATGTTTTTCGGGGGGGGGGGCGCCAAAAAGGTATCGTGTCCCGGGCGCCACTTATGCTCGCTCCGCTACTGAAACAAAGTTTGTGATGAAATTTTTGATGGTAGTAGTGATTCGGAAGATGAGGTATCATTACTTGAAAATAGCGATGTTCTTGATCTGCCTAATGGTGGGAACATGCCAAAAACTAATAGAAATAATACAGGGAGAACAAAGCCTGCAATCAACTGGAAGTAAACTAATTTACTTCTAAATGATGATCAAATTTTATTCCGAGGTGACGAGAATCTCTCTCCTGAAATTATCAATTTAAACACACCTCTAAATTTTTTCAGTTATCTTTTTACAGAAAATTTGATTGAGCAGGGCCGCTCAAAGGGGGGGGGGGCACTTTGCCCCAGGCCCCCAACTGCCGGAGGGGCCCAAATAATTTTTTTTTAAAATTATTTATTAGATTTCCTCCGAAAGAAAATTCTGAAACTTGTACCCTACTTCAAAATTCAAAATAATCTCCTGAAAAAAGGGGCCTCTCCAAAAAAAAAAAAAAAAAAATTCCATTAATCAGATTTCTCTTACTACAAAATAGTCTTCTGAAAAATAGTCTTGGGGTTCCCAACAGAAGTTTGCCCCAGGCCCCGTAAATTCTCTGGGCGGCCTTGTGATTGAGCATATAGTTCAAGAAACATATTTATTCAGTGTGCGAAAAAACCCAGAAAAGTGTGTCAATGTAACGAATTTAGAAATTAAACAATACATTGGAATTTGTATAATGATGTCTATTGTACATGTAACAAATACTAGGCCACATTAGTCACCTGCCATAGGCAATGATGTAATAAAAGAATGTATGTCATTAAAATGCTTTGAAAAGATAAGAGAATTTCTACATTTTAATGACAACAGTAAACAACCACCACATGATGACTCTCAGCATGATCGTTTATATAAACTTCGACCAGTTGTAAATGCTTTACTTGAAAGATTTCATACCGTCCCTATGGAATCGCGTCTTTCTGTTTAAACTTATTTTTTGTTTGTTATTGTTTTAATTCACGCGGGATTTATATTGTGTCATTAATTTATTTTTGTTGGTGATTAAATAATAAAATTAATCCGATTAAAAATTATGCTAGGTAACATCTAAATCAAAATAATTAATTTATATATTAAAATTTTTAATTTTAATAAAATAGAGAGAGAGAGTTGGTTGAATAAAAGAGGGCTGCGCTCTTTGGCGTGACAAAAATACACTAATATAATCAATAGAAATCTACATATTAAATCACGTTTAGAGTTGAAAAAATAACGTAAGGAACTTCGTTCGTAACGTAAGGAACTAACGTAAGGAACGCCGTAGAGGTGAACTAGCACCACCCCCTGGTGCCACCTCAGTTTTGACCGAGTATCCCCAGGGGGGACTTTTAAGGGGATCGTACCTTCTGCCACCCTCTCTGACCTCATATAAGGACTTTCCAGTCTACAGATTTAACATGCCCCTATTCGGTCTACGTACGAAGATATTTAATGGCGTTCGTCGGTATCCCAACAGAGTATCCCCAGTCCCAATTCCAATGCGTTACCACTAGGTTACCCCGGGTCCTCTTTTCCGAATAAAATTTAACCATTTCCTTCAATTTCTACCGTACATAAAATTTCGAAAAGCGATTTCTTTTTCATGCATTTTTCCAAATTTTACTGCTGTTACGTCATCATAGAGTATAGACAAAATCAAATTCAAGCGATGAAATACTAAAGAAAAGAAAGATTCCTGAACTGATCCGCTAAGAAGGGTTCACCCAGTACTCAGGTCCTCAGAATTTTTACTTCAGGCGATTAGTAAACAGCATGCGACAGCTGTTGTCGGACGCTGCATTTTTTTTTTTTTTCATGCGATCTTATAACATTGGACATTTCCCGTTGCAACCGGAAACGGAAGGAAACCGATCGTTTCATTTCGGCCTTGGATTGCCGAGCGAAAGAGAAACAAAATCGCGCCCCAATAAATGAGACGAACAATAAGCCTCCACAAATGACGGAAACAAAAAATCCCATAACTCCGACGCATGAAATTCTGCCCCCGACGAGAGAGTTTGGGAGAAGCGAAAACGAAACTGGAAGTAAAAATGTCACGACTTGTACTTTACTCAAGTAACAAAGTAATAGAAATGTTTTCGCGGAGCAAGAAGTGGTGGTCGCCGGGAGTCGAGAGTGATCACGTGATAGGCTGGGATGCTATTCCCCGCGTTTTTTTCTGTTCGATAAAACATGAATACTCCCACCATGGCTGTTTTTTCTTTCTTTCTTTCTTTCCCATTTTGCTTCATCTTCTGTTTCTTTTTTTTCTGTCTGCGGATAGCGAATAGTTGGGATCTTTTCTTGGGTGAAAAAAAAAGTTTCCCATAATTTCGGTTTTCTTTTCTTCCTCTTTTTACTGCGGTAAAGAATGGCAAGGCCGCACTACATCGAGAGGGGGAGACCTTTCGTGTGTGCACGACGGGGAAAAATAAAATTTAAATTTTCTGAGATAACTGAATAAACCTTGTTCCGGATTAAATAATGGAGATAATTATTCGACAATTCTCTCCAGGAACTATTAATGTGGTTCCTGAAATAAATTGTCGAATCTATATATTTAAGTTGCTAAGCCGATTTTTTGGGCAGTCCGTGAGAGAAAACTACTGCATCAATTTACTTCATTTTGGTCTTAAACGAAAGATTGTAATCTGTAGATTTGTCAAGTTTGGTTTTTGTAACCGCAATTTCTATTAATTAATGATAATTTACAATTGAAAATTGATTTCTGCGCATGCTCAGTGGCATGTTTAAATCTCGCTTTAGAAACTCACTGTTTCTGCGTATGCTCAGTGACATGTTTTAATGATAAACACGTTTATTCCGAAGAGTCTATGACAGTATAATCATAGGAGTGCTAAGTTAGTATAGTTCATTGGAATTATACAAATGAAGTATTTTTGAAATTTGTTCATTAAATCTTTTCTCAATAGTTAATCCGTCTAACACATATTTTTTTTACTTCCGACATTTTCAAAGATGCTTGACTAAAAATATATTTGTCAAAATAATCCAAGCAAAGTTTATAAATTATAAAAAAAAGGGCCTAAAATTCTCAGAAACACGTGTGTTTATGAGTTTATACAAGCGAAAGTGAATTACGCGGCATGCATGTGTCTCTTCGACATTCATCCATAAATCTTGTTGGTTCCTGTATTAAGGATGCACTCCATAATCAAACCAATATTGATCCCTATGAGGGCACAGCACGAGACCATACATGCCGTGGTTGGAATTTGAACCCGAGCCCACACCGTGGAAGCTCGTGACACCAACCGCTACAGGATATGAGAGGCTACTAAAGGGAAATTGGTAGAAAGGTTTTTTAATTAAGTTTTCTCACATTGATTTGTTATGTTGTTTTCAGTGATCTGCTATTCCCTCATAAAGTGCGATGTTAGTTCAGCTGTGTCATAAAAAAGAAGCAAACAAAATTTCGCGGTGTGGGTGGGCGAGACCTGCCGCATTGGGGAAAAAAAGAAAGGAAAAAAAAAAAGAAATTGTGATATTTTCTTGACAAAATCAGCCTCGATCACGAGATCCTGGGATATAAAATAATAATTAATTATAATAATAATACATCTGTATTGTGCAGCAAATTAGCCTGGTTAAATAATGGGAAGTAAAGACCCTGAATCCTTTAATAACTTCCTCTACATGATTGACATAATTATTTTGTATCGAGGATCAAAATATTTATTTTAGAAAGTTCATCTCCCAATGTACAAAAGACAAAGCGAGTGAAAGTTCAAGACATAGTTTTATTCTACGCTTTTTGACTCAAAGCAATGCAGCAAGGAATGTTCTTTCTGACTAAGCAGACGTGGATGTAATCGTCTTATTTATCCCCATAAATACTCTAACAGCGAAGCGATTTTTCATTCCCCCCTCCCCTTTTATTCGGAAGATATATTAATATTACGATGGTATTAAATATTTCTACAAAGAAAAATGAAAGAAAATAACACTTTTAAATAATATCTCCAGATTTCAGGGAAAAGGAAATTTTTTATAGCGGAAAATGAAAAATATGGACTTAAATGGACAGGGATTCGAGGAAATAAACCGTCGTTTTAACATTTGTAATTCTGGCCTTGATTTCGTGATTTCCACTTGCAGATCTGTGGAAAGGTAGAGGTAAACATGACATTTTATAATTGAACTCCTCACCCCCCTAAAGTACGTACTGTTGGGGAGGAGAGAACCTAGGTACTCTTTTTAAGCCCTTGGCAGACCCACTTGGCAGACCCAGACAGGAATGGCAATCTATGGCGTTCGAGAACCACTCCAAGATTGTCTTGTCCATAAAGAGAAGTCCAACTTTTCCCCCAAGAAGGCATGCGGGCTTGCTGTAATGAGGGTGCAGCTGTAAAAGAGGCTGCACAGAAAGGCAAAAATCAGCTGCGAAAAGTTTTAAAAAGTATGATGAAACTGAAACTATTATTATTGACCAACACATGATAAAACTCATAAAACTACGGAGAATTGACAAGAAAAGGAATTTTTTGAATCGCAGAATATAGCGTATCAAACTAATGCTTGAAATTTATAGCATCGCCATGTGATTTTATAACATCATTTATAACTTTTTTTTTTAAGAGACCGGTGATCTGTACGTGTTCCAGAATTTCAAACACATACTTGAAATCAATAGCACTTTTATTCTTCCACAAATTTCAGATTATTTAGGTAAACATCCGGTTTGGGCGGAAATGAACGATCTTGTTAAAAACGTACGGGATAAAGTTTACATGAAGGATGGCAAAACGCCATACGAACAGCACAATCAAAATTCTCGCGAAGATAAAGTTCTCAAATCAACTCATCCCTATATTAAACTGAACCAAAATCCTGGATAACAGCCGCTGTGAGATCAGGGGCACCGTGGGTGGTAGAGGAGTTCTTGCGGCGACAAAACAAGTTCGAAAAAGGCAGCCACAATGGCTGGACAGTCAAAGATATGTTCTGGAGAAAGCTTTGTTTCTTGACAATTTCTATGGTTGATTACGGTCAGGGGTTGCCTTAATAGGACTGCAGATCTGTACTGTATATCCGGCGGCCAGGTCCATGCTAATTAACCGAGCAGGTGAGTCTTCAGGTATTGCTACGCGGCCACTGGTCTTCAAGTTCAACAGGACGTTTAAGAGAAAGCTGTGGTCACAGTATTATTTTGAATTCTACAGTTGATAAAGAATCTTGTGCTGTCAGGGTGGATTTTTCATACCCTTAAAGTTATTAGTCTCTTAGTCTAGCTATTCTAGAAGCAATTGTTCTGGGACAGTTAAAGTCCGAAATCAGTGGTTTGTTTAGGAGCTGGTTGGATAATCTGCACCTGGCCGCTGCGTTAACATCTGCCAGTGGGATGGAGAAAGAGGTCTGGGCCAAGTTCCGCCCTTCTTTGGCCAGCAAGTCAGCACACTCATTTCTCTCAGTATTGACACGTGCGGGGATCTATTGAAGGGTACAGAACTTTCCCTCACAATGAAGTTGACAAAGATCACTTGTGTAATAAAATCAGTGGTTACTATATTAGTCGAGGAACCGCATTTAAAACTCAATAAAGGCACAAATGGTAGCTGATCGGAACTACATTAATTTTTCATTACATTTCATAATCTAAATTCTAATCCATTTTATTATTAAACTATCTGAATACTCGTGCTTCGCTACGGAGTACATTCAAATTAAATACAACGATCAATGTATGCAATTAATACCAAAAAATAAATATTAATAAAAAAATCGTAACGGATATTTTCAAAGACAAAATAATGTAGATGAAAATATTGAAATTAAATCTAATAGAACATACTAAAGAATATAGTACAGTTAATATAGTACAGTTTGAGGAACATTTCTTTTACTGTATTTTAATATTTTTTTTGATAATGTCGAATCGGGCTGCCACATTAGCAAGAAATTTTTTTTGTGTCTATTTCGTTGTTATTCACGTGAAGCAAAAATAATTTAAAGTATCACAAAAAGAAAAGAAACCACGAGATCAGCATTTAATAAATTAAATTCTAAAAATGAATCTCTAAAATTTCACTAAACATCAGAAATTGGAAGTAAAGATTCGAAAAAGATTTCCTTTTAAAGGAATCTTTATGATCTTTCTCGAGATATAAATTTTATAACCCCCAGATTGTTATTTTAAATGCAAACTTTAAAGAATGTTACAAAAACAGCTTAAAAATTTAATTAAAAAAAAATCTAAGAAGAATTTTTCAAAAATCGTTCTTAGTGCACCCCTACACTATAAGAAGAATCGCCATGCAAAATTTCAGTCCTTTGGGTCGAGCGGTTTGGTTTGTGCGTTATCTGTCAGTCAGTCAGTCAGTCAGTCAGTTACGGAACTGTTTTATAATTATAGATAAGGACAAAAGACAAGTCCATTCGAAACTTCTTTGCTGCCACGTATTGAATGAAGGTGTAATCTTTTATTTACGGGGAAACAATTTTATTTTTAGAGAAACTGTGCCAGCTCGATAGTGCGGAAAAAGTCAGGAAAACGCTCGAGTCTTTGAACAACCAAAAGTGCCTCCAAAAGCATTCTCTCCAGATCGCAGACAAGTTACCCCTCAAAGTAACGAAAAATAATCGTCTCCAATATCTGAACTCATTAATAACTGGAATGGATTGAAATACTTAATTGAATTATCTCCAAACACACCTTCATTTCAGAGCCATACTGAAATGATTCTCTTTTCATTATCTAAATAGTAGGTAATGACTGAATGGTTAATGGACGATTTCGTACCATTTTTTATTTCCATCGCAAAAGTTGTAAATGGAACGAATACTAATGAAATTCTCCGAATACGATAAACGTGAAAAGAGAATGAATGTCTGCCTTTTTTTTTCTTAAAATTCGTCTGAAATACAGCCGAGTTACACACGAAACATGTCACTTATATACTGAACGATTCATTCATAACAGCGTAAGGGTAAGAAAAAAATGAAAAACGACCTTTTATGAGATTTATGATAGTACACTCCTGTATTTTCTCTTTGTTACGATTCATTCATAAGCACAGGATAGTATGAATGGCCTTTCGTATTTCCACACGTTTTTTTCCCTCTTCCCCTATCATAGGGATTGAGCTAAGTAATTTTCCCTAATCTGCGACAAGGGAGGGAGAAAATTCCCCGAAGGGATTTGTGGACAGGGGGGAGGAGAATATAAAAGAACGAAATGAAATGGAATGAAAAAATTGGCGGTATTCCCATGACGTCTATTACTCACGAATGGAAAATGATTAAATGACTATCGGAGAAAGTAAACTGGTGGTTCTATTTTCTTTCCTTTATACGGACAGCGGTCACATAGGATCTTAACTGTAGCTAATTGCTTAACTACATTTTCTTATTTATGTCAAGGTAGGACCTTATAAGGCAGGTATAGCAACTAAAAAGGGGTTCATTTCATGTTGAACGAGAGCGTAACGGAGTATGAATCTCTTATTTCGAAGTTCGATAGCGACTTTTTTTTCTGATCCGGAGGTTTTATGATATGGAGGATTTATTTCAGGAGTGTAACTAGTTTGGGGCCCAAGACAACGAGTAAATAATAAAGTCCTAATATTTCAGGGGGCCTAATTTGTATCCTTGCCCCGGGGTCCCTAAATGCCTAGTTACGCCCTTGGTTGTAGTTGTCAAATTTATCTTTTTAAACAGTTATTCTAGCTCTAGGGTGCATAGGTGGGGTTTGGATAGTAAATAAGAACTCTTTATCGAAGGCTTTCTTCCGCTAAATTTTATACGCACTTGTCGGAACAAAAAGCCAGCGTTCTTACAGAGCTCTCCCGATTAAAAAAAAAAATCAATTTTGAGCATTTTACTTCACATTTCTTCCCTTTTTTTTTCAAAAACGAAATGCTCCTGGAAGCTTGTTGTCCGCATATTTTTTCCTTTATTTCAAGATGCTGATTTTTTCCACTAGCGTCCATTATTGTCAACTCAAATGGTCGAACGCCCATGTAAAGACAACCAGCGGGGCCCAGGGTTCCAACTCGGGTCTTTTAACCTCAAGTCGCTTTCCATATAGTTTTTTTTTTCTGCTGCGGAGGCAGTTTGTCGGATAGACATTCGCCTGTTGTTATTCACCGCAGTTTTTTCTGACCATTTTATTATGGGAGCACCATATAGGTGGACCAGCATTGCTCCCTGTGAATGGACGACTCAAGCGGAGGTATTTTAGCGGCGCGCGCCGGGTTTCAATCCGAGCATTCTCAGCACCGAAACCCAGCTCGCTTATCACACGGCCAACTCGGCTTAATTTCCAAATAGTGATCTCTCGGAGAGAGGTGAGGCAACGGATATTTGAAAAAAAACATTTCTCACACGTGCTAAAGCAGTAAAAATCTCATATCTCAGACGCGAAAATATACACAGCCATTCTCCATTAATGAGCTCGGAAACGCTGTCCTAATCGCTGTGTGCAGTTTTTTTCTTATTTCCCTTTCTGATCTGGAAGAAGTGTCATTTTTTTCCATTCTGCCCCGAGAAAGCGATCAATCATTTTTACCGTATAAAAACACGCACAAATCTTGAACTGAAATCTCGAAGTATAAATGTTTACGCTCCAGTGTTTATCAGTCGGAGAAAAAATACAGAAACAGTCAAAGGGCACAGCTGGTCGGCGTGATTTTAGTTTTCTGCCTTTGTGACGGGTTCTGAAACATTTTCCAGATCGACTCCTTTTATTCCCCCCCCCCTCCCCTCTCCTTCCTTGGCTGGGTATCCTTTTTTTTCGTCAGCGCCAAGGGGGAGTTTTCTAGAGTAAGCCGATCTAAATTATGAAACTGATAGGCGAGTAGATTTGCCGAGTCTTGACTTCGCGTGTACGTGCGGGGATATAGAGTGAGACGCGAAGAAGCTGTAATGTGCGTCGAATTAGAGAAAAAAAAAGAGGAAACCTTCTGACTTTAAATTTGCTTAGTGTAAGTGAATTATTGGACAAATAATTACTAAAATAGCATACAGTGGCTCCCAAAAGTGTTCGTACACTTACGAATTTCAATGAAATAGGGGTCTATCCATTGATTAAAATGAATATTTCAGAATGGGTATTTAATAATAAGATCTATAATCTATTCTTAACAAAACTACATGAAATATTTTGAAAACATAGTAAAACTTTGTTTTTAAGAAACCAATAATCCAAAAGTAACAAAAACTTTATCTCACAAAAGTCATCGTACACTTGTAAAAAATCTCTACATATTAGTAAATATTCTACTTTTTCGTTAAATTAATATTTAGTAGGATATCCTTTAGCATCCACAACAGCTTTTAAACGTCTGGGAATAGATTGCTTTAGTTCTTTTGTAATTTTTGCATCAATGTTCATCATTCTTCCATCATAATTGTTTTTAGTTCGCTTTTCGTGTGAATGTTGTGTGAACTCTCGCACTACCGTAATTTTTTTTTTTTTTTTACTTTCTTATCTATTTAATATTTTCCTTGCCAAATTTGCTACATGCTGGAACTGATAGAGTAGACTGCGTTAGAGAGCTTGGTCCAGGAAGAGTAATTTCACCCAGCTTTTCTATTGGTTCTATTAGAAATTTTGGAAATAATTAAGTTTGCTTAGTGCTTAGTATAAGGGAATTATTGGACAAACAATTATTAAAATAGTATGTATTCCTCGGAGTATTAGGAAAACTTAAAATTTTGCTCTCGAACTCTCGTACTACTTTAATTTGTTTTGTTTTGTTTGTTGACTTTCTTATCCATTTAATCTCTCCCTCGCCAAATTTGCTACATGCTGGAACTGATAGAGTAGACTGCGTTAGATAGCTTGGTCCAGGCAGAGTAATTTCACCCAGCTTTTCTATTGGCTCTATTAGAAATTTTGGAAATAATTAAGTTTGAAAATAATTCAGGTACAGAACAAAGTTTACCAAAAATTTTCGAGTCGCATGCCCCTTTTCTAATAGCCAGGTAATCTGCGACAACCCTTCTCCGTATTCCATGGCCCATCTGCATAAAAAGGAATTTTTAATAAAATCAGTGAAACGCAGTCACAATGTCCAAAGGGGTTGTTGGAAACAACAGGCTAGGAACCTAAACTATATAATATTCATTTTTTTATATCTGCTATTTTTAAGTTACACTCCATTCTCTAAGTCACGTGATATATATCCATGGAGAGGGGGGAGCTCTGAGTTTTCAATTTGGCTTGAGTGAAATTTTGAACCTTTTAAGTTTGTCTCAATCTGTATTTTATATTTTTAATAAAATTTAGATTGAGACAAGACTTTTTTTATTTATCGTCTCTAACAATGCATCTTATCATTTATTTAAGATGAATCATTGGAATTCTACTGAGATTTGAAATCAATGAGTTTTTGACTGAAATGTACGGAAATTAAAGTAATAGAAAGCATGTATCCTAATTTGCAGTCACTTCTCGTAATTCATAAGAGATGTGTATGATTCGTGGTAAAAGATGTAATAGTAAAAAAAAAAAAAAAAAATGTATTTTTAAAGTAGAGCTAAATTTAGAAAATTGTGAATTAATGAGGCAACCGTTGATAAAATTTACTATTGAATGACCTAAAACGCAATAGAGAATTTTTTATATTGTAGAGTATTGCATTTCAACCTCTCCGTTAACAAAAGAAATTCTTCTATCTCGGCCTGAGACTCATCAAAAGATTTCCGACGACGTAGGTGGCAATATGCTGACGGCAATTTTCCTTTTGTTCATCCGATAGACTTGTTCCACAGAACCTTAGGGGACATAGGTCATTTTTCTTGATTTAGTCATCGCCACCGGGTGACACCGCTGATGTTAGTTATAAATGACAGGAGACCCCAGGTGCTTTCATTCATGAACTATCAATTGTTAAGCAGCATCCTGGAGGCGTCGCGTGCCTAAACAAAAGGACTCGTGCCTTTCGCATTTTACCGAAGCGGCCCTTTGAGATTCTTTGAAGTGGCTTGGAGGACAAACTAAAAAGGCGGCCGCTTTAGACCCGGGGAAAATATTTCATTATCGCCCCAGGAAACCCATTTCCGTTGCTCACTTGTTCTAGATCGTTCGACTTTCTGGAGAGTGATGCAATATCCAGTGGAGGTTCTTCTATAAAAAGAGAATGGACCCCTCAGTCGTGGCTTGCGTCTTTTAGTTCCTGACACGTAGCGGATCCAGTTTTAAGAGCAGCCGGGTTTGCCGCCCTTACAGGTTCAGAGTCCCTTGTGACTGTTTGCAGCGACGATTTAGTTCCTGCAGGAGTAAACATACTCCACTAATTTGTCGGAGACCAGTCTTCGTGGAAGGAGCCTTTGCTACCTTATTTTCCAGTGAGGAGTCCTTTCTCCTTAATTTAATATTTTCATCGCTACCGGGTGCGTGCAGTGATCACCGCCGTTGATATTATTGGGGAGCCCTTTCCCGTCAGGAGACGTGCCGTTTCTTCATCATTGAAGCAGAGCCAGTTCTGCTAGCCTAGCGGACTTCTGTGTTCTTACTCCGCCCCACGCCGATTAAATCGAGTGTGATTACCTAAGTTACGAAGTTCATCTTACATCTGTGCAGTGTACATATCTCATCATCATCAATTTGATTAATAAATTGCATTTGTTTTGTTTATGAAATGAGTGATGTATACCTGGTGTGTTTAAATCATCTTCTGGTTGACACTACGAACCTCAGTTCGCTACAATATCTTTTCGAGGAATTATCTATAACTCTCCTTTTATACGATAATTTATGTTATGTAGATATTCTAATTATTTTTCTCAGTTCGGAGAATAAGGAAGGCTTTGAAATTAATAAATAAGTTTTTAGAAAAACCACGAAGGCTTTCCATGAAATTTCCTTACTTTTTTGTCAACATATTGTTTTCTAAAAAGATTCCATTAGTTTGTTTAAGCCGCATGTTTTTACCAACATAAAACTTTACTAAACAAGTATGTAACAGAATAGGCGTTACAGAATGTATAAATTTGATTTGTTTGTTCGGGGATTCATCATAGAGATGTTAGCCATGAATTATATCAGTTTGCGCCTTTGAATTATGCTTTTTCAAAACTGAACGATAAGCCCGTTTCCATGTAAATATCATCCTTGACATAAAAATGATGCAAAACTGAATCTTTAAATTGGTTTCAGCTATTAAAGAATGCAAATTAAATTTATTTGTTGTATTATAAAATTGACTGCTCTCAAACTGTTTTTCAAACCAAATGAACGTTAAATAGGTTCTTCACTTAAAGGAATAAATGACTAACACTGTCTAAGTAATTTTTTTTAATGAATTCGTATCCTATTTCGACTAGCTAACTTTACGCAAGGCAAAGATTCGGGTTAAAATGGAGGGTTGGATCTCTAGAAATCATGTATGCGGTTTGTATGCATGGAACATATGGTTTTCTCATTAAGTACCCGGAATACCAACCACAAAATTCCTCATACAAGATTCTTTGTAGACAGATCTCTTTCCAGTTAAAATTCCAATCCCCTCTTTATTTAGATGAGTTAAAATTGTCAAATAAAAATCTCTCTCTATTGGCTGTCTAAGTATGAACTCTAGTAAGCGACTCAGAACAGATGATAGTGTAGAGTAAAGCACTGATTTTAGAAACCGAAATTCCTCTTCTCTTATGAAAGACAGAATTAGCCATGATTTGCTTATTGTAATTAAAGTATTTAATGACCTAAAAGATTTTTTTATCTAAATATTGTTAAGTTTAATTCGGGTAAAATTAAGTTACTACAATATTTTACCACAAAAGAATTTAATAAGTTTCATATGAATTGTTAGGCTGTACAGAAAACAATCAGTATGACGTGGCTTACACGTGATATCGTTAGTGAAACATATATCTCCAGATAGAAGTAGTAATCTTGTTCGGAGAACTTTATGAACTAGAAAATTTCCATATTAAGTTAATAAAATTTTTGAGCTGTGAGATAAATTGATTTTAATAGCAGACTTTTTAGATTGATAATTTTCTTTCAGTCATTTTGACGTATTCATAAATAAATTGCTATTTTGGGATATTTCATGAGATTTCCGTTGGAAAATATCTTTTATATAACTAGGCATACACATATAACCTCCACTCCTCCCATGTATGATAACAAATAGAAACCAGTAAAACAGACAAGTGTGGCTAAAAAGTAAAACAAAACACTAATAGGAATAAATGAGGCTCGTTTTTAATTGTAGTCTATCTACAGCGTAATGTCTATTAGCTAATGATTCAATGATAATAATAATAATAATGACAATAATATATACTTTAAAAATTTCAATAAAATTCTTTATGAAGATTTCTCCCTATTTAATTTTAGACAGTAAAACTACTTTTCCCTCGAGAAACTACGCAAATTTGGAAGAAATTGTGTAGTGGACAATATTTCTGTAGGGTAAAAATCTATGAATCAATAGATGGATATATTTAAGGGTATCTGAAGTACGAAGTTTAAACAGTAAACATAAGATAGTGATTTCCAATTCTGTGTACCGGAAGTAAGAGAAACTAAGTCCCAGTTATTTAATTTTAGAAGAGAACTAAAAGAAATCCACTTAGTTCTCTTTACCTCGATACAATGGTATATGGTACCTTTTCCAACTATCAATGTCACTCTTATATAAAAGCTTAGAGTTAGAGATTTGCAACGCTGAGAAAAGCGCAAAAAATAAGTAAGAGTAATATTTAACAATCTACTTGTAAAAAAAAAGCCTTAGTGTCTTTTACCTTCAGTACACAGAACTGTTAATGTAAGTTTTTAAGAGAGAAACTTTTCTTGAGAGAACAAATCAAAGGAATTCTGTGTCCGATTCATGAATGAATGACATTACCTTTAATCTGAGTATTGATGGATAATTTCATTGATACGTAGAGAAACTGCCCCGAAATAACGAGGTTATTCATTTTTCTGAATGAATTATGTAAGTTCGTCACGCACTCGGAAGTGTATGTAAAAAATGCTACGTCATTTCATTGAATTCTTGGACTAGCTTCAGGAACTCTCGTGAGAAAAGGTTTCCGACGAAGCAAGATTGAATTCGTCCAATTGGTTTTTATTGCTTTACAAAAGGAAAGCTTCTATGCACCAGTCATGAAAAATTACGTAAGACTTTGATGAAGTGAGAGCGGGAACTGACAGCCATGCGACAATTTGTTAACAATGAAAGTGAAATAAATTTAATATTGGATTTGTCATGTCAGACAGGATGCAAATTTGCATAATTTTAACTATATCCTCTTCCCTTTACTGATTCAAATTTTAAATGATTACTTCAAATGTTGTATGCATAGTTCTCTATCCCTCGTTATAATGGCAGTCGTTAATAAACATCTCTGCTCATTTAGTCATAGCAAAAAGGTTTTAACTTTAAATTTACCATAACTGCATGCGCTCAAACCTTTGAAAGCTTACAAAGTAAAAAAATACCTGTTGCATAATTTTAACTATATCCTCTTCCCTTTACTGATTCAAATTTTAAATGATTACTTCAAATGTTGTATGCATAGTTCTCTATCCCTCGTTATAATGGCAGTCGTTAATAAACATCTCTGCTCATTTAGTCATAGCAAAAAGGTTTTAACTTTAAATTTACCATAACTGCATGCGCTCAAACCTTTGAAAGCTTACAAAGTAAAAAAATACCTGTTTATTTTACTGATTTATATGGTTTGGTTTAGTTTGGGGCACTAACGTCAACTTTTTGCTACACGAGGGCTAATTAGACAAGGACCTACAGTTTAAAGCCGATTCCGAACGGCTACAAATACCCATGCCAACAGTGGGACTCGCACCTACAGGATTTGAACCGAGTTATCTTCATCATAGTTATCTTCTTCCGAGTTATCTTCATTCATAGTTATCTTCATCACGTTAACGTCATCTAGTAACAAGTATATATGCGTATTGAGCCATTTAAGAAACTCTTTATAAGTGCAATATAACTAGAGGTGTTTAAAATGATGAAAATTTTCTCATCAGATAAATACCTGCGTTTAGATAAGAGATGATGAATACACCCGAGCCTTCAGTATCATTTACATGCATCAAGCGTAGCCACCGCAAGTCTTTCGCGATTGACCTATTAGGAAAGTGCACCCTATTAGGAAAGTTGGCGATTGTGCTCGCCAACACCAGTCTTAAAGATTGTACATCTGTTACAGTCCATAAGAATCCTTTCGAAATTTTCTTCGATACATGATAGCGTTAAAACCAGTGCAAGGGATTATAAAGGTTGTCTACTATAACTGAGATTTGAACCCGGATCTCCAAACCTGGAGTCCATATTCAAACAATTAATTCACTCAGTGAGAAAATGTTGTCTGTCTGTGTTGATCCCCCCTCACCACCTTTTTGCTAGATAACGACGCAGGGTGTAACACCGCACCTATTTAGTTTATTTATTTAATCCGTCGAAGGTGCTGGATTTTATTTTCCATGATGAATATTTTTCATCGGATTCCTAACACAGAGTTTCCATTATAACGATCACTTCCCAGGACCTGGAGTCGAACCCTGGTCTCCAAATTGCTAAGCCTAGTATTGTAAGGACTGTGTTATACCGTAGATGCGGGGATAACAAATTTCTACCTTTCCTTTAAAGACCAACATGTTGGACTTACATAATTTTACCCGATTTATTTCCTTGACAATGATAATTTTTCCCCTTTCTTGACGCGATTATTAGCAACAAGACTGTCCCGAGAACAAAAGATTAATAAATGGTTTCCAACAAAGTGGGTTTTGCATTTCATCACGAGTTATGAAGTATTATAGAGGAAGCATTGTTTAATACTTTAAAGTAAACAGTAAAAGTATCCTAATTCGCAGTCCTTCTCGTAATTCATAAGAGACGTGTATGATTAGTGGTAAACGACATAATAGTATTTTATTGTATCTTTTCAACAAAATAACACGAGTCTTAGAAGAATGTCTATATTTATGAATATTCACTGTAAGTTATCCTCCTACCGTAATTTACACTTGATTTAAGTTCCTGAAAATATTCATACTGAAGCTATGTAAAATATCCAAAAATATTCATAAAACACACACACACACACACACACACATATATATATATATATATATATATATATATATATATACAATGGAATCTCGATCTATAGTTTTTCAAGAGACCAACTGAACTGAACGATAAATGTAGGAAAACGATAAATGCGGGAACATAGAAAGCAATATGATCGTCGAGACTGGATGAAATAAATGACAAGTACGGGAAAACGATGATTCGGAGAACAATCGTTCGAGATTCCACTGTATATATATATATATATATATATATATATATATATATACAGTGGAATCTCGATCTATCGTTTTTCAAGGGACCGATTGAAATGAACGATAAATGTAGGAAAACGATAAATGCGGGAACATAGAAAGCAATATGATCTTCGGGACTGAATAAAATGAACGACACATACGGAAAAACGATGGATCCGAAAACAATCGATCGAGATTCCACTGTATACCTATTTTACACTTATCTTTTCATGTTTTTAGTTCCCGGCTCTTGTGGTTCTGAGCATATACTGGTTTTTCACTTTCAACTGTGTCTTATATATATATATATGATATCCCCATAATAACTCCGAATATTTTAATATTATCATTCCAAAATGATTATTTATAAATGAAGAAGTTATACTCAGCAACTTCTCCAGAATTTATGGAAATTACATAATAGATATGGCTCACTTCTTTTCGCATTCAAAAAGTTTCACTTCCTTTTGCCTTGTTGCTTATAAGTAAAGGAGACTTAAACTTCTTTAAAAGGATTTCTAAATGATCGGGCTATGAGATAAATAATTTTGTAAGTCTTTTACTAATAATATCCCTTTTCACATGTAAAGCATAAATATCTTATTTTATATGGTTATATTTGGAAAAACATTAAAATGGAAGATTTATACTGTAAAACCACACCTTTTGGATTTTAATTTCTCCCCTTTCTGCAAACATCTTGTTCCATGTATCACATATTTTAAAAATAAATAAGTAAAAGTGCAAGACTTTAAAAAAATCAATATTTTGCCATCTAAAATCATGGTAGGATTTAGAAAAGAAAATAACTTTTGATTGAATAAAAGAGAGACCTTTTCTGAAACTGAATTGAAAGTGCTGAAAAGTTTGTATCAAAATATTGCGAATTCTCTTTATAGGAAATGTTACATGGGTTTCCGTGACGCACTCAATTTTCAATTGAAAGATAGACGCGATCAATGTGAGTGTTTGAATCGTGTACTATAGGATCTTAAAAAACATCTCACTTTATGCTTTTTTTTTGTTAGGATACTCGAAACCTATACATTTTTGCCTTTGGAAACAAATATTGCCATGGAATTGCTAGTTTGTTGTGGTTACAAACTGATTTGTTTTATGTGCCTATTGCTTATATAATTTTCGTCTGGCATAATATATATGTTGTTTATAGCTTGTAGCTAATTTACAAACAATACTTAAAGTGATTTTAAAGTATTTTTAACATTTGCTAGGTATTATTTGGCAGACGTATTTAAATTTACTAGGATGAAAAATAAAAGTTCTAAGGCCCCATTGACGCAGTGATTTCATAACGTTTTAAGCAACGTTGCTTCACGCTTATTCCACAGCTTGCACCCCTCTCCCAATTCCCACAACCTAACCGGGGTTTCGGACGTGAGATCTACTGCAAACAGTGCAGAAGTTTAAACATCACAGCCAGACTCCCGAAAAAGCCTGACATTTGAATGAATAACAATGGTAATATATGCAACGACTAGTTGAATACCCGTGCTTCGCTACGGAGTACATTCAAATTAAATACAACGGTCAATGTATGCAATTAATGCCAAAAATATGTGTATGTATTTATATATATATATATATATTAGGGGTTTCTAACTGGCGGCCCGCGGTGCCTTTTTTTGCGGCCCGCGAAGAGTTCTAGAAAAATAATTTGCAGAATCAATTTAGATATTCTTAGTTAACGAAAAATGTTTTTGTAAAAATCTTTGTTTTCAAATGCTGTTCATTTACAAAAAAGATTGATTTTCCCTCGAATTCCATGAAAAGTAGGGTGTCCATTCATGTTCTATTTCATGCCCCCTACTTCTTATTTGACTTTTTTTTGTGTGTGTCTGTGTAATTTAACGAAAGTTGGCCAGTTATAATCAAGGTCGTTGTTGGAGGTTCATCCTCAAATTTTTAAAAATTTCATAGTACATACTATACACAAATCCTCCAAATCCCCCTCCATCAAGAAAAAAAGTCCTGGGTATGGTCCTGGTTAAATTGCGGCCCGCCACTAGACAGGTGTTTTCGATTGCGGCCCTTGGACACTTGTAAGTTGGAAACCCCTGATATATATATATATATATATATATATATATATATATATATATATATATAGATAATTAATCGTAACGGATATTTTTATAGACAAAATAATGTGGAAGAAAATATTCAAATTAAATCTAATAGAAGATACTAAAGAATATAATACAGTTAATATAGTAAAGTTTGAGGAACATTTCTTTTACAGTATTTTAATATTTTTTTTGATAATGTCCGATCGTCTGCCGCATTAGAAAGAAAAAAAAATTTAGTCAATTTATTTCGTTGTTATGCACGTGGCGCAAAATTATTTTAAAGTATCACAAAAAGAAAAGAAACCACGTGATCAGCATTTAATAAATTAAATTCTAAAATTTAATCTTTAAAAATTCACCAAAAATCAGAAAATGGAGACGAAGATTCGAAAAAGATTTCATTTTGAAGGAATTTTTATGATCCTTCTTGTGATATAAATTTTATAACCCTCGGATTATTATTTTAAATGCAAGAGCCAGGAACTAAAAACATGAAAAGGATAAGTGAAAAATAGGTTTCAGACAGCATCTTGTCTTCAGCGGTGCCGATACTGTCTAAAAACCAATGGATTGTTTCTAATATATATATATATATATATATATATATATATATATATATATATATATATATAAGTGTAAGTGCTTAATTTGTCGACTCTTAACTACAGTTGATACTTCCAATGCTCAAAGATAGAATACGGTACAAGCTCATGTTAATAATAAGTGCAATGAAACAATGGTTACCCATGTATACCTGTTTTGCCGCCTCTAAGGTGTCCATGCTGTAAAGCGACTTTTACAGAGATAGGTAAATCTACTTATCCCCGTTTTCAACTTTCCCCTTTTGATATGTATAACCTAAAATGTAAAAAAACCATTTAATTTAAACTTCAGTTTGTTAGCATTAGAGGCTACATGATTTAGACTTAATCACATGTATTATTTACAACTTATAATATTATCAAGTCCCCTTCAAGCTGCGAAAATGCATTTGAAATAAGAAGCGATAGTCCAGGGAAAATTTAATTATTTGTTTTTTTAATATATTGAAAACATATGAATATTTTATTAGTATATTGAATAACCGTTATCCAAGAAAATTGTTACTGAACATATATTATACATGTTAGAATAAAATATGATATGTGGGCTGACAGTCCTAATCCTTAGTAAATTATAAAAATTCTTGAAACAACAACATACAAAAATCTGTATTTTATAGGAATCAATTAGTATATAAAATTATCCTAAAAACTAAATCATGCAGCGATAATAAGTATGTTTTCAATGCCCTAATGATCTCTTAACGTCACAAATAACTTATCTGTTAACAGAGAGTATTGAAAAATTATTTTTAGCATCTGAAACTATATTTTCTGTTAGATTTCTTCTCATTTGGTTCTTATTTAGCTTTCTATTTCTAGAGTAGTAAAGTTTTACAAAGGCTTCTGAATTTTATTGAAGGTAGTCGCAAATCATTTTTTTAACTCTGATACCTAACAAATGAACCACATATTTCGGAAAATTTTAACTCTTCATTAAACTTTGAAACAAACAATTCAATTTTGATTTTAGGGAAAATTATATTGTTCGCTGTAATTTTGTATTTCGAGCGCACAAAATTATCGCAGTGAAAGTAACGTTCCTTTATTTAAACACCAATATTCAACTGAGAAATCTTCTGCGAAGAAAGACGATAGCATTTCGGTGCAATTCAAGTCGAGGTCACACATCTTAAGTCATGAATAACATTTGTTGGAGATTTTAGAGAAAAACCAAGCTGTGTTTTTCGGATGTATGACCACTTGGGGATAAGCTTATCGAAAAAAAGAACTCGTGAATGTCATGAGAACACTTTATACTTTCGCTGCTTTCAGATTTTCCTGTTTTAATGCCTGTTAATCCAATCTTATTGGTTCTGCTGTTACAGTGATGCAAACAGCGTCATTGCAAAACAAACGCAATAGGGTTTGTTTGAGATGAACTTGATAGCAGGTTTTTGTTCAAGGTAGTGCAGCTACCGAAAAATCCCAATACTGTTGTTGTTGTTGCTAATGCCCCCTGGTTGTAGGTTCCATTCACCAGGTCCTAATAGGCTATTGGGCTGAAAGGGGTGGCTCCTGTTTTGAATTAGCACCACAAGGGTCGGAGTCCGGCTTGGCTAAATGACCGGTCCCGTAATTTTGAACCGAGTCAAGTGACGAGACCGGAACACTTGACCCTGCACCTCCAGAGGTAAATTTGAGAACTTGGAGGACATTGCAGCCACGACCTATTTTACGTGCCCTGGCCACCATTAGTGAACACGGCGGTGAATTTTCAGCGACGAGCATCGAACCAGGGACGTTCAGATCACTGGCCCGCTGCTCTTGCCAACTGGGCCACCTCGCTCTTAGGCAATATTATACTATGCTAGTAACCCCAGCAGTAAAAAAACCCCTACATTTTGCCGTCATTATGTGTTACTTAACATGGAAAAGCTGACAAATACTGAAAGCAGGGGTAACGGTACCATTCTCAACACGAAATTCTTTAACATTTTACCGGAAGCCGACAATTTGCAGTCAATCTATCCTATTTAGTAAAAGATGTCTTCTACAATTTGTAGTAAAAATTTTGTTCACCTGACTAATTGCAGGAATCAAAACCCTCGTAAAAGAGGTAAAGTACAGAAAACAATTCCACTTCGAATCGTGTCGTTCGGCTGTTTCGGGGAATTTAAAGCCTACTGTTCTCTAAAGACCAGCAATTGAGGAAGAAAAAAAAAGACTTAGCATGTTAATAGAGGAAAGTTTTGGGTTTTTAATTTTAAAGTGCTTTATTCACCTTGCCCGTTTAGGAAATCCGACAGCCAGTCTTTGAGAAAGTTGGTAGGAGGTATTCAACGTGTCATAAGTTTTTCTCGAACATTTTCAGGATACTGCATGAAAATAGAATTCCATTGCGGCCGCAAGAGATTATCAAGCTGAAATTACACGTACACACAAAGAAAAAAAAGAAAGGGAATACTGAAATAAGCTAAAAATATTGTCACAATCTTCCGATTAGAAGCAGTTACACGATTGTGCATTAATTATTTTTTGTAAGATCATCCCTATGTTGTATGGCATATAACTTAGTCATGGGCTAAACGGTAATATTTTCCTGAGAGGCCCTATAAATCCTTTTTAACACATGATATTTAAATTTGGTAAAGTATATTTTGTATTGGAGTAGAAAGGGAATTAATACATCTCAGTTACAAAATCATGAAAGCATTTTTTAACCCCCATCGAATCGCTTCCTACAAACGACATTCTGCACCTAATTATGGTATCAGCATAATTAAGAACAAATTCCCCTCGCTCCCCCGCAAACCGAAATTGTTCGCGCTACGCTCGCGGAATAGCGTTTCAAAACCCATTACGAGCCGCAGACGATTTCTGGCACGAGAACTACCCAGGCAGACGATTCCACCATCCCGATCCCTCGCGCGCATGCGTAGCATTCTTTTCCCGATATCGATTCGTCGCGTTAACCCCTTGCCCGTGACATTAGCTGTACATTGACCTCGAGAAGGGTGGGTCCATTTCTCAGCCCGGGGGGCGACGGGTGTGGATGGGACATAGGTGGTGAGAGAAAATTCCCTCTCCAGTGAGCAGAAGTGCAGCTGCACGTAGGAGGGAGCAAGGATACTGAAGAGGATGGATGACTCGAGACGTATCGCTTGAAATTCCAGACGATCTCTTGGATTTACGAGAAAGCCCTTGATCCTATCCGCAATTATCTATTCAGTTGTGCGGCGAACTGGATTTTTGTGTTACGACCCCAGATTATTTCAAAAATGTTAATGCTTCATTATGCTTTAATCAACGTAATGAATGATAAATGTTTCATTATGATCTATCGTCAACATATTTGATTTATTTAGGGTAAATAAAATGAAGAAACAATCCTGTGTAGAGTTTTGTCAAACCAGAATCAGTAGATTTTAGCCCCTTGGTATTATAAATTCTTCGCGGGATCCGGAAAATTGAAAAGGTCAGATAATTAGAAAATGTTTGAGTCGCTAGCTCCCGAAACTAAATATTAAGATAACCATCTGAAGTACACATTCCGGTAATAATTCGATTCAAAACGATTCTTACCAGTCTTAACCTAAAACAGAAAGACGTGGCTTTTTATAATCTTCAACATAAATTAAAAGAGACAGCTAAAGTCAAAACCAACAATTATAGTGAATCTTAAGACCAATAAGCATTAGGTGTAATTATCTTTATGGGCAATTCAGATACGCATTTAAGAAAGTATTCTAGAAGAAACTAATATTTAGATGCCGTGTGTTTCTGTTTACCAGTCTTCCACTAATTTAATTTGAATAAGTCTCTCTATCCATTAGTATAAGTGCCACGAATTGAGATAATATGTTGCACCTATTAAATTCTTATTCGAAAACTAACGACAAAATATTTTAAAATTAGACATTCTCAGCATCGTATACAATAAATAAAAGAAAGAGGTAATTTTGCAACGTCATAATTTTTCTCATCCAATGTTCATAGATCCCTAATTTGTATTATAAAGCAGACAAATCTCTACGGGAAATTTGAATGTGATTCATGAATAAAAGCGTGGCACACATTCGTTTCTAGCTTTAATACCCTAAATAAATATTTTTTTCTTATTTTAAGCCGTAGTACTTGATGTTACATCCATTCACCAGTGTAGACATATGCACACAAAGAAAGAACATCAAAAGAACAAATCCAAAAAACACGAGAAAGAACATAGTCCCAAAGTCAAATACTGTCATATGTATTCTCTCTATGACTTGCCAATATCTTTCATACGTGCCTCTCGCCAAGGCTCTGCAAACACTAATATGGGAGATATTTCCTACAAAGGACACAGTTGGATGAAGTATAAATCCTAAAGTGGTGTAAATATTGGCCAAGCAATCGTTTCCGGTCTCTAGCCGGATAGCAGCCACAGTATATCTTCCGGAGAAAGCTGGTATCCTCTCTATCGTTTCCCCTTTATGTACTCCGACTGTCTCATCTTATACTCGCTCTACATTTTGTTTTTTATTATCCTCCTAATAGAAGAGTACATTATGGTGTCCAACAGAACTTACTGTATATCGGTGAGTTCATCAGTCACCTCATTTCAGTAAAGGTCACAATGTGCAGGAACCCATTGCAGTATGGCATCTCTAGACCGAATAGCTGTTAAATTTCACCTATCATTCTTTATTCGTTTTGAATCAGGTGGTTCACAGGAAGTCATTGCTTGGATGGCAGCAGTCATTCCGAAAGGATAACAACGAATCTATTTTAAACAATAATTGTTGAATAATAGCCTCTATTTCCACATCATAGGGAGTAGTTTCTGGCCCCAGGGTAACACAGCAAACAAAGACATCAGAAAAAACACCACCTGCATTTCCATCTGTTGATAGTCTAGATCAGTGCATAAAGACATGTAAACATTTAGATTGAGGATATCTCGTACAGATAATTTCCAAGGCAGTTGCTTTCAGATCAATGTCACTTGTCGTGTAAAGAAAATATGTATATATTGTAACATTAGAAAGTTAATATAAAGGATATTTTGATTCTTAGTAAGAATAAGATTATTATCATTATAATTTTTTAATCTTTTTTAGTCGTCAAAACTGCAAAATGAGGAATAACAGTACAAAATTTATTACCTGGTTTGTAGTGTCGTCAATCAGCAATAACACTTGCATTATATTTATGATGTTACAAGCCGTATTGATGGCTCCCTCAGTGAGCAAAGCTAAAAAATTCAGACTGTTTGTTCTTGTGTCAGTAAGGGCTCATCAGATAACAGAATGACAAAGTCTCAACAAACGATGGCCTGAAAAACGAAAGTGCTTTTTGTCCCAAAATACAGAAATTCATAACCAGGGAGCGTAATTTATAAATTTCTCAACACTAACACCGGAAATCTATTTCTCCAGCGAAAGCTTTAGAAGTCGTTAGGTAATCCCAAATGATTTTAAAAGTTTGTCCCAATAAGTTTATATTGTGTAATAAGTTATAATTTTCGTTTTCCCTCTAAATTTCCCAAACAAAATACTTATATTTTATCCATGATCCTTTCTGCATATTCAATAAATATAAAATTTGTGAGGAACTGTGTCCACAAAATGTGATTTTTTATCACATCGCTGGATGGTTATAAATTCCTTTAAGCCAACATCCCGTGCCATTAGCTTTAAAGTAAAAGGGGTATATGTGAGAAATTATACTCAAAAATGAGATTTCTTTATATAGCCAGGATAAGTTAAAAAAGTTCAGCCTTACAGATAGGAAACACGGGTTTGAACCCAGTGTCCAAGTGTTACCAATCCTCCGGGGAAATCTCCTTATTACATGTATTTGAAAACGGTTATTTGAATTCAGACAAATATAGATAAAAAAGATAAAGCAATTAAGGTTCACTAAATTTTTACCTCATGATCAGTAAAAATAGTATTTTTATATGTAACCCGAAATAATGCTATTAAAAAACCTCATACCTCTTTCACAACCCAATGATACTCTCTCCTTTTTGACAATAACGAACTTTAGTTTCCTTACTAATAAAAAGTTTTACCCCTTCCCATCCATTTTCATTTGTGGAGAAAGCAATCGTCAAAGCAAGACTGCTTTGTCTCAGAAGCACTTAAAATGTCACCGTTATTGCAGACCGAGCGGTGTCGAACGACGCAGTCAAATAGATTGCAAATAGCGAAGTGAGTAGGGAAACGTTACAGTGTGCATTTTAAGAAGCCGTGTGTTCGTTTCCAGCTGTTCTCCCGAAGAAGAATGTAAAGCATTCCTATCACACCGTTTGACCATTGTCTTACGAGAACTTCTTGCAGGTTCTCGCCGTGGGTTTCATTCCTTTCCTTTTGTCAGACTGCAGATGAATTTTTTAAAGCATCCAGGACATCGTAAGCGATAAGTACCAATGTATAACAGGCCATGTGACTTAGCACTTAGTTGCTCAAACACCTGATTAGAAGGAAGTCGGGACTGTCGGTCTTTATCAAGAGATAGCTCTAGGCTAGCCCATTTTTTAGAGTTTGTATGAGTGTAAAGGAGTTTTTGTACGGATTTATTTAATGCTCCAAGTGTAATCTTGCATTACGAGAAGCCCCTTCGATCAATCGGGCATGCGTAATGTGTGCATGCGTGTTGGCCACGTGCTGCTGCGATAGCGCGTCAACTGCACACGACATAGATGGGTAACGGTTATTGAAGATTATTTTTTTCGAGAAAATTTTTAAAGTGTTAGCGGAACTTAATGGTTCGGAGAACTTGAACATATTAGCCAATCATACATTCCCTAGTAAACAGTCGGAAAAGCAAACTTATTTTCCGAAAACTCTTCTTTTAAATTTGTTACAAGTTTGAGCTTATTGTCTTCAGCGTATAATCTATAGGTTCGTAATAGTATGTAATTAATGTTAAAATTAAATATTGTTTATACATACATACATATATACATATATATATATATATATATATATATATATATATATATATATATATATCATAAACAGATATGAAAGGTGTGACAAACCGAGAAAAAAGAGAGCAGTGTTCTTACATCAGATATGAAATAAGATTATTCATATTCAGCGCAGTAAGCGCAGAATATGAATAATCATATTGTATCATAATAATCATATTGTATCATCCGCAGTAAGCATGATGACGGACTTTATCATTCTAATAGGAACAGTACACGTTAATAGGGTAACAGGTTAAAGTAGCGACTGACTGGCAACGAAACGTCGTAATGTAATATGAACATTCGGTAATTGGACCTGAAAGCGAGCGCCGAGCAGAGCCGCTCATGCTCTACCGAACTGTCATTTTGTTTTCACGAATCCCATTTTTCATTAAATTAGTACAAGTCAGTGCTAGTCGCACTGAACTGGCTTTTCAGCAGAGCATTCAAAACGAGTATCTGCGGGGAAATTTGGATACATTTGTATTGTAATCCCCGTGGTGAGCTTTGCATTACAACGTTGCGTTACAAGTCAGTCACCGACTTAGAATAGAAGACACACGGATTATCATCTTTTAAGGCAAATATAAAATGGATATTTCGCTTCTCGAACATCAGGGATCAATTTTTTTAATTGGTTAAACTGCATCATACTGTTTCCTGGCATTTCATTGGATGAGAGTCTTGGGTTGAGAGTACGCCTTTCTGTGATTACTTTATGAGTTTTTAAAATGTCAGTTTTTATATTAACCACCTATTATCTGGGGCAAGAGCGGGCTTTGCTGGTTCATTGGTTGATACTTGCTTATTAACAGGTCTTGTTATTGATTAAGTTAATGGGGTGCCCATCTGGTATTTTCTAATGGCTAGAGCTGTTCTCATGACCTTATATGGCAGTCTTCGTTTAAAATAAGCATTGATTTCGAGGTTGAGGTATGTCCAGTGCCTGGGAAAGAAAATCTACACAAGGTTAAAGCGCTAGTATAGTTTCTAAATTAGGCTGTTCATAGATGCATTAAAGAAATGGGTCTGTTCTATATTAAAAATATGAAATTTTAGGAGTAAGTATTAAGTAAAACTTAAGAGCATGTACTTTTTCGTTATACAAGGTGCGCCCATAAAGTAACCGGACGATTTTTTATAAATTAGAAAAATATTAACTCGCCTTCAAATAAATTTATCCCCTTAAAAATAATCGTCAAAGGAGTCTATACAATTTCTTCATCGCTTCTCAAGTCATCGAAGCACTGTTTATAGGCGTTGGAACTAACCGTTCGCAAAATACGCGTAACATTTGATTTAATATCTGAGACGTTTTCAAATCTCTGTCCTTTCATGGACATCTTAAGCTTTGGAAAAAGGAAAAAATCAGCTGGCGATAAGTCGGAAGAATATGGTGGGTGATTTATCTCTGTAATTGAATGCTTAGCAAGATATTGTTGTACAGAAATTGCTGTATGGGGCCTAGCATTATCGTGTAAAATAAACCATTGGCCTGAATCAAACAGTTTCTCCCTGATTCGCCTTATCTTGTTTCTTAATAAAAAAAGCACCTCCTTGTAAAAATACTGATTTATTGTTTGATTTTCAGGAATAAATTCTTAGTGAATAAGTCATTGTAATCAAAAAATGCAATCAGCATCATCTTTGATTTTGACATCCGTGCTTTTTTTGTATGGGAGAAGACGGTCCTTTCCACTGTGCACTTTGTCTTTTTGTTTCTGGGTCGTATTGTAGACATCAGGTCATAATACACTTTAAGAAATTGTCCTGTTCTGCAGTAGTCAGCAAATCTTCACAACAAGCTTTTCTGTCTTTTAGCTGTTCTGTCAAAATCCGAGGCACAAATCGAGCACAAACTTTTTTCATTTTCGGATTTTCAATTAAAATTAATCTACAGCTTCCTTTGCTTATCCCAAGCATATCTGAAAGTTGCTAAGTAGTTACTTATATCCAGCTGATTTTTTCCTTTTTCCGAAGCTTAAGATGTCTATGAAAGGACAGAGATTTGAAAACGTCTCGAATATTAAATCAAATATTACACGTATTTTGCGAACGGATAGTTCCAACGCCTATAAACAGTGTTTAGATGACTTGAAGAAGCGTTGGAAAAATTGTATAGACTACTTTGGCGATTATTTTGAAGGGGATAAATTTATTTGAAGGGGAGTAATATTTTTCTTATTCATAAAAAATTGCCCGGTTACTTTATGGGCGCACCTTGTATACATACATATATATATATATATATATATATATATATATATATGTATGTGTGTGTGTGTGTGTGTGTGTGTGTGTGTGCGCGTGTGTGTGTGGTAAATGACGTTCAAAAACTGAAAAGGAAAATATTTGAGATGAAGACTGCAGAAAATGAAGGATTTTATGAACGGCAGAAAGGACAACCTGATTATCTTTACTCGGGAAGAACTGAAGCCGGAATTATAATAAAATCCAGTCTCTCTGTTGTATGAGGCTCAGATGCAAACTTAACAAAGCAACCATGATTAATATCTTACTTCAGAGCTTGAAAGAGGTAACACAGCCGTCATTATCAGATGTAAGCGCGAAGTAGCGTGCGTTATCACCGCGATCAAGCCATCAGTCACTCAAGCTCTCCTTTTAGAACATACTGGAAATAGGGGAATCCTCTTTATGGTCATCAGGGGTAAGAAATTTTTAGCTCGTTAAAATTCACCAGTGAAACATATGCGTTCATGAAGCCCGGTTTTTACATTGGACCTTGTGTTGATGACGCCACTTCTCAAAATACGGGCAATACTGAATAGCAAAGTGCGATTTCCCAGATCTATTTTAAGGATGTTTCATGAATGATTAATATATATAATGCAGAGTTTTCAACGGTAAACCGACTGTTCAAATGGGATTGTTTAAAGAGCATTACGATGATAAAATTAATTGGATGCATGTTTTGCCCATTTGGTGCCTATGAAACCGCCATTTCGAAAGATCGGCTGTGTATAATAAGCAGTTTAGCAACTTTGATCTGGTAAACTCAAGTTAACGAGGCGAGTGCTGCGTAGTAAAAGGAAATTTAACTAGAAAAATCGGCACCAGCCAGTAGCGATTATCTCGTTTCTAAACTAAGTTCACGGTAGTTGTGCTGAATGAAGTGAGATAAGAGAGTTGTTCTTTAAAGACGAGAGAAATGTTAAATAAGATCTAAAAGGTGTGCTTAGCAAACATAAATATAATTAATTATATACATTCATGTACATGCATATGTTTCCTATTATTTCCCTTTTCCTTTTTTTGTGTTGATATAAGTTCCAATAATATTTCATTACAGTTATGAAATATTTGACTAATATACGTTTTTTGGTATTTTTTATTCAGTTTATTACAGGAAAATAGTTTTATTATAAACGTAGGATTGTATGAGGAGCAATATTCAACATTTGTGCTGAGTAAAAAGCTTGATCTTCGTACACAGCTCAGTATTTGTCCACCAACAAAAAATTAAACCATCTCAGAAAATTTTATTCCCTATTTTGATCCTATTTTTTGTGTTATCTTAACAAAGTTTCTCTCTATATTTCTCTTTTTTTGAATATGGAAAAAAAAAACTATTTGTAAATAATTGCGAGAAAGTAGCTTAGCCGTAACAAACAAGAACGAGGCACTATAAGGAAGGCTCTGTCTAGGAACAGAAAGCATACTGTTCGCCTTTTAGTCTTTCGACGCCGTAAAAACTGAACTCCGCGTTTGTGCTACCCTAAACGCCCTCTCATCACATCTAGATTTGTGATATTTTTTGTTCAAAATCAAAACGTGGGAAAGTTTAAACTTTTCGTGAATTAAGGCTCTTTCTACGAGCTGAGAAAGAGCCTTATTCAGTTTCAGAAGACCAAATGCCTCATTCATTCACTCACCTGATGCGAAGAGGAAGGCTTTATTAAAATTTTCTTTTTTTAGAGAAATTCAGATGCTATTTTTATAGATTAGATTTAAAAACTAGATGATCCGGAGAGGGAACAGTATATGTTTTTCTTTTGCTGGTATGGCAGTGGCTATCAGGGAAAAATGAGTCTTCTTCATTTCAAGCGAATAGATGTTATCAAACTTATTTTATTCAGAGTTATTATTTAACTGAAAAGGCCCATAATTTACTTATATATATATATATATATATATATATATACAGTAAAACTTCTCTATGGCGGCCAGTGATGGTTCCGTAAAACATTGGTCGTTTTGAGGAGTGGCTGCTGAAGAGAGGTTTCTTCCAACATTGACTGTATGGAGTCTTGAATCGGTTCTGAACAAAATATGGCCGTTTAGATGAATGGCCGGCTATAAAAGTTTCCCTGTATATATATATATATATATATATATATATATATATATATATATATATATATATATATATATATATATATATATATATATATATATATATATATATATTCATTCGTTCCGTGTTATAAAATACTCCCGGACAATCCTGAAATAGTACCCGAAGCTCTTTACTATATGGGAAGAGGTTCCGATTACGCACCATTAATAAAGCCATGATATTTTCATCTCTATTGGAATTAATTAATTCTCTAATGGAATTTAATTCATATTTTCCTGTACCCGAGAAACATGCTTTCAGAGACCTTGAATCGACTTACATTGTCTGAGTATCCCTTGAATGACCACTACGGCACTGTGCTAACAGTTATGAATGTTCAGTTAAAACCCAACTGGTTTGCCCGGGAATCAAAGTCGTGAACTCCTGCTATCTAATAGCTGTTCTAAACATTCCCCAAGTAAATCATTACCTTACGATTGTCTCAAACACATTAGTTCAATAGTATCTTAGTATTTGCTTTTTTGGTCAACCTCTGTTTTTTTGCGATGCATTCCACTGGTCCCTGTACTAACTTGAGCATGAAGAGTACAATACTTAAAGTATAGTAACATGTAAAGGAAAAGAGGATTATCTGCGTTTAAATAATTTTAGAATGACGAACGAAACTGTAAAATCACTGATGTATTTAAATACATGTGTGTGTGTGTTTGTTTGTATCTCTTTTCTCCCCGAATATACGTATATATATATATATATATATATATATATATATATATATATATATATATATATATATATATATATATATATACACTCATGGACAAAAAAATTAGCGCACCAAGAAATAATTGCGGGATCGTAACGAAACTTGCAATGAAGGTACATGTCGGGGAAATATGCAAATGATTAGAAATGCAGCCTGATTGCGCATTACGTATAGCCGGTAGAGGGCGTTGAACATCGTACTCTGTGGAGTATAAAACAGGTAACCAAAGCTTGCTTGAGTGTGCTGAATCATTTACAAAGGAAGAGCTGAGATAGACATGCCATTACGCCGTGTTCGAAGACAATATAAGCAGTTGTCGCAGTTTGAGAGGGGAAGAATCGTTGGGATGATGGAAGCTGGGTGGTCAGCTAGTCGAGTAGCTCGTCAATTAGGCCGCTCTGATTGTGTTGTGAGGAGGTGTTGGGACCAGTGGACCCGAGAGATGTCATGTACACGAAGAACAGGCACAGGACGCCCTCGACAGACCAGTCGTCGAGAAGACCGCAACATCGTAAGAAATGCACGCGTACAGCCAACTGCTTCCTCGGCCGCCATCCAGGCACAGGTAGCACCTCCACTAGGGGCCTCTGTGTCTTCTCGAACCATACGAAGGCGCCTGGCTGAAGGACAGTTGGTATCGCGGCGCCCATTACGTGTGATGCCCTTGACGCCCACCCATCGACGCCTCCGTTTGGAGTTTTGCCGCGCACGAGGAAACTGGACTGCAGCGGAATGGAACCAGGTCGTCTTTAGCGACGAATCCAGATTCAATCTCGGCAGTGATGACAATCGTGTTCGTGTGTGGAGATCCCGTGGTGAACGCTTCAATCCTGCCTTTGCTGTACAGCGACACATCGCTCCCACAGTTGGTGTGATGGTATGGGGTGCCACTGCCTACAATACACGGTCACCCCTAGTATTGTTCCATGGCACCATGACAGCCCAGCGGTATGTTCATGAAATCCTGCAACCACATGTGTTGCCACTCATGCAACGGCTCCCAGGAGCCATTTTTCAACAAGACAATGCTCGGCCTCATACGGCAAGGGTGTCACAAGACTGTCTCCGCACTGTTA
Source organism: Dolomedes plantarius (assembly GCA_907164885.2). Lineage (NCBI taxonomy): Eukaryota > Metazoa > Arthropoda > Arachnida > Araneae > Dolomedidae > Dolomedes > Dolomedes plantarius. The sequence continues at coordinate 164,534,650 of OU015498.1, read as the reverse complement.
CTACCCTTCCTTGGCCTGCCCGAACCCCAGATTTGTCTCCAATCGAGCATATCTGGGATCATTTGGGACGATGAGTTGGGCATCCCACGAGTTTGAACGAACTAGATGCAAGGTTACAGCAAATATGGAACGAAATGTCTCAAGACATCATACAGAACTTGTATGACTCAATGCCCGATCGTATCGCATCGTGCATTCGCGCTAGAGGGGGGTCCAACGGAGTATTAACTCCTCCGTTCTTTTGCCTTTTTCTCTGAAATAAATTATCCTTTTTCTTTGATTTTCTTATCATTTACTTATATCAAAGTAGTCATTACGTATGTAAAATTTCGTTTCATTTTGACGACTCCTTCTTGGTGCGCTAATTTTTTTGTCCATGAGTGTATATACACACACACACATATATATATATATATATATATATATATAAGGAAACGGGATTGCTTCCAAATGTTATAATGCTTATTGTCAAATTTAGAAACCTAGTTTAGAATGTATACTAGTCCTCTGGCCTTGTGTCGACATTCTTTTCCAAGCACTGGTCATTCCTCAACCTTGCATATAAAATTAAGACTATCATGTAAGGAAAACAATTCTAGCCACTAGTAGGAAACACTGTGTACACCCCACTAACTTAATTAGTAAATAAAAAGCCCTGCTTATAGCCAGTTAAGAATCGCTGTCTCCCTCTTGCCCTATAGTCTTGTCAATATATCAAAATGGCAGGTATAAACAATAGAGCCAAGCAGGCATAGAATGACGTAACTCTCATCCAAGAACCCCAGTCGACCGAAATGCTGGGAGACACATTCTATGATGAATTCTAACCAATTAAAAAATCTTATTCGGGTGGTATCATTTTGTAAATGCATGGAAAGATGACTCTGGTCTCTTTGGTAAAAATGATGGTATCCTGAGGCTGATCAACATTAATTCTCTCTTTATTTATTTATTTATTTATTTTGCTAATGCGGAGGCACTTTGTCAGAGACATTCGCACAGAACCGTGGAAATTATTGACTACTTTTTATTGGAAAGCGCCATACAGGGGAGTCAACATGGTTCCTTAGTGCCACCTAAATTTTGATAGAGCACCCCAGGGGCTACATCTGGAGGCCTCGCATCTTCTCCCTAACACTCACTGACATCGTGGAAGGACTTTCTGATCTACGGATTTTATGTCTCTCTAACTGGCCTAGACTCGAAGTTATTTAATGGCATTCGTCGGGTTACGAACTGAACACTCCCCCTCAGATCGAAGTCCTACGCGCTACCACGAGGGAACCTCGGGCCCACTTTCTCCAAATTTAACTCAAAACAAAGCAGAGAAGAGTAATCGTCTGCGTACTGTAGCGTTTTTCAATCAATTGAAGACACGAGAAGAATTTAAAATTTACAGCCTTTACTATATATAGATATACTACAAGGTGAGACTGATAAGTAAGGGGAATCCCCCTCCTTTCGAAAATTAAAAACAGCCCGACGCTCTGTCACATGTGTATTGCGTTCTTCCCTGTCTTACGTAAATTTTGCACTTGATTTTCAAATTTCTCGGCAGGTGTTTGTTCATGCGGTAGCTGTAACGCAGGGGTGTCAAACTCGCGGCCCGCGACGAACATTTTTGAAGGCCCGGCCAATATATTGGCCCATAATAATATATAATAAAATAACTGACTCAGAATTATAATTAGATAGGAAGAATTCGCTAAGTGTTTTTTTAATTATACTCTTTTTTTTGATATTATTAAACAAAATGTGTATATTTATATTGAATATACTGTAATTAGGTAATATACTGTAAAAAACCTACGTTTCTATTAATATTTTTTTTTTTTGCGGCCCACCTATAGTTAAACCTTGTTTGTTTTGCCCAAGTTAGCCTTTGAGTTTGACACCCCTGCTGTAACGTAACAGTTGTTAGTGCATTGCGTCATGGAGCAGAGAGTCAATATGAAACTTTGTTTCAAATTGGGTAAAAGTGTAACGGAAACCCAAGAAATGCTGTGAAATGTGTACGGAGGTGAAGCTGTTTCTCGCAAGACGATATTTCGGTGATTCAAACGCTTTCGTGAAGGTCGTGAAAGCGTGGAGGATGAGCATCGCTGTGGAAGACTGGTGACGAGCAGTTCATCTCCGAAATCGAAAAAATTCCGTTTCGAAAAATCAAAGGTTAAGACAATGCTGATTACCTTTTTCGACTCACAAGGATTAATGCATAAAGAGTTCGTAACGGAAGTATAAACAGTTAATGCTGATTTTTACTTCCGCGTTCATCTCAAGCGCCTTTTGACTTGTATTCGTCGTGTGCGGCCGCAATTCGCTGCTGCGGGATCATGGAAGTGGCACCTTTTGCACGATAATGCACGGCCTCATACTGCTATGAGGGTGAAACGATTAATCACAAAGCATCAGATTACTGAATTACCCCACCCTCCATACTCCCCTGATCTGTTGCCACCAGACTTTTTCCTGTTTCCAAAACTGAAAACGGCACTGAAAGGACACAGATTTGCAAACATTTCCGATATCCAGGCTGCTGTTACCAGGGAACTTGCAGCAGAAGCGAAGGAGGACAATTCCAGAACTTTCCAACACTTGTATGAACGTTGTCAGAAGTAAATTATATCTGGCGGAGAGTACTTCAAAAGACAATAAGGTTCTTTTTTGCAATTACATAATAATGTAATATTTCTTAGATCAGTCCCCTTATTTATCGGTCATACCTTGTAAATGATCAGGCATACATGTATAATACATAAACTTCAAAGACAACAGGAGGATAACCATATTTCCACGAACAGAGAACACCCACTCTCAAGTTGGATTGCCTCGTGTTATAACTTGAATAATGGTTCATAAGAGAGCAAGGGAGTCTGGTGACGTTACAATACACTTTCGCAAACTTCAAACAATTTAGTTTTCAATACTTCCTTCCGTCGCAACGCCTATGACATAAAGAATACAATAACCTTGAAAAAGAATTACTTTATGAAATATGTATAACTAAAAGGTATCTGTGAAAATATCGAATTAGCATTACCGAGCGTTAGTTTAATCGGTTAAGGGCGACATTGCGTGACTTTAACTATTTTATTTATGATTTAATCTCCGTGAGACAATCTACTTTTTTTTTGTCTGCCTTGAAACGTGCACGATAACGCTTTTGGTATTCTGGGAGTAGCTTTGTTATTAAACTACTGATTCATCGTGACCTGAATATAATTTTGGTGACTCTAGGTGATTCCTCATTAAAAAAAAATTCCACCCCTTTCCATGATTTTCAGGAATTTGAAATGGAAAAGTATTAATGAAAGCGTTATTTTTTATATCCATAATGATCTTTATATGAAGGCATAAAAATTGTTTAAAAATTGAAGAAAATAAAAAATTAAATTTATATGTCCCGTTCCACCTTAATGAACATTTTAGCAACAATAAATTATAACTAATGATGAGTATATAATGCTTTTAATGGCAATAAAACCATTACAGTTATACAAGTCTCTAGCGAAAGTTTTATTAATGAATATTTGGGCGAGAATAAATTGTAACTAACAATGAGTAAATAAAGCTTTTAAAAGTAATTAAACAGTTACAGTTGTATAAGTCTCCAGCTTAAGATTTATTAATATGGTTTATTAATGAATATTTGAGCGAGAATAAATTGTAATTAATGAGTAAATAACGCTTTTAAAAGTAATTTAACAGTTACAGTTGTATAAGTCTCTAGCGTAAGGTTTATTAATATGGTTTATTAATGAATATTTTAGCGAGAATAAATTGCAATTAACAATGAGAAAATGACGCTTTTAAAGAAAAGGAAACCATACATCTATTATATGTCTCCAGCGTTAAGTTTATTAGTGAATACTCGAGAGAGAATAAATTATAACTAACAATAAGTAAATATTGCTTTTAAAGGCTATAAAACAGTTACAGTTGTACAAGTCGCTAGCGAAAGTTTTATTAATGAATATTTGAGCGAGAATAAATTGTAACTAACAATGAGTAAATAACGCTTTTAAAAGTAATTAAACAGTTACAGTTGTATAAGTCTCTAGCGTAAGGTTTATTAATATGGTTTATTTATGAATATTTGAGCGAGAATGAATAGTAATTAACAATGAGCAAATGACGCTTTTAAAGAAGTGGAAACCATTACAGCTATTATATGTCTCTAGCGTTAGGTTTATTAATGAATACTTGAGCGAGAATAAATTGTTACTAACAATGAGTAAATTTCGCGTTTAAAGGCCATAAAACCGTTACATTTGTATAATTCTCTAGCGCGGGGTTTATTAATTACAAACTAAGTGATATTACTGACTAACGGAGCCGATTATAACGGTGGGCGCGAATAAATCAAATACGTATCATGCTGCTTAGATAGAGTCCACATGTTTTATGATTAATAAGTTTGGGAATGTTGTTTAGCGCTGCTCGATTGACTGATTAGGTGAAATGAATGTCATAATTTCAGAGCTGAGTACGATTCGCATGTATGGCAATGCATTAGTCAGGGTCTTTGAAGTTACATATGCCTTTTAATGATGAGTTATTTGTTTTAATTTACATCAGGGGACTTAGAGTTATTTGTTTCTTATCCATCATTATGTTTGGAAGAACAGGTTTTTAGTGATCAACAGACGTAGAGAGACAGCTGGCATCAAAAACAGGCATAGGAACTAGTGGAGAGAAAGCACACTCTTTGTTTAAACATATTGGCAAACTCTTTTAACGTAGGATTAAATTCCTCCGTAACGGTCCTCCGGAAAACAAAATTTCAGACGCTAAAACCGTCCGTCCGCACATCACGAGTTATAATTTTGGCAGAGTGCCAAACCCAATCTGTATCGCTTGGACAAACAGTAAATAGTTAAACAGAAAAGTATCAAATTGCGTCAAAATTTTGACATACATATATGTATATATATACATACGTATATATATAAATGATACATATATACATAACACTTACATGCATATTTACATACAAAAGAGGTAAGCAACAATAAGTAATCCTACGTTAATAAACCGCGGCAGTTTCATTAGAAGAAACTACCTGACATTTTTTTTTACCAAGCGAACTGATACATTCGAATTAGGGTGTGAATTTTATGAGTTATTCTTACAATTATTTAAGAATTGATTGAAAATATTCCTCTACATCCCCCGATTCACAATATTGCGATTATTTGAACAATGTACAAAAGAATCAGTTTAAATGTCGTTATGTGTAAATCGTTGCTTTATCTACAACTTTTAGGTTTTATTTAGTTTTTGTCAAACAGTGGCAAATACCTTTAACAATATTAATTTATTTGGGAAGGCTACTACTTAAGGAGCCCAATAGCGAAAACTTGTCGATACATTTTCAAACTATTTTTCTCACACTTGTAAAAAAAATTGGCCAAGAGCATTGAACCCGAACCTCCAGCTTTCAAAACCGATGCACTGAATATTTCATGATCTTATGACATGAGCTTTTGTAGTACGTCTCCTAGTACGAAAGATCTAGACCAGAATTAAATGCAGAGTTTATAATACCTACACCTTTTTGTTTTTTTCCTTCTTTAAACTCTACTCTAAATAATATTAAATATTTCAATCATTTAAAAAAACTGATAATGCAAGTCGAAATAATTTTATATGTTTTAAATTAATTCATCTGAAAAATAATAAAGTACGGAAAACAGATATTTAATTTCTCTATTACACCGTTAACACACATGTCCTCGATAAAGCCGAAAAAAAAATTTCTCCGCATCATTTCCATCAAATAATGATAAATGGCAGTAAAACTTACCTACTGATCTCAGTCCCTTGACAAAATAACTATTTTACTCAATTAAGGGATTCTACGACATCTATCTAAAGCCTGTCAGACAATCTGTGAACGCACACCACCAAGTCCAGGACAAGCTTGAACGCTGTAAAAATCCTTAAGTACATAATCAAAAGGTAACAAAAATATGATTATAACCCCCCTTAACTATAATACAAGAAAAATGAATCTCAGTGTTTATATTAAAATACTTACATTCAAATTATATAATTACATCACTATATCCAAGATTAAAATATAACGCAAGGTTACTGGTTTGATTATCTGTTATTTAAAACATCTATAATTTTTAAAAAAATAAATGCAGGAAATGCGTTCGTTGACTCCACAGAGTCATTGTTATTCTGGGTCAACACTTCCCTATACTTAAAAAAAATCTTATGAGTCCCCAAGAATTGTCGTTCATTGCCAACATAAGTGGCGCACCCAGGATTTAATTTTGGGGATGGGCGAGATGAACGGATAAAAATATTTATAATGTAAATTCAATATTCATAATGCAATTTCTATTTCTTTGGAGGGGGGGGGGGGTGCAGGGCCCCTTGGCCCACCCCCTGGGTGCGCCACTGGCCAACATTTCCCGGTAGCATGGTATTCCTTTTCTTGAATACATTCATTTTGAACTCACCCCAAGTGCTAATATTTCCCCTCTAGTACTTCGTCTACCTAGTAGTTGGGATTCTCATTAAATATTAAATAACTTACAACAATGCCGAACGAACAGTTTCCCAAACAAAAATTAAAAAAGGTGGAGAAAACCCTCTCATTGACTTATTAGTCACAGTTTATTTATAACTTTACCCTCCTCTCATAGCCCATCTGGTATCACTGGCTCCTTGTCGTGAACGAGCCGTACGGAGACAGACATCAAGATTGCCGTATCCCATGTCTCTTATAATTTCTTTGATGTTCCGACAAGAGACCAATTCCAAGGTTAATTATTGTCAATCGTGTTCGGGCATCAAATTATGACACGCTCGTGCTGTATACAGCACCATCAGTTAACTTTCCCGAACATGACAGACATTTTCAAACGGTGGCGACTTAATAGTATTGACGCACCTTTGGAGCCATACGTGTTTCTGATCAGTATCTGCAGCTGGCTGGATCTCAAAGCGAGTGACAAATACCAAGGCTCTACTAACCGAGTTAGACCACGAAGCTACACAAAACACTTATTATGAAACACAATTTAAATTTACAAAAAAATATTACAAAAATTCTTTTTCCGCGAGAGGATACAAACTTTTCCCGGTGAATTCTAAAGTTCAAACTTATTATCCGTGATAGATTCAACTAATTCTATACGATGGGGGCTCAGTCTCAAATTTTTGATCCAGATTGCTTATTTTCGACATGTTTATTGATAAACATTCCTTTATAAGTCATGGTTTAAAGAAAGTTCACATTATTTTGTCTAAATTTAAAAAAAAAATTCATCTATCGTCTTTTACCGGATGTTGATGTTTTATTGAGAATGGCTCAAAACAGTAGTAATACTGAGTAATAGTAATACTAAGTAATAGTAAAAGATTGATTAGTAAAGAGAAATTCTGTGATCAGATGGCAAAATGTTATAAGAAATTTACGTGACAGCAATTCTAAGATTCAAGATGTCATAAAAAATCAGTAATTTGTTTTACACGAGCAAACGTGGTACCAATGTTTCAGAAAAATAGTTGGCTATTACTTACAGTAGTTACAGGAAATATCGGCGAACGTAAATCCGGAATGTGGAAAACTCAAATTTTTAAATAAAAATTTCTTATAACATTTTGCCATCTGAGCACAGAATTATTGGTAAGCCATCTGTCTGTAGAGGGTCCATCCAGATCAGTCAAATGGTTACAAACAAAAACTTAAATACGTGCTTGACAGTCAATGTTTTGACGGCGCTAAACCAATAATGTTATAATTTTGACCAACCATTTAATAATTTTTTGTTGCTAAAAATTATACTGTTTACTAAGAAACTGATAGCAGACTCGGATAACAAGAATGATCTAGAACAGGAATCGGTGAACTGCGGCTCTTTGGTTACGTATATGTGGCTCTAAAGTAAAATTGAAAAAATGAAAATAAAACTTAAAGTGAAAGCTAAACGCGTGGAGAGGATATAGCAATGCGAGGGAAAAAAATCGTATCCTACTCAATAAAAATGTGTCAATTGCAACCGATGGTGCAAAAAGTATGTCGGGAGCGGTTTTGTTTCAATTTCAAAAGAGAAAATTAATCATGAAGAGATTACTTTAGGATTGTAGGGATTAGGAGATTAGGATGTAAACTCCACCAGGAAGCACTTTGTGCACAAACGTTTCTAGAAGAATCGGTAAAGTTATGGAATTGGTATTTAAGATTACCAACGCTTTAATTACAGCGAGTATTCAGATGTCCAGTACAACAGGGTTCGATGTCTTTCGAGAGGCGACGTATTAGCGAGGGGTTGCATCTGGCATAAATGAAATCAAACTATTCCTCTACAACAAGGGATTTCAACATTCAGAATGAACAGGAGATTAGTGGTTGCAAAAATTACACTTAAGTGTGGACGTTACATCACAACTCAATTAGCACAATTGTAAGTTATAAGGCAAGGGAAATACGGCCTTTTCAATGATAGAGGAAGTCATTTCGTTTGATTAGAAATTGATTCTGTTTGAAGATTTAGAGAGGGGAACTTTAGTTCCTCTCTTAAACTTGTCTCAATATCGCCAAGAAAATAATGCCCCCATTCCCAAAGATTATTTCAAGACAGCAGTTTTAAGCGTAAAAGAATCTTTTCTTAAAAGGTTTCAGGAATTCAGAAATCATAAAGCGATTCTAGTTTTCATAAAAAATCCTCTTGATGCCAGTGGGAAGGAATTAAATTTTTCTCCATTTGATATTGACGCGACTCCTTTCGAAATACAATTGCTGACAAACTTATGGAGGTCCAAACTTGTACATCTTGGTACTGAAATAGAAGAACTGGAAAAAGAAATATGCAGTCTATTTTCAAAGAACAAGCATACCTCCAGAAGGCAAACTCAAGGGTTTTCTATACTTGGAATAGTCTTCCGGACTCACATTACGAGTTGAAAAATTTGCATTTGGTGATCTCAGTATCATTGGGTCTACGCATTTATGTGAGCAATCGTTTTCTACTAGGAATTTAATCTGTAAATTTTGGAGCCAAATGACTGATGCCAACTTGCAATCATGCTTTAAAAACGATTAGTAACAGACCAGACATACTGAAACTTTTTAAGGAGATAAAAGATCATTGCTCATACTGATTGAAACCGACGAAGGCAATTTTTTTTGTGATTTATTTTCTTCATTTAATAAAGACATAATTAATATTATAACTTCTTATAACATTACTTTAAATGTTCCTTATTTGTAAAAATATATTTATAGCTCTCGAATAATTTTTTGATTGTTGTGAGGGTCAGGTTTGGCTCTTCCGTCTAAAAAGTTTGTCGACTCCTGTTCTAGATCGCTCGCTTTAGCTTTAAATGGAATGTTACACACAATGACAGTACTTTGAAACAGAACAGATATCACTGCCTTTGTGGAATGTAAAAAGAACTTCTGAAAGAAAGGAAGTACTTTAGAGAACTGATAAGTAGATTAGGGAGTTGTTACACGCTGAAATATAAAACCCAGCTGGGAAATTTCATTTCGTCTTCAAATTTCGTTTTAATTACTTAGTAAATAGAGAGTTGACAACAACCAGTTATAGAAAGTTCAATATCCTAACAGTTATAAATACACCCATATTTCACTCTGCTTCTCTTAATTTCATCATTCTGCTTTGGGTTGAAAATTTAACATGCTAATGGCTGCGAAAAAATTAGGAATTTAACATGTATTCCTCTCTTTTTATTCAAAATTCTCAATTTGGGTTAATTTTAATACTAGATTTATCATTTAAATAGCTCCCACGTTTCTATGATTTTTTCAGAAAGATTTAAAATGGCACTCAGTTTGCTGCTTCACTAAAAAAAAAGTTAAGATTTCCGTTTGTAATTCTAATAACTCCAATACACCTCACAGAAAAGACTTTTATAAAGATTGAGTTTTCTGCTTTTTATCTACATGTTGTCCCCGACATTAAAATATGAATAATCTAAAAATTTCTGCATAAATTCGAAGTACTTAAAACATTTTAATACTTTGTGCTTAGAAGAAATATATTTATGACTTGCCATTTCAAAATCATAAAAACTCAATTAAAAAAGATGTACTAATTAAGTAGCACACAGAGGGAGTTAAAAATACAGTGTGATTAACCTATATTTAACCAGCATATAATGGTGTTTTTGTAACAAAGCACGCAGCATGCCTTTTTTATTTTTACTTTCTTCTGAAAACAAGGTAGCTCTCTTCCGTTATGCACAAAAAAAATTTAACGTCACTGTAGCCCATTTTCAGAAAATGATATACTTTACAAGCTCAGAAAATATATAGTTTCCGGAACTCGTAAAAATTCCGATATCAAGTGATATATCCTGAATTTTTCCACTTCTAACCTTTTCATTTATATGAAATATTCTAACCAGTTTTATACTAAGTATGCTTAAATTTACGGACAAGAAGTATTGGGTCATCCCATAAGTAATGTGTTTTTTGTTATTGATCAAAATGAATGATGCAATGTTTTACATTTATTGCGTGATCTGACAATATAAATGGTTTATTAGATTTCTTTTGCTGGTACTTGATTCACATTGATTATTGGTATACATACCACTTGTGCAGATTGTAAAATCATGCAATAAATGTAAAACATTGCATCAATCATTTTGACCAATAAAAAAAGAAAACCGCGCATTGCTTATGGGATGACCCAATATTTTCATATGGTTTTAAATTTTTGATAGTGTCAACTAAGCTGCGGGAGTTAATAACTGGTGCTTTCGTTTCAAATAAATTTATAGGTTCGTCCTGAAAGACGCTCATATAGAGTTTGCCCCTAATTGTAAAAATATTGAAGATTAAATAAACGGAATTAATGATTTATGTCTTAGATATTTATAAATTGAGGCAACTCCTCACTTTTCCCGTATTTGATTATTGGCGAATTTGTCATCAGTAATCAAATAGGATTTTTTTTTGGCGAAATTTGCAGCTTATTGCTGCTGGCTAAAATTATTGAAATTTATAAAACAAGTACTGTACTGTATATCTATGCGTTTAATAAACCTATATTTATTATAACTGTGATTTAAATATTGTATATGTCACTCACTAAAACCTTCCTTGCCTCTTTCATTCTACGGGCGTGTGTGATTAGTCACACATAATTTTGGTACTATAACTTTGAATTTATAAAAAAATTATAATTCTAGCACAGTGTAATCCATTTGCCTATGGTCAGTAGAATTCAAACCGAAGACTGGGAAAGCCGAAGGATATTCGCAGATTTATTACCTTTGTGAGAACCCTGTATACTTTACCTCCTGAATATAGAAAACAGAACAAGGAGGTAGAAAGGAGGAGTAAGGAGGGTAGATAACCCCCGGGGGTATCTCAAAGTTTTACAAGATGAAATGACATCAGAGAATTATAGGACATATCGATGAATCGGGGTATTACACAATATATTCTGCATCCCACGGCCATATGTTCAAAGGCAAATCGCCCTTCCTGCCCCCACCCCCACCCCCATTCCCGCCCTTCGTCAAGCCTTTACACACATCGCTTATATTTGTATATGCATGCTCTAGGTAAAATAAATAAATAAATAAAATAAACTTCGATGAGGGAGGTTGATGAATGGCAAAGGCACCTGTTCTGGGAGTTTTGCAGTTGATCCAGAGTTTGGTTCTCAGATTATGTAATTCTAATTTAAGCGAGAGAAAAAAAAATAAGACGGACAGAGTGGTCATAAAAAAAAGCCTCATACCCCAATCTGGGCACAGAATAAATTTTATATTTAAGTTATTTAAAGGTAAAAAAAAGGGCCCGATCGGAATTTCTAAAGCAAATTCAGCTTCCTTCGTAAGGGTTAGATATAGAGAACGCCTGTACAGTAAGCCAAGGCAAGAACTACTTAGGGAATGTTGCCATTACACAACAGTGAAGAGGTAACTGCCAATAGGGAAGCATACTAGAATAGAAACCACGGAGTAAATAAAATATGAAAAACTAGAAAGTGCCCCAGAATACTGGTAAAAAATAAAACGGAGGAGAAAAATGAATATATGATACCTTTCCAAATCGCATTGACACTGGCCGCTGAAGAAAAGGTCGTTATAACGATGCATAAACAATATTTTAATCGATTTACCCCCTGATCTCTAGATCACTATATTTCATCAAAATCTCCCCCCCCCCCAATTGACACGCGCTCCAAATGTCATTTTATCTTTTCGTGTTGAAATTTGCTTCCAATTCCACACTGTTCGGTGACGTACGAATCCTTCCTTGCAATCACATGTTTCATATCTATTAGCTCTTCTTTTTTTTTTAAATTCTCTATTAATTTTCCTCCTACTCCTACAATTCAAACTTCTAAGTTCCTTGTGGTTTTTTATCTGTACATTAGGTTTTATCATGATTCTTAGAATGTAACTTGAGAAGGAAGAAAAAATTTCCCTCTTACCACCTTGCAGGGTGAGGGTTTTTCCCCTAGGCATGAATAAAAAATAAAATAAAATAACTACTTTCACTGTAAAACTGTTTCTCCTTCAGAGTGCCGTAAGTAGTGGGAAGTAGAACACATAAGAGAACGACGTAGCGAGGCTCTATAATTCCAGTTAGGCCTCGTTTTGACCCTATTTTCCTCTGTAGTAAAGAAACTACGTTCCAGTCCCTATCATAAATGCGGATAATAATAGTGCACAGAGTGTGGAAATGCATTTATATTGCTATTACACAAATTCAGGACGAATTATTTCTTTTGGGATTTCTGCATCTTCTCTGTGAAATAGACAAAAGTTTGGTGTCTAATAGTCAGCATATTTATCTGAGCGGCAGTTAGTTTCGATTTCGATTCCTGGACTGGCCAGTTGTATTAAAGGAAGGAAGAAATTATGAATGGAGTTTAAAATATCCTTTTACAACATTTCCGATGAATTTTCAATTATAAAAGAAATAAATGTAGCATTTCCGCGAAAATTTTGGTGCAAATTTTGATTTAGACATGGATCTAATTGTCGACATCGATCATTTTAATATATTTATATCAGAACTTACCATATGTAAAAAATAATTAATAGATTTATTAAATTTAGCATTTAAATTAATATGATTAACATAGTCGAGGTATTATATTCTACTTCAAACCCAATGGTTTGTACGAACTCTAAGCCACTTGTTTAGAGTTATAGCATCTTTTAGAAATAAAAAAATTGTATAATAGCAGTGTTAGAAATTTTTCATATTAAATACAAATGCTTTATGAAATATAGTACAATGTTTCAGGATTAGATAAAACTGAAGATCCTCATTAAATCACCCATCAAACCTCGAGAAATAGTGATTCCTGCGTCGAAGGACTACATTACTCAGTTGCTCTCTGTTTTGATATTTTCCCAGCATATGACGAAATGTGATGTTTTTACTCTGGAGACGTTCTTTATGAATGACGTTCCACTAATTTGTGTTATTCTACTTAAATGATTCTTAAAGATACGCTACAAAAGTATTTTGATATTATAGTTTACAATTATGAATTTCAGATTTTATTTTTCCAATGCAGCAGGCACTTGACTTTTGAAGACATACATATTTATAGATTACTTCATTATTTCATGATATTCATTGCACAAAAATATCTTCTGATGTTTAGTTCGTTTTCCCATTTCAAGTTTGTCCGGTCTAATGAAAGCTGCCAGTTACGTGTCTGATTTAACTATCGGCATAATCGTTTTTAATTATCAGTTCTCGTAAATTAAAAATGTGCTTAAACCTACTAGCTTCAGCTCATAATCTATTTATTATCTAGTGTATTTATATAGAATATAGAGTAATTGTTCCTTCATTTATTTCTCTTATGAAGAACAACGGTCCAGATAGCTTTATCGGACCCATAATAAGTTCCTCTTAATTTTTAAATTACGACTGCTGCGGTTACATGCAATGTTAACCTGTATTTTAATACCACATAAATAAAATACTAATAGATGAATTGCCTTAATAATAGAACTCATTCATAATGACAAATTTTAATCTGTTTTATCTTTTATTATATATATATATATATATATATATATATATATATATATACACACACACATATATATATATATATATATACACACATATATATATATATATATATATATATATACATATACATACATACATATATATATATATATATATATATATATATATACATATATATATATATATATATATATACATATATATATGTATGTATATATATATATATATATATATATATATATATATATATATATATATATATATATATATATATACATAATATATATATATATACATACATATATATATATATATACATATATATATATATATATATATATATATATACATAATATATATATATATATACATACATATATATATATATACATATATATATATATATATATATGTATATATATATATACACATATATATATATACATGTATGTATGTATGTATATATATATATATATATATATATATCCTATAAACAGAAACGAAGTGTCAAGAGCCGGAAAAGAGAAAAAGCAAAGTCCTTGTAGCACTTTAGTTCAGAGCATGGTGACAGACTTGGTTTTTCCGACCGAAACAAAACAACCCGCGTTTTCTCAAGGTAACAACAGCCTATACAGAGAAGGACAAATAGACCGTATTCGTCCTTCTAAGCATATATGAAATGCATATTTCTCTCTATAAACACATAGGTTAGAATTTTTAATTGGTTAGACTTTGTCATAGTGTCTCCAGCATTTCATTGGATTAGGGTTGAGAAGTGGGAGTTACGTCATTCCACGTGTTTTAACTGTCAGTGGTGTTAATCAGAGTGCAGGGAAAGAGCGGATTTTCAGCGGTTAATTCGTTGATATTGGTTATAAACATGGCTTGTTTATTGCTAATTAAGTCAATGGGCTTCCTTACGGAATTTCCCAGAAGATAAAGCTGTTTTTATGTCCTTATAGGGTGGTCTTAATTTAATACATTTATTAATTACATGGTAGAGGAATGTTAAGTGCTTAGGAAAGGATTTTGCAATAAGCGATAATATAGTTTCTAGATTAGGTTGTTTATAACTGCACTAAAGGAAATGGACCATTCTATGTTAAAAAGGGAAATTTTGAAAAAGCATCTAGTAAAATTTAAAAGCAAGCACTTTTTCATCTCTTTCTCTCTTGCTCTCACACACACATATATATAAAGAGAGAGAGAATGAAAAGTACGATTTCAACCCGCTGAAGAAAAGAATTTATCCGAATAAAACTTTAATCGAAAGCTTTAAATCCTGTTGCAATTAAATAAATAAGCTCAATGATTTGATTCTTAACGAATCTCTAATATGCAAAGCATTTCCTCCCCCCCTTAAAATATTAAATCAAATCTGAAAGAGCTTTAAATTCTGTAATTAAGTTTGTCAACTTCTATACATTTAACATGCTTCGTAAACATTTTAAATCAGTGCAATGACTTTTTTTTTAATCTCTAATACGTGATATATTTTTCTTCACTATATTTTTCTTCAGTAAAGTTTTTAATCGAAATTGACTTTAAACTACGTAAATGAAATCATTTTTCTGAAACTAATTGATGAATTATTCATTTAATTTTGCATTCAGTCAAAACTCACTAATTAATCCACTTAATGTTAGACGTTTTAAGTCAACCTACCCATGCTAAGATAAATTAGTACACTTTCTCTATTAGATTATAAAATATTTTATTTTTCAGATTTTTCCCCCTTCTTTTAAAAGGTATATGAATTGTTAATGAGTTAAGAATAACCATTTTATGTTTTCGTTATTACTATCGTTATATATAACGAAGGTTATAACGAAAGCAAAAAATCGCTATTGTAATTAATAAAAAAAGTTATTGTTGTTGATAATGCGGAGGCTATTGTAGATTAAACATTCGCCCTGAATATGAATTACCGAACTTACAACGTCTCGCAGACACCAGACCAGTTGTGGTCAACATTGAATGCGGACAGACGCCCTAATTCTAATAAAAAAAGTATTTTGCATTATATGTATGCACAGTTATATTTAATTCATAATAATATGTATCTGAGAAAGAAGTATATTAATTATTGGTTATAAGAAGTAGAGTAACAATATGTATCACTAACTCATATTTCCTCGTTAAGAGACACATTGAACAGAGTGAGACAAAAGTAAATTGTTTTTGAAGTAATTATTACATAAATAACATTGTTGAAGCTCTATTGAGCAGAAGAATTTTTTTTTAAAAAAAGTACTGAAGACATGCGAGAGAGAGCTTTAAATCCAAACCTTCATAAACTTGCCGTGAAAGGGTACAAAGTCGAAGCTATTTTTAAGTAGCTTATCTTAAGAAATAACAGATGGAGCGACTGAATCCATTTAGAAAGAACACTATTAATAGTTTAATTACTATTGATGTTCTAAAGCAGGGATTCTCAATCTTTTTATGTTTTCGTCACCCTTGGGAATGAAATTAGAACCTTGCAGCACCCTTGTTAGAATTTTAGTTTTTAAAATATTTGAAAACATTAAATGAAAGTGGAATATTTCAGGAATATGTTAAACTTAAGCTCAAATATGCAGGGTGTCTCAAAAAACCTTGACGCATTTTAAAAATTTTTAACAAAAAAAAGGACACAAGGTAGGAACTAGAAGTTCACATATGTGTTGCATATATATTAGAGTTTTTTTAGTACAGTCAATGAAGTTCAATATGTGCAATTTTTGCGGCACTGAGAACATCTAGTTGGTAATCAATCTCAGCCTGTGCGTTCCAAATGGATTTCGTAACACATGAAATTGCGGCAATTTATTGAGTTCTTCAAAATTACAACCGATTATTAAGGACACTTCCCGCTTTCAGAAACTTGTTATACCATGCTAAGATGTTGTTAAGTCTTGGAGGACCAAATTTCCAAAGTTTCCAAAGTTTCCAAAGTTGGAGGACCAAAGTTTCGTTTCCAAATTTCTTTACACTTGCGCAATAGATTGTATTTTGATACCAGCCAACACATATTGCTTTCTTTGATGGAGGAACCATTTTACAACTTTCGCTTTCACAGAACAACTAACGCCACCTGTTTAACTACTTTGACACAGAAAAAACTCTAATATATACGGTAACACATCTGAGAATTTGCAGTTTTTACCTTGTATACTTTTTTGTTGTATAAAGTTTTAAATTGTGTCAAGGCCGATCTCAAAGACACCACTGCTCTAAAGTGTTGAATATAAGTAACTTTTTTTCCAGCTAAAATAAATATAGAAAAACTGAAAAATCTAGGGGGTAAACGAGAAAAAATCTAGGAACTTTCTATATTAATCAGGAAAATCCAAAATACAGGGAAAACAAAGAGTGAATGACGGGGAAATTCAGAATTAATAAGTCAAGGAAGAGATGAAACTATTTATTTTAATATAAAACGAATGATATCAAATTCTATAAGAAAGAAAAGTTTTTTAAGTTATTAAGCATACACGTTCCGTCTAATTTAGAAGATAACACCGAACTTTTCTCCAGTATTTTACTCTAGAAGATTAAATGACTGGAGATGAGACTAAATTAGAAATAATTCACACATGATCAATCATCTAAGATTAAATAAGAAATATATGTGATTTTGTAGAAACTCAAGCAATATAGTGTTTTCTCTTTCAGAGAGTAAAATATATGACAGTATACACGAAAAACGATAATTTACCGTAATAATGTAAAAAGCGCTGCAGATTGGTTTTTTTAATATTGAATTTTGTCACGGTCAGTGTTAAAAAATATGAGAGAAAATTTTAAACTTTGCAAAAGATATCGATATGTTGGTACTAAGGTTAGGTTTGTTACGCATTCATTATTAGCTACGAAATAATAATGTTCAAAAAATTTTAGTAATTTGGTGTAACTGAGACAGCGCTATATTCTGAAAGGGATATTCTCCAACCCTATTTGCAGTATATTTCATCTCTAAAATTACATACTAATGGTAGCAAAAAGGATTTTTGAGGTCAAAAAGGATATATAGCACTACGCGTTTCATTCGCTTCAATAAATATTTTTTGGCGATGAATTAACTATTAGGCTATAAACCAGCAGTTTAACTGGAAATGATACTTGTTACTTTCCATAGCAGTTTGTCGCCTTGGTGACAGATTCTGTGTCCTTCATCCGAAACGAATGTCGGTAAATATATAGGTTCGTTTTTATTAAACACTGCTGTCTTGGTGATGGATTGGTGATGGATAAATTGTACGATTCATTGGCTATTCTGTCCTGCCCTTCAGAGCAATTCATTTTGATGTATTTCGGGAAAATATCTAGGAACATAAATATATTATTCAGAAAAACCTGAAATTCAGGGAAAGCAAAGAGCGAATGACGGGGAAATTCAGAATTAATAAATTAAGGAAGAAATGAAACTATTTATGTTAATATAAAACTAATGATATTGCATTAAGGTCTATAACAAAGAAAATTTTTCTAAGTTATTTAGCATACACATTCAGTTTAATTTAGAAGATTAAACTGATCTTTTATCTGGCAGTTTAATCTAGAAGATTAAATGACTGGAGATACGCTGAATTAGAAATGATTCACACATGATCAATCATCTGAAATTAAATGAGAAATACGTGGTTTTTGTAGAAACTCAAGCAATATTTGTTTTCTCTCTCACAAATTACAGTATAAATAAAAGAGAATATTTACCTTAATTACGTAAAAAAAACCACTTAAATTGATATTTTAATGATGAATTTTGGCACGTCCGACAAAAGTTAAGTAAGTAAATAAAATACAAAACAAAACTCTTGCAAAACACATCTGCTGATGAAAATATATTTTCCGTTTATTTTGAAAGTGGAGCAAGTCCATTATTTGATGTTTCTATAAAATTAAAGGTTAGCATATTAGTCAATTCAAAAATATAAGTTAATAATGTCAAGTCTGGCAATGTTTCTACTAGTTTATCAATATGCAATTTGATTATATTAATTTCTTTTAGGCGAATTTTACTAAAGTATTATGCATTTTCGGGCGCTGTAAATGGACTTACACCACTCTCAAAATAAACGGAAAATTTTATTTTCCTTTATTTTCTTTTGCAGAATCGAAGTTTTTACTAAAAATATCCTCATCTTTAGGAAGATTCTACCTCTATAATTCATCTTCTTTTTTTTGTTTCATTAAATACGTGTTTTTCTTAGTGGAAATGTCTTCATCCTCTGATTTTAAGATTCTTTTGTTTATATTCATGGGTTTTATTTCTGTGTGAATTTATATATAATTAAATAAAATAAATATTTTCAATTGTTATAAAATGACATTGATTTATTATTTCTTCTTACCTGTATCACTATCTTATGTTATTATAAAATAATCCAGTTTTGGAAGAAAATAAAATAAGTAAGGTTATCTTCGACATGTGAAATAAAACAAAAGTAACCACGTGATCCCCGCCAACTTGGAAACTATGGAAATTGGACTTTGGACACCACTTTCATAATCAACCGTTACGCAATTTCTTTTATTGGCCAATTTTAAATTGAACAAAACATTTCTGCTTGATAAGTTTTTTCTCCATTTCCCGTCTTTAAATTGTTATTAGTCAAGAACCGTTATAGATAAATGGTTAAAACTTGGAACAAGTTTTTCCAATTATTTCCCTTTAATTTTGATTCAGCAAATTTGAAAAAAAATATTTACTTCTGAAAATATGATTTTTAAAAAATAAGTTACATAATTTAAAAACATTTTTTATTCTAAATATTTTTAATTGTTTTTAAAATTAATATTTTAAAAAATGCTGAATCAAAATTAAAACTGATATATTTTTGTTTAATTAAAGGGAAAAATTTTGAAATTCGACAAAAAGTATTTCGAGTTATAACGATTTTAAATTACCCCACTTAAAAAAATTAAATTAAAAATTTTTTTTAAATCTTTATGAGAAGTTTTATGATGTGAGTTTGTTTACAAATTATATGGTAATCCATCACATAAAAATTAAAAATTTTAACTCAATAATTATTTTTTTTAAATGTGACCCAGACCCCCTTTATAACTAGTTAGTTATAAATAAAAAGTTTGCACTAAATTTATCACAAATTATGTGATATCTCATTTTTTTAAAAAATGGACTTACACCACTTTAAAATAAACGGTCCATATAGAGAATGACTGCTCAGGCAATATCGCAAACAACGAATCTGTGATCTGAGTTCATTGGAACATTCACCACTTACGCAACGCTGACGATTAGTAAAAATTTCAATTTGAATGAATGCTTTTACCCACTGCTATGTAAACGCAATATTACAAGACGATGTAAAATGTATGAATGTAAAAAAACTCATATTTTCAAGATGAAAAAATTAAACCTTCAAAAAACAGTGTATACAAATCAAATGTACTGCCAAATTTTTTATGAAATCTTCTGAACAATATCATTTTTAGACTTTATAAAATTGATTTATTAACCATATAAATTCTAAAAACAAAATTCATTATTCATTTAAATATTTTGAGGTTGCCACCCGCGAATGTTGACGCATTGGAAACGTTAGTCTATTTTGTTTATGCCTTAATTTTAAATGCCACCTTAACTATGCGTTCTCTGTAAAGACGTTATCGGGAGCCTCGTGATCGTATGAGAATTTCATCTTAGTTGCTTTTATTGGTACTTACGTATTATCCCGTCGACCATTTTCGACCAAACACAGCCGATGTGTCCTAGGAGGATGGGAAGGGGCACAATGGTCAGTGTGTGTTGGGGAGTTGGAGAGAGACAGAATGCATAATGCTAAAAATTAATGAGAATATTTTAAGAACAACTATCCTTAAGGATTTTCTTTTTTTTGGTGAGGAAGTTTTTTTTAAATATCCAAAGGCAAGAGAATATGACAAGCTTCTTACAAAAATCTACAGCAAGGACACATGGAACAGTAAGAGAAAAAAGTCAATGTCTCATCAGCAGGGCTCTAGCACCCCAATATCTTTTCACCTCGGAGTCCCCACGTAGAGCTGAGAATCCTTAGACATGGTACCTGTCCATAACCTCGTCCTTTCCACAGAGCAGACAATTTGGGCTGTCGTAAATGCCAATGCGGTGTAAATGACTCGCCAGACGCTGCAAGTCTGAATTCCGCTACAGCTCTTTCATGAGGTTTAACCGAAACATTTTGGGCCAAAATGTTCCTCCAACACCTCGAAGAAATACGAGAAGTGAGATCCGATTTCCATCTAAGTCTCATTTGGTTTTTGATAAAAACTTTTATGGAATGGAATGCCATAAAACTTTACAGAACATTTGGAGGAACATTTTGTGAGGAAGTTGGTCACAGAATAATTAATTGTAATACACCGATATTGAATAACTTTGATTCGCTTTATGTATAAAATAGCAAGAAAAATATTTAATAATTTTAATGTTAATTTTATGTTTAATTATCCTTCCAATTGGTATTTAAATATCTGAAACTCTATATTTTAAACGCCAGTTTTTAAAGTTCGCTCTAACTCTCATTAAACCTCTTAAATAATAAATAAATAAATAAACCCATATCCACACTTTTATTGTATTGAATTGACATTTAATTCACTGTAAGCTTATATTTAAAATTAATTTAATACAGCTCAGCATGTTTGTTTGTTTTTTGATGCCAGGATACCCTAACTTTGAGAATAATCCACTGCATGCTGCTCCGTAGAGGTCAGGTCCCAAATTTTAATCATTTTTTTAAAAACGCGAGGAAAAAAACAATAGAATTCAACTTTTCTTCTTTGAAAAAAAAAAGAAATGAAAAGAAAAAAGAGGGTTTATCGAGGATTAGCCGGGTTACATAAAACCAAGGTAAATATCTTAGTGTGTTGTGACGTCACGCTTACACATTCTTGGCGCTAAATCGTACCATTTGGAGACAGTTTTTGTTTCGCGAAAAAGGTCGATGGGATAATACATAAGTACACTTTTACTGTTTATATATTTATAAATTTTGTTGTCCTTTGCAGTTTTGCCAATTTCTCTTTTTTTTCTGTACACGTAAGGAATTTGTTCACATGTTTTTGCATTAGAAATAAAAAAAAATTAAATGCATAACCGGATTAGACTTTTTATATTAAGGTAGTTAGTTTTAAGATTAAAAAAAATGTTGATGACGCGCTAAATGTCTCCTCAGTGCCCTCCTCAGTTCTGTCAATAGATTCAGTTCTGTCGAAGTTAAGATGGTTAACGATAGGCACATTAGCATGCCACTCTAATCGTAATTTTTCCCGAAGTAGAAAACTGTGAAATAACTACTATCTTACCATTTGGAATATGCTTGTGCGCGTGAAATGAGAGATGCAAAAATTACTAAAAACTTCACTTTCCACTAGAAACAAAAATTGACAATATTAGGGTCATCTGAAGTTATGAGGACCTAATTTTATGGTTATATTTCCTTCTTTTATTTCTTTTTCTCGTATATTAATTTTTGCCGTCGAAAATCTACATGAAGGTCTATACGTAATGAAAAAGAGCAGATTTCTTCCACTTAAAAAAAAATGAATGGTTTTCAATCTTTAATTACACGTAAGTTTATCAAAACTTTAAACCGTTAAAGTTAGGGAGTAGGGCATTAGATAATTATTTTGCTTTTGCCTTTAGACCGCCGCCCGCAAACTAACGGGAAACTGAGCAGAAACATTTAAGGGCATTATGTTGAAAAAAATAGGGAATTCTTGTCTGCTTGGACAAAGCGGAATTATTTATGGGCCAAAATAAATAAATAAATAAATACAGTCAAACATATTTTTGTGCGGTCTTTTTTTATGCGATTTTTTATGTGCGATTTGTTTTGTGCGATTTTTTATGCGGTATATGAATATGCATCGAAAAAAAATTGAAATTATATATTTGAAATTATTTATATGAAATTACAAAAAAAACTTCGATCTTGTATATCTGGCTATCGCGACGTTTTCAAGCAGCTAATCAAACGACCGTCGTTGCAAAAACTTATCACCGACTACATCGTAACAAAAATAAATCAACTCTAATACGTATCTTCAAGTGACGAAAGGGATTATGAACCAGTTCATCAGAAGAATATGCGCGTTTTGGACTACGACGAGTAGTATCGAACAATGTACATTTTGAAAATTTCTCCATGTTTAAAATGAGAAATTAATTTATTTTTAAATGTTTCCATGTGTAATTTTATTATTATTTTGTTTGGAAAGCACTTTCTCACAATTTCGTAAAGCTTTGACATATTTCTAAGTGAGACTTCTTTTATACCTCTATATACTTCTTTACCGCAGAAAGTTGAGACTTTCTGCGGTGGCCCGTCTCCACCGCATAAAGTTTTTTTTTTCTTTCATATGTTGTGAAAAATTGTTTGTTACGAAGTTTCTGAATTTTTTTTCTGCGTTTATTTTTGTGCGGTCCCATCTACCGAATAAAAACAGGTTTGACTGTAAAGTTATAAAATGGCTTTAATTTAGAAGGTGGTTATTATTTTTAGGATTTATTTGCCCATTTTGTAAATGAGCACCTTAAGTGGCTTAAAACAAACAACCAAAAAGGCGAAACAAGATTTTTAAAAATATATTATTGAATTTCAATCCAGACTAGAGAAATTGATTTTATCTCTGAAACCAGCGAACAAATAATGCAGCGGTGTAAACAAGTAACAGCGACATATCTTATAAATAGCTCCGTCATAATCGATGCAAAGGCAACTTAAACAGTGCACACTTTTTGAAAGAGGCAGGATTTCGGGAATCGTTAATATAATCGACTTTGCAATTCATTTTGTGAAATCATGAGCCATTTTACGGCTCTCTGGGCATCCGAGTTAACGTTTAAGGCATTTTTTTGCCTAATAAAATTGCCATCTTATCACTTATAAGCGTTCTATTTTCTTACAGCATCTCCAGAGGGAAGCTCTTTTGCCGAATGTAACCCCCTTCATATAGTTTTCAACATTACTTTGCGACGGAAAATTAAGAATTATGAATCTGAACTATCCCTAATTCCAGTTAGAAAAATTAATAATGGGCTCCATCACCCAGACAATTTATATATATATATATATATATATATATATATATATATATATATATATATATATATATATATGTAAAACAGTTCCGTAACTGACTCACTGACTCACTGACTGACAGACAACGCACAGACCAAACCGCTGGACCTAAAGGGCTAAAATTTTGCATGGCGATTCTTCTTATAGTGTAGGGGTGCACTAACAAAGATTTTTGAAAAATTATTCTTAGATTTTTTTAAATTAAATTTTTAAGCTGTTTTAGTAACTTTTTTTAAGTTTGCATTTAAAATAATAATTTGTGGGTTATAAAATTTATATCACCAGAAAGATCATAAAAATTCGTTTAAAAGGAAATCTTTTTCGAATCTTTACCTCCCTTTTCCGATTTTTGGTGAACTTTTAAAGATTAATTTTTAGAATTTAATTTAATAAATGTTGATCACGTGTTTTTTTTTTTTGTGATACTTTAAGCTAATTTTGCACCACGTGCATAGCAACGAAATAAAATGAGAAAAAAATATTAAAATACAGTAAAAGATAAAATTCAACCACTAGAATAATTGAGATGGAAGTTTTTTAAGAATTTAATTCAAATTAGCTTGTTTTATGGGTATTAAACAGGCAAATTAATTGCATACATTGACCATTGTATTTAGTTATTCTACATTATTTTGTTTTATTTTGTAATATTTTCTTCTACATTATTTTGTTTATAAAAATATTCGTTATGATTTTTTTTATAAATATATTTTTGGTATTAATTGACCGTTGTATTTAATTTTAATGCACTTCGTAGCGAAGCACGGGTATTCAGCTAGTAGTTAAGTAAAATTCAATAAAAAGATATTTTCTCTTTGAATTATATATTCTCGCATGTGTATGCAACACATTAGCGTAGAAAAATCGAAATTGGAAGTATATGATAGTAACTTTTGTAAAATTTCTGAAAATCGGAAACAAAAATATCTCGTTGCGCGTGTTTCGGTGAGACTGGGGAACAAAATGGAGTTGGCCTGGATATTTCAGAGCCGTTAGTTATGGATTACCCTACCTGAGTCTTACGGCTGCTATGTACTAACCCCATTGGATTCGCTCACCTCAACGTTAACCTATGGAGAAAATTTGCCCACTGATTGCTGACTTAGATTCAAAGATTTTTTTTAAAAATTGTACTCCGCAATAGAGAAAGAAATTTTACATTTGTGTAAATATTTCGATTTTTTTTAAAAATGCAATTAATATTTTAAAATTGAAATTATTAAGGGGAAAATCTGGTATAGTGTGTTTTAAACACTCATAAATTCCTTCCGGGGACGAAATTTATAAAATGAATCCTGTAGCGCATTGCAGAAAAGTTCAGGTAATCTGACATTACCAATTTTATTTGATTAACAACATTTATGTAGTCTGTCAATAGTTGACAAAAATATATTTTAAATAAAAAATTGGGGGCCAGCGCTTAACCCCCCTATAGAGAGAGAGCCATTACAATCTCTCAAAATGTTAATACTAAGGGGGGGGGTGGAATTCTCGAACTGTCAACTGGACTCCTCCCACCACAAGAGTCTACAAGAAGAGGAAAAGGGAAATACGATTTTTTTTCTTAGTACATAGCAGCCTTAAAACATTTTCCGTACACGCAGTTACTGAAGAACATTTTTTTCTAGCGATAAATAACTACAATTTTTCATCCTAAATAGGACCTAGAATGCGTGCATAATAAATTTATACGCTTCATTGTGTTTACAGAGTTTTATACCAGTAAAATTAATCTTATAATGCTAATATGTTGCATATTTATCATTGAGAAATTTTATAGGCCTTCAGAAATTACTTTAGTGTCGTGTGTCTCTTTAAAGCCCCTTTAAAATTATAACCACTTTACAATCTAATCTGACGAAGCATTTTAAAAAATTTATTCTCAAAGATTTTGCATTACATTGCAACTAAATATCCATCCTTTTAAGAACTGTGGCAGATAATCCTGAATTATACTCCATTTTTTCTTTTTGTCCGTTTCTTCTCCTGGAGAAAGAAATTTATCATCTTGCAACTCAATTGAGTCAATAGATAGGGCTCCGTGTTAATTGGCTTTCATTAAGAAGAGCATCGATCCGACATGAACGGTTGCCGAGTCACCCACCAAAGGAGATAAGCGCGGGATAGAAAAATATTTTCGTCCAATACCTTTAAAACAATTTTGATAATGAATAATGGCTGAAATAGAGCCGCTCATATTTCCATTAATAAAAGGTTACACGCTGTTTTCGTAAATTGATGCGGAATTTGTTTTCGTTTCGTGCCAGGGAACGCAAGAAAGAAAAAAAAAACACTTGAGAGGGAAAGTAAGAGGTAAAATCGGGAGAAAAATGTGAAAAGGAATACTTTTGGGAAAGTTTGAATTTGAGAGACAACGACTCTTTGCACTGCCATGCGATTCAATTAATATGCAAGCAAACGCATTTTAAAACTGAATATGAATACCAAAAATAGGAAAGGTAATGAATGAAATAAATCGAGCTTATGTGTGATATTAGCACATGTTTCGTCCGCATCATGTAAAATTATTACAAAATGTCTTAGTCACAGGCAGTTACAGCTACAAGAACATTTTTCAATTTAACCTTGTCTCTACGGGGTGGGATAACATGTATCCCAAGAATACGGCCCAAAAATTAATATATATATATATATATATACATATATATATATATATATATATATATATATATATATATATATATATATATATATATATATATATATATATATATATATATATATATATATATATATATATATATAGGGTGGACCAAAAGTCTTGCCCTGATTATAAAAATTCATTACAAAATAACCGTTTAATATAATAATGTAAATTTTGTATCATTGGATAGGTCAGTTTCAGTAGTTTTTTTTTTGTGCAATAGTTGGCGAGTGCTCCTTCAAAAGTAACTCAGGGGAGCATTTTTAAGGAAGACATCATTTTCGGCCGAAATGCCGTCGATTCAAGAGAAAGCCCAATGTGTCCTTTGGTTTCACGAAACGAAATCGCCCATTAAAGTTCAGCGTAAACTTAGAAGTGGCAGGCCTAGCAACTGTTGATCGCATTCGGCAACGTGAACTTCACGTGAACTTCAAATACTGCAAACAAGCCTTTTATGGAGAATTCTTACCAAACTTGTTTGCGGTATTTGCAGTTCATGTGATGCTTCACGAGTTGATTTAGTAGGACTCCGTTGAAACGATTGCCGAACGCGATCAACAGTTGCCTCACTCACACTATGCTTGCCACTTCTGGGAAGATCCTTAACGCTGCCTGTTTCTTTAAACCTTTCATACCATCGCTTTATTGATTTTGCATCAGGAGGGTGTCGTCCATGACAATGTCGAAATTTACGCTGAACTTTAATGGGCGATTTCGTTTTGTGAAACCAAAGCACACATTGGGCTTTCTCTTGAATCGACGGCATTTCGGCCGAAAATGATGTTTTCCTTACAAATGTTTGCCTGAGTCACTCTTGAAGGAGCACTCGCGCCAACTATTGCACAAAGAAACTACTAAAACTGACCTATCCAATGATACAAAAGTTATATTATTATATTAAACGGTTATTTTGTAATGAATTTTTATAATCAGGGCAAGACTTTTGGTTCACCCTGTATATATATATATATATATATATATATATATATATATATATATATATATATATATATATATATATATATATATATATATATATATATATATAACGGGCTTCGTTTCACGCCCGTTATATTAAATTATGTTGCAATCAATGGTGGTCCGGTGGCGTAGTGGAAGGCAGTCTAGACTCATAAGTACATTTTAGTCCAATTTAATCATGTTTATTTCTTCATCTATCAGCAACCACTGATCCAAAGTAGCGCATATCTTAGCGCTCGCCATTTTACAAAACCCGCGGACCCGGCTAGCACGCGTCTGCTATCATCGAATTAATCCCCTCGGTCTGCTGCTTGCCTATTGTCTCATAGCGCATATATAGCGCATATAGATTGGTGCAGAGTTCTCTGCCTGCAGATCCCCGACTCCTGTCATCACATTAGTCACGGTAGCATTAGACACGGTATTTAGAACCACCCCCATTCCCGCTCCCAAGGTTCCTTTGATGTGGTGTCTCCCCCGACCCCGCTCGACACCATTTGACCCGCTGACCCCCCACCCTTTCTTTGATGGACCGCCAGAGGAGGCGATCCACGCATAGTACAGAGTACAGAGTGAACATAAATCACTGGATTCCCCAAGGCACAGGCAGAGAACTCTGCACCAATGTATATGCACCATCAAAAGCTCCCAATACAACTGCGCTTGCCCTCATTACGTCTGCGCCGAAGATAAGGCTGGGGCGGGACTAAATTTGATACTTTATTTAGATTCTCCCATTGGTTCTTCTTCCAACCTCGTGAATTAAGTTCAATTCTAAAAACGGAGATTCGCCGGTTTCACCAATAGCGTCCCGAAATGCAACGAATAGTGTTATTTAATGTTAGAAATTGGATTATTCTGAAGCCCCCCTTTAAATTATCTCACTTATTCCGCTTTATCTAATTAATGCTTAACGCACACACACACACACACACACACACACACACACACACACACACACATATATATATATATATATATATATATATATATATATATATATATATATATATATATATATAACCCTTTTAATGGCTATTCTTACAAAGGGAGTATGAAATTTCCCGTTCTAAAGAGGGAATCAGAGAAATGGGACCCGTAAGCTAAAGGTTAATGTTCATTATTATTTCAGTTTCTTGTTAATTAGATTACAAGCTACTCAGGGTTCTAGGTAGCCTAGTGGTAGCGCGTCGGCTTTCGGCGCATAGGCTGCTCGGCTTGAATCCCGACAAACGCCCTTAAATGACTCCGTGTCTAGGACGGATAGGGGCACGTTCAATCCGTAGACCTGAAAGTCCCTCTACAAGGTCAGAGCGGGTGGGAGAGGGTACGATCCCCGCAGATGCCCCCCTGGTGGTGCTCGGTCAAATTTGAAGTGGCCTCTGGCTCCATCGGACTACGACCCTTGTGGTGCCATTATAAACCGGAGCCGCACCCCCAGCCCGCTAGCCTCTATGGACCTGGTCTGGAATAAAACAATACAGCCAGGGGGCATTAGAAACAGCGACAACAAGTTACTTAATATTTAAATCAGTGGTTCTTAATCTTTTTAATAGTCAACACCCCCCCTTGAATATAAAAATAATCTCTCGCACCCCCTTGAAAAATGTTTCTATATTTTATTTAGGAAAAGACATTTATTGCAAGATAATTTATTTATTGCATAAAAAATTAATACATTTATATACTACTGGCGGCTCGTCCCGACTTTGTCTGGCTTGAACAATTATCTATCTTAAGTAGATATTAGGTAGGTATAATTTATTTTAAAACTTCATGGTATACCACATTTTTTGTTGTTTTCTGTGGTTTTAAAATAAATTGATACTCCGCATTTCCTGACCTAGAGAGACCAACATATAAATGTCCATGAGTAAAGCAATCTTCCCGTAAGTTAAGTCCAATATATTTGTATGTTTGACCTTGGAATTTGTTGATGGTGATGGCAAAAGAAATTTTTATTGGAAACTGTAATGTCAAGCACTTAATTATGTCCGGGACCACCCGCATGCCGATTTTGATAAGATTCGGCCCCATAGCCTATCCGCTACAGAGTCCACACACAAAAAAAAACACCAAAAATGGCACAAAAAATTAATAACTTTTTTTATTTAAAAATTCAAAAATCCGGCCCCATAGTCTCGCCGTCAGCGAGCACCGCTGCGGAAGCTGTCGAAATAAGCCACTTTTAGAGGCAAAATCATTAAAACATCAATTAAAAAAAACTCCGGGCCCGATTTTCAAAAAATAATATGCCTATATTTTAATATGAACTATCAACTATATCTATACAAAATTTCATTTCAATTGAAGCAATACTTTTTTACTTATAAAGGAACAAACATAGGCCTATTCGAAATAATCAATAAATGTCACAGTTTCAATGAAACACATTGATTTTTTTATAAAGTTCAATAATTGAAGTTCGATTTACGCAAATTGTGCATAAACTTGTACATAAATTCAAAACATAAAGTTTATAAATTAAATAAAGTTCTGTAATGTTATACCAATAAATTTCCAGTTGATAGCCTATAAATTGTACATATTTTTTTACCTTAAATGTCCAATAAAAAGCGTAGTTCCAAATGTAATTTCTTCAATAAACCCTTAAACGTTGCCAATTTGAAAAATCCTTTTTGTATCAATACCTCCTCCACTTGAATCTTTAAAATATTAAATGTTTTACTGATAGTAAATGAAAATATCGTTTTATGTGTTGCTATGGTTACTTGACTACGGTTGACAAAGGAAAAGTTGTATCATCAAATGAGTTGTTGTCAAATGAGAAGCATCAGCTCAACATTTAGGCCCCTAACTTTCTTTCTACTAATCAGATACACATAATATATAGCCTATGTCCATCTGGAATAATGTACCTTTCAAATAGTAAAAGAATTTTTCAAATACGTGCAGTGGTTCCGGAGATTAGCCTCCACATACAAAATCCCCTCTCTCTCTTTATATATTAGTATAGATATTATTACATATAAAATAATATCTACAATTTTAATGGCTACGTTGTTGTTGTTTGTTCATAATTATCCTTTTAAGACGAGGCTCTTTTTTTTGAAAGAGCCCCACGTAAGTCATCAGATGCATTTAAGCGATTTCTGGTTTTTGTTTTGGTGTGCAAAAGTGAGGAAAAACTCATTTCACAAGGGTAACTGGTGGCAAATGGCAAAAGCGTCTCTAATGCTGCTTTTGCCGATTCCGGATAATGTACTAACTGCGTACGCCAGAACTGTTCTAAGTCCAGTTTTTCAAATTCCATTTCAATGCGTGCATTAGAGCGTATTACGATAAGATAGTCTTTTGATAAAACATTGTCGTCCATTGAATTTAGGTGAAACAAAAATGGATCGAGTATCCATCTATTAATTTTGCTTATATTTCCCGTGGAAAAGTATCCATCATATGATTCACTCAACTGGTAATTTTCATTAAACTTCTCTCACACCCTTAGAAATGCTTTCACGCACCCCTGGTTAAGAACCACCGATTTAAAGGAATATACGAGGGTTGTAAACAAAGTAGTGGCAACGTCGCCCAGAAAGTCGTAGAACATCGGGCATGCTCAAACTGGATATCGGAGGAGTGAGGTGGAGTTGTAGTCTATGTGTTGAGTACATAAAACCGTATATCCAGTAGAAGGGGTAGTTGCTGCGTGACGTTGAAGTGGACAGTGTCGTCTCTACCGCTCTAAATCATGTTTACAAAAAGGGATCAGCGGTCGGGGATTAAAATCAAGGTTGCCCGTGGCTACAGTACCAGTTGCACCCGGGAGTTGTTGGAACACCCTCCGTACTCCTCTGATACGACCTCTTTCCTAAGTTGAAAGAACCCCTTCGAGGTATCCGATTTCCTGACTGTGATCTGAGCATTAGGGTACTCCGTCGCTGACATCAACACACAACACCTTGCCAACGGTATAATACGGCCTCCTGGCATCTGGCAAAAGGTACATGACTTTGCTGGTGATTATATTGAAGGAATGTAATGTAATTTTGTTTGTACGTACATTAAAAAAAGTTTTCCGGTTATGTTGCCACTACTTTATTTACAACCCTCGTATAATTTTTTGTAGCATTTGAAATTCACTAAAGTACGACATAGTAAGCATTTTTCACCAGAAACATTTCAAGTTACTTCAGGGCTTAGTGTAATAATAAGTAGCCATATAGGCACTTTTACATTTTTTTCAATAACAAAATGATGTTTTTCTAAGATTTTTGGTTTTTAGCTTTCACAAAAATCAGACTGAATTTGCCACAATGATACAGTTGTTATTTAAACTTTTGAAACCCTCCTCTCTGTACGTAGCTAGTGTGTGTAAAATGTCATTTTATATCGAACTTTCCACATCGATCATCATGTCCAAGGTGCAAATACGAGTCCGTTTGTACGAATTTGGTAAACTATGAATCCAAACGTATTATTTTTGTCAAATATATTTCGGCATCTGTCATGATACAAATTATTTTCCAGAAAACTAAGTTTAATAAATACACACAGAGCGGAAATCAAAACATTGTGCGCACGAAACATTTGTCCATTCACATCCTCGAAATAACATGCCTCTTAATTTAAGAATGGAAGTAAGGCAAGGAATAATAATTACTTTAGATTTCCCGTTCCCATCAGATCCCAAGCCTCTCAAATGAAGTGAAAAATGCTTATTCGATTTAAGAGTGTTATGTGTTTCAAAAATAGGCAATTCTAGATTTATTGATTGGGTAAGAAATTCGGAAGTAATTAAATATACCTTCATAAACTCTATTCATTCATTATTCTAATACCGTTCAAAATTGACTATTTGTAGTTAGGAGAGAAAAATCTTAAAACGTTAAAACGAAAATCTTAGTTCGTTAAGTCGAAAAAGGCGAATTCTGGAACCCTATATACGGCTCCCATCGTCAGGTAAGAGAAAGAGAGGCTTGAATCTTTTGCACTTCCTGTCCCATTTCCGAACTGGATTACCTTAAAATTTCTTTAAAACTCGTAACAGAGGTTTTTAGTTTGGTTAATGACAGGAATTCTGTTCCTTACATTAGTTCGGCTGGGAAGGCTGTTTCTCCCTCCTTTTTTACTTTTGGTAGATATTTTCCTGCATTCTCTTTATTATTGATTGCCTTTTCTCCTCTTCCTGTTTTCTACTCCTTCCGGTTTCCCTTGCAGGAAATTTCCCTTTTTTTCTGTTACGGATTAGCGACACCCTCTGAATGTCATTTTGTAAGTCTCTAGTTTAGGTTTTCTTGCTCCACTTCTAGTGGACAAATCAGCATCAGCTTTCAAAATTTTCAAAAATAGAGTTTCCAAAAAGTCACTTATTAGTTATTTTCGAATTACTGGTCCGTCTATATGGCGCCCCCATAATAAAATGTTCAGCAAAACTGCGGTGAATTATAGGTGAATGTCTTCGCGACAAGTGCCTCCGCATTGAAAAAAAAAAAGTTATTTTCGAATGGCGAGAGATTTCCATACGGTGATACAACTCTCATGCTTCTATAATTAAAACGTTTATAATTGTGTGTATGATAGAATTAATTCAATCTAAAATTTCAAAAGTTGAAGATTTATTCAATTTCTTTGGAATTTTAATATTTAATAGTTAGAAGAAAAATATATAATAAAATCGGTTCCATAAATAATGTTAAATGACTAATAATTTATTCATTCTTTTAAACATTACACAACCAGACATAGTTAACATCTACTTCATTACCAAATGATAAGATGCCCTTATTATTCAAGTTTGATTAAACCTAAAACAAACATTTTATTACGCACATATTATACACAAAGATAAAAAAAGTTTACCTAACATTATAAAAAATCTGTTACACATTACATTATCTAAATATTGGTTCTCATCCCTGTTCAGCTATACAAAATTTCTAAGGGAGAAATTGAAAACTTAAATTATTTAAATGCACAATGACCATCAATTTTATTTACTTAACATATACAACACTTCTAACTATAATGCTTTTCTAAATTTTCATGAGATATGCAAAATAAATGAGTATAAAAATACATTTAAGTTATGTAGTAAATAAATAAAATCTGTTCTGCACAGCATTTTTTAAATTGAGTATGACGGAAAGGTTTATTTAAGCAATAACATAAGAAACTATATATGTAAACTAAAAACACTCATAAATAAGAAATATTAACATATATACATATAACAATACATATACATATACAATATTAACATATACACTATATATACATACAGATACATACACATGCATACTTATACATTCACATATACATATATACTAATTTACATACACATACAAATGCAAATAAATTTAAATTTTAAGGAAATTTCTGAAATGTTCAATTTTGAAAAAAGAAAGCCAAAATGATATCAACGAAGTTTTTTATGAGTCTTATTTTCTATTAGTCTGACATAAAATATCATATTTCGTTTGTTTTCAAAACACTTGCTGAGATCATTAACCCTATAAACGGCTATTAGCCTTATCTGGACATGCAACTTCATCTGAAGTCTGATCAAATTCATATTGCAATTTGGATGAAAACACTAAACCGTTTTAAAATAACACAATAAGGGTCACTGTGCATCGAGTATTAAACAACGACTGACAGGTACTAATTTATGAGAAATAAGGAAACTTATTTGTACAGTATCGCCGATTTCTTATCGCCCATAAATCCTAAATCTCCATGTTGATATAACGCACGCGCACAGCCAGTCACGTTAGACTTTTGTAATAGCATACTGTTTAGGGATCGCATATCTGTATTGTTTTTTTTAATGAAATTTTTTTTGGACATAGCTGTTTTTTAACAAAAACATACCTGTTTTGAAAATTTTGATACCAGAGGCAATCCTTAACTATTCTAGACATACTTTTTTTTCTGGTAACGTGCGTAAAACAGCATATCCTTTTTAGAGTGTAGTTCTGGGGCACATTTTAAGATTTATCTTTTCTAACTTGATTCAACAGTTTTGGTGCTATGTTTTCTAGCAATACGAGTTAGTATCACTGAAGTTTTTAGTTGTTTACGTTCAGAGCTTCGAATTCTATGGGTGGGAATTTAACGAGTTTGCCATCCATAATTAAGTAGGTATCATCAAAATTTGTGAAACATAATATTGAGCTCTATTAATTTGTTGATAACTGCATTTTTTTTAACTTTAATAACTTTACTTGGAGCATAAATATTGTATTGTATTTCATACACTGCACAGGCTACGGTCATTATCTCACTCGATCTCTTTGGGAATATAGGTTTACTTCCACGGTTCAAACCGCAATTTTAAATTGATAATACATGCTACTTTGAGGTTCAACGTATCTTCTTTATGTGAGCATGCTAAATACTTTCTGTAACTTTGAGATATACGGTTTGGATACCTATAGATAATAGAGATTATTAACGTAGGATTCACGCCTGAATAACGATCCTCCGGAAAGTAAAAATTCAGAGTCCGTTGTGAGTTATAATTTTGGCAGCGCTCCAAACCCAGTAGCAGTAAACAGTTAAACAGAAAAGTACCAAAATGCGTCAAAAAGAAAAATAGAAAAGTGGTAAGCAACAATAAGTAATCCAACGTTAATAACCCTAGGTAGTTTCGTTAGAAGAGACTACCTGAAATATTTTTTTACTATTTTTTCTCAGGAGTCTTTTAACAATATGAGGGGGGGGGGGACGACAACATCATATTAATTTCTGCATTTAATTCGGTCCATTCTGTAGGAGTGATAGAACCTAGAATACTTATCCTATTTTTCCTACCCTGTATAAACCTATTTGAAATGAAGATGAAGAAACCAGTGGCATTTCATTTGGCTGGTTTCCTATCATTATCATTCCTATTTTACACTGTGTGATCATATGGCTGATTTGCCACGAGTAAATCGTCCAAATATCTCTTAAATCAGTAATGTTTAGATTTCTCTGGATGCATTTTCCCTTCATTAAAATGAACTATAAATATCTGAATCATATGTTCTCTTCAGTTATGAGCGTCCATTCTGAAGTCGTATTTGGTTTGTTTGCATATTTGGTTTTTTTGGCCGATAAACAAAGGGAAAGAGGATGGATGATGTTTCAACATCTGGATGTATTCCAGCTGGGCATAAAGTGTGGTTATTGTATGAGGCCGTTAATTGCTGGTCTGTAGCATATTTTAAACTGAAATACGTGTTGCAGTCTCGTACATAAACCAGGGAGGGCCAACAGGTCAAATGCCGAGAGCATGAGCAAGAGGTTTGAAAAAGGTTTCGGTTTACGCGCAAACTAGGATTTTGTTTTTTCTGTAGAAGCTGTATGCCTTTAATTTGCCCCTGGATTCTTTACGATTCCTCTTTTGATTTCCGACTTTTTTTAGCTTTCTTTAATGGCTTTTGAAATCTATCGATGTAAAATTCAGAGCTATTAATTATATCGCTGAAATAGCCTTCTCTAACAATGCACATCTTATTGCAAAACATGAAATTCGAAATTTGTTTATGATACCAGGGAATATTTGCAGTATTTTTTAAGACTCAATTCGGTGTAACAGAAGATAGTAAAAGAAATATTTTAGTATGTAAATGAAATTGTTACATTTGAACGGTACATTTCTCCACAGAAAGATTTGGTATGAAAAAATTTGCTTTCAAAAAATTAGTTACCGGGGAGTGATTGTCATGCAAGTTTATATTTAAATGTTAAGGCCTCAAAGTATTTTAAAGCATAAAATTCGATTGTAGAAGTTGAAAAGCTAGACACTTCAGTAAATAGGTGACGACATTTAAGCAGTTATCTCGATTCAAATACCATCTGACTATCAGCATCGTAGCTGGTTTCATTCTTTTGGAGATATTTAAAAAGGCATCGGCTTACCATTGACTATCGGTTTACTAATACGATAACAATATACTTCGCTATTTTCTATTATTCGGTAATATTAATAATATTCTATTTACTAATAGTTAGTAACGAACAAGGGAGAATTCATAGTGTGAGTCAGTCCTCTGAACAATAAGTTCTCTGATAAACCTGTCTAAGCTGGGGATAACCAATTAATAGGTATTGCAAACTGACAAAGTAATACTTGCCCAGAGTTTTAGAGAACTACTATGGAAGGAAAGACGCCATTTATAGATTCTCAGATATTTTTTTAATCAATATGATAGGTAATATGACACTGAAAAACTATCTCGATTATATAATAATTTCTTGTACATTTTGTCAGATTTATAACAATCGTTTTTCTTATTACTTCCTTTCGGATAAACATTTATTTTTTCAAAGCAAACTGGATTTTGTCACTTTTTTTAGATAATTATTGTTTTGGTCCCTCCCCCATAAAACCCCCGAAAAATTATTAAAAAAATAATTTGAGCTTAACCTTGACCTTTTCAAGGCAAGCTTAAAAAGTTAGAAAGCTTTAATTCCTTCTCTAAGTTTCTTTGATCCTTTCTAAACAGAATTAAAGAATAAAATTTTGAATATCTACCTAGTATAGTTGTCGGCTTTTTCAACTTAAGATTGGATCTATGTATTATTTCTAGAGTATATCGTTTTACCAACACTTAGTCTGTACTTTAACTACAGATCTCAAAACGATTTGCATGACTTCAGCTAGTATGATCCAGCTATGTTACGATTGATATTTCATCATCTCCTGAACTCGAAACAAAGATACATATATACTTTAAAAAAGACTCATCCTAAAATTTTGCGATAGTTGGTTAATAAGGTGCTAATACCTACTTTGATAATAATAATAAAGGCCTCACTGATTCATTCAGAAAGCGCAAATTTTTTGAAATAGAACTTTGAAAGCAAACAAATAATTAAGATAACTTTATAACTGATTATAAAGAAAGAGCTTTTCTATTTCTTTGTTTTCTATTTGAAGTTGTATAACCGAAAGATATTCTGTTATTTAGAATTTTTTTAGGGATTAATTTAAATGTAAATATCGTTCCAATTAAGGGTTCGGAAGAAAAAAAGTTAAATGCGAGTCTCTTGCATCAAGATTCTAATGTGTATGTGAATCTTGCTTACTTTCGTCGTTTTCCCTTGTTATTTCATACCTAGATGATTGTGTTCCATATAGATTGGCTTTGAAATGGTTTTCGATTGCTTTTTTTGAAGCTCAGATTCCATACTTCCAGATACCATAGTTTCATTTCGTAAGAAAATCTCTTTCAAAGAAGGAATGAGTATTTTAATCCGTGAATAGAAAGAAGAATTTGCTACATGACGTCTACCGTTGTTCTATTATGGAAAAACTCAGAAATATTTACTTCATTCTTTATCCCCTGAGTACAAACCTTTCGCAAGTTCTTAGCCGTAATCTAATATATGAAAGAAACTAGGTTGAATCCGTGTTTGCTTCGTGTTTGCTAATGATGATGTTTTTATATATGTGTAGAATGACGTTATTTGTTTATTTTTTGTTGTATGGATAAGTTTTTCTCATTTACACCCAGTTAAGCTTCAACATCCTTTTGTTGGAGCTCTTCCGTTCTCGCTAGAACACGAATTCCCTCGTGACACCTTCCCTTAAGGCTACTGGCTGATTGATTACTTTGGTGATACGTCGCACGCTTCAGCCTTCCTACTCTCCCAAATGATAATAGAGAAACAGGAATCTACAGCCAGGGACCATTAAAGTTATTAGGCTCGAGAATGAAAGATAAGATAGCCATGTAACAAACTTTCTCTTGATATTTTTTGCAGATTAATCGAAGATTTTATTTTTAGTGGACACCGCCCTTTTTCAACAGCGTATGAGGTTCAAAGCGGGACGAATGTATAGCGTTGAGTAAGATTGTGTCTATGCTTTCGTGAGAGTTTTGCGATAAGAAATAAAGAATTTATTGATATTTTGACTGATGTAAAAGACTCTATGCCATCCCAATTATTCCCACGCGATAATATTGTGGGAGAATTGGCAGTTTGTATTTGCTCGGTCTAGCTTTTTCTGTTATGTCAGCGACAATGCTCCGTAATATATGATCACCATTTTGCGGTAAATGATGACAAGAAGGATTGGCCATTCGTATTTGCAAGCCAGAAATGGAAACAAGGAGGGTCAGCGTGCTTGATTCCTTAGCCTTCAGTCCATTTCATCCCAGAGGAACTCTTTTGGATTAAGATCATGATTTTGAGTTGGCAATTCTGGCTTCGATCAATTCTATTACAGAATCCAGTTCCTCACCCAACTGTGGCGAAATCCGACAATGCTGGAGGAGACAACAGCTATTCACTTAATACAATCCCTTTGTTCGTAGGATCGAATTGTCTGGAACATCGAAGGGCTCATCTGAGTTCATGCTTTTGGACAGGCAATATTATCAACGGCTGAATTCCATTTGTAAAAAGCAATCCTATTTGTTTTTTCTTCAGAAGGACAAATTCCTGGAGTGTTAAAAAGCTTCCCGCCGGATAGTCTCGATATTCAGAAATGTCCATCTACTCATTAGAGAGAGAGGCGAGTTCCTATAAACTTCTAAGAACAGCTTTGCATTGGTCTTCTGTGCAAAGAAAACCGTGTGATATACGACACTTTAGATGCCAGGTTGTGATATGTTGCTCGTGTGCCATTGCTGTATCATAAAAATCCAAACTACGTAAAACTCTGCAGATAACAGGAACACAGAGCTTCTTAATGTCTCCAATAAAGATTACGAGGAGCAACTCGTTTCGAACTCATTGATTCAGCTCTGCATCAGGCCGAAGAGCAATAGGTGTGATAGTCGCTAGGGTTCATTTACAAATGTCGTTAGTGAATGGTACCTTGTGTTCTGTAATGTGTTTCACGAACGTTTCAAGTTATTTCTGCAGATAATTAAGACGCTAAATGACCCAGCACAATTCCTGCTGCGATGGAAACGGCACAGGAAAAATGGAATTTTTTAACATAACCTTTCAGAGTTGTACTATCCTGCTTCTCCGAAGACAAGGCTGAGATCAGGGAGTTATGTAGGTTCACCAATGTGGTGCTGCCATAATAAACAAGCCAACAAATTCGTGGTATTGTGGGTGAATGTCGTATTCGTACCTGTTCACATAGAATCCGCCAGAGTCAGCGTTAAAATTTTTAACCAATCATATACCAGTCATTGACCCATTTAACCAATCAGCGCAAAAGGAATCTTTAACGCTGACACTGGCGGATTCTATGTGAACAAGCCATTTGTCAAAGTACCTGTCGGGTTAAGAACAACAGTAGTTTTGATAATATGCACTGTATTATCATATGTCATTCTCTAAGGTGCGGGAAAAATTTTCATTGTTTCATTCAATACTTTTTACTTCAATGCCAAGACTTTATATTCAGAGTTTTATAGGCAGAGTTTTATTCAGGGTTTTTTTTTCGTGATAAATATTAATGATTTAAATGATCCTATTTTCCAATATATTATAATTCTGCTCCTCACTGAAACATATGTTTTACATCAAAATTAGTTTATGAGTTTATAAGATAGCCAATGTTTTAATAGTTTTCCTGCTTTTTAATCTCCTTTGTGTGTCATGCTGTTTATCCACTTTATATATATATATATATATATATATATATATAAAAGTTTTACTTGTATTAATATTTTTATTAGTATATGCATACTTAGAATAGTATTTGTCAATACACTTCGCGTGGTTCAAAATGTTTATCAAGATTAAAACCGAATTTTTCAAGGTTTGGAAAGAACAATGGTGCTGAAGTAATCGTTATCTTGTAGAGCTATTTTAACAAAATGGCTCAAAACGTCTTATATATACGCGAATGAGATAACTATTTACAAATAAAAATGCTTAGGAGGAAAGAAAACTTCATTTGCATGTTATTTCCATCATTATGTGGGCCGTGTTCACATCAGTATTCATTAGGAAAAATCTCTCATATTATTACTGAAAGTTTAAAATGAAGAGGTTCGGTTGCCAACTCATTCAAGTGTTTTAAACAAAATAACTTTTGTAAATTGCTGTGTGATTTTTCCATGACGCAAGCTACCCGAAGGGATAAATTCCACCCTCTCTGCACTCCGTATGAGATTAAGTCAAGCGGCTGTTACTGAGTCATTGGGAGCAGCCGTTTTTCAATACAACACGTGCCTTTGGAGAGGAGTCTAATCAATACGAAAGTTGGCTGATTGGGCAATGCGATAGGGGTGATCGATTCAACAACGTTCAAGAGAAGGGAGTTGCTGAATAGCACCAATTTTCCTGCTATTTTATGAACCGTGTTCATTAATTCTATGATATTTAGATTTCGCCTCAATCTAACGTTGCTTAAGAGCATTCAGTCGGCAACTTTTTGTTTTTGAGTTTTCCTTTAAGCCAATAAGTAACTCTCCTTGGAGCCAATAAATAACTCCACAACACACGATGCTATTTGTTTTAATAAAAGAGGCAATTGCGTAAAATTACAAGCGTTCCATAGACCGGTAAATTAGACATTTATTATTAGTCGGTCAAACATATACAAGCTACAGAACAGATAGACACAGAACAAGCTACAACACTTACTGACACAGAACTACATAGAACTAACATAGACCTACATAGAACTAACTGAAAAAGAACTTCACGTGCATTTATATACTTATACAGGATCCAGAAAGAGCCAAAAAGAGCATTTAATAAGAAATCCAATAGAAATCGTTGATACGAGAGCAAATCAGAGTGAAGGGACAGAACTGAGATCGTCTGTGATTACATTGCTAATACTATTTTATTTTCTGTAAACTCAAAATGGAGGACAACGATATGAGCTGGATCAACTGACTTAATTCGTCTGCATAATGCAAAATTTTACAGATAATGAAAGCAGTTTCTGTATATCATCTTAAATTGACATTTTGAAATCAACCTTTCAACTCTCAAACAAACATCGAGTTCAGCATTCGAGTAAGGTTGGGGAATTTACCGCTTACAACTTTCGAATAATTATAGACATACAAATTCAACTTCATCTTCACCCCGGCTGTAACTAACTTTTATAAATAAAGCAGTATCCGCAAATATACTAGGCACACCAAAATAACGGTATTTTACTGCTAGTTTATTGCTGCTTTAACATATGGTGAAAAATGGAATTTCTGAACTAATTGTTATGGTTTTCCACCAAAATGATAGCAATTTGGCATACTGCCAAGGGTGGTAGTCCTCACGTAGAGGAAGATGGTACACTGGCGGGAATTTTGACTTTGTATAATCTTTGATCATTACCTTCTTCCTTCGATTTTTGTCGTCCGTTATTATATTATGAGGTACAGAACTGTGCAAATTAATTGGGACAAACACAAAAACTTTCACATATGTTGTTTAATTAGTATGAATTCACTTACATGCATGGTATAGCAATCTAGCAGAAAATATGTCCTCCTCTAGCTTTAATGATATCCTGTACACGTTTTGGCATGGATCCCACTAATTTAGAACATAAATTTTTGACGTCGTCATCACGAAACCAAACTTTTATGACATTCACAATCATTTTTCTCTTGGTTGAGGAGTCCATCTTACTCACACGTCTCTTTGCAATGCTGCACAAGTTTTCGATGGGATTTACATTTGGAGAATTATCCGGCCAATCCAAAACTGTTAATTTCTTTTCTTGAAAAAAATTTCTTTGCTAGCTTAGAATTATGGCGTGGAGTAAGATCTTGTTGAAACACGCCAACAACACCAGCGGACGTTTGCGTAAAAGGCACAATTTTCTCTTTTAGTATTGAAATGTATTTTTTTTGATTTCATCCTTCCTTCATCCGGTACTAAGCTGCCAGGTCCTCTAGATGTAAAACAACCCCAAAACACCTGCTTTTGAGGTAGTTTAACTGCTTGATTAAGATGTTGATCCCCGATAGGTTCCCCAGCGCTTCGCCTGACAAATGTCGATCGAAACCCTTGCCCCCACAAAAATGCGTTCGTCGCTGAATACAACCTTATTCCAGTCTCGTGCAGTCCAGGATTGATATTTCCTGGCCCAATATAAACGTTTTCTCTTCATTGCACGTGAAAATAACTATTTTTGGACTAGTGTTCTCGTCCATCTCCTTGCTTCAATAAGCCTTCGTCGTACTGTAGATGAATCAACGCTCACACCATCAGTAGCCAATATTTCTCTCTGAAAATCTGTACTTGTCTTGCAAGGATGCATTTTACTGTTTCGTACAAGAAATTTGTCTGTCCGAGGTGTTGTCTTACGTTTGCGTCCACATTTACTCTTCCGTTTTGGAGAAACTGTCCCAAGCTTATTTTCCTGATTAATAATCCTGGAAACACTGAATTTTCCAACTCCAACTGCTACAGCAATATTCGTCACAGTTATAGAAGTATGCTGACAAAGGGTAACAATTCTAGTCCTTTTCCCGAGAGGGATATCCATTTTTTTATACACGTGAGAACCAGACAACTCACACAAACCAGACAACTCACACAATCGATCACTTCTTACGGCAGCTGAAACGCAACTGACGCTAACATGCTCTACGTGTGATGATCACGTGGTTAAACCAGTTTAGAATAGTCAAAGGCAACCTCCCTTCGTAGCAAAATGCAGTTGAAACCGGATTCAGGCAGGAAATCTCTGGGAAAGGAAGAAAAGAAGCTTGTCCCAATTAATTTGCACAGTACTGTATAGTGTTTTTTCATGTTGCAGCCCGCGTAACGTAGTCTAGATATGCATGTGGTACGAGAGAAAGAAATGTTTTGTTGTTGATGTTTTTGTTGTTTCTTATGCCCCCTGGTTGGAAGTTCCAGATCTGGTCCATATGGGCTGAAGTGTGCGGCTCCGGTTTTAATTAGCACCACAAGGGCAGGAGTCCGTTTTAGCTAGTTGCCACCTCAATTTTGACCGAGCAACCCCATCCAGGGGTGCCATCTGGGGGGATCGTACCTTCTCCCACCCTCACTGACCTATATATAGGAACTTTCCGGTCTACGGATTTAACGTGTCGATTTCCGGCCTAGACACAGAGGTATTTAACGGTTGCACCGGGATTCGATCCGAGGACCCTCAGCACCGAAAGCCAGCACGTTACCTCAAGGCCACCCCGAGCTCAGAAATGTTGTGAACGGCTGGTATATATGAACCAACCCCTCGGTACCACCTCAGTTTTGTCCGACCACCTCCAGGGGTGACACATGGGGGGAATTGTACTTTCTTCCACCCTCAGGTTTAGAATTATTTCTCTGTAGTGCTAGAGCAATAGTGGGGCAAATAATTTCTTTTTCTCAAAGTGACAGACACATATGAGTCATCTAATTGATTACTACCGACGTCGAAACAGTAACAGTTAATCGTACTTCACCAAATGAATTAGTTAGAAGGTGGATTTCTTGAAGCCATTCCTTGTGTTAATAGAAAAGACAGCACAAAAATTAGTTAAACAAGTCAAGGATTAGAAAAACCTTAAATTATTCATCATGAATAACCGTAAATTAAGCGGAATGTCGAAATCAAAGGTAGCTTCATTTTCAGTTATTTAAAATTTTTCTAAT
Source organism: Dolomedes plantarius (assembly GCA_907164885.2). Lineage (NCBI taxonomy): Eukaryota > Metazoa > Arthropoda > Arachnida > Araneae > Dolomedidae > Dolomedes > Dolomedes plantarius. The sequence goes on along the minus strand of OU015498.1, from coordinate 164,490,450 downwards.
TCACTATTCTTAATAATGTTTACAGAGTTGTTAAAGCCCCAAAAATTCAAAATATTGACCTCAAAATTACTCAAATTGCGACGCAAGCTTTTTATCAAATCATTCTAAGGGAAGACTTTTAGGATAAACCATGGGCACGAAGTTATGAAACAATTCGAGGTGCCATTTAGTGACGTAAGGTGGGTGATGAGGTGTGTGTGTTTGGAAAAGGCGCTTTTCTTTCTTAACGGATTTCATCGTTCAGAGGAAATTAAATATCTATTTAACTTTAGGCAACCCTATATTATTCCCGTTTTGTGGGAATAGTTAGGATGGGGTATTTTCTCCAAAGAGCGAGATGATGCCAATATCCATAAATCTTCGTGAATTGAGTGTCTCGTGTCCCTAGTAAGACAGATGAATTTCTGGTCACACATGTCCTAAAACCCAAATATAGCACGCAGGGCATTTTTCGTATGAATCCGAATGCAGTGTGGCGAATTCAATTTTTATGGGTGACGTTTCTCGTATAATTTTGCCGGGTTTATTTTCTTATTGGATCAAAAACCTGTAAAGCCAGTGATTACACCTATTCACTGTTATACATTACCTTAATGATACGTTTTTGTAGTAAATAACCTTAATGAACAGTACAGATCTGTAGTTCATCTGTGAAATATAGCCAGAAATTTCCTAATGGTTTTGGCAAGAGGACATGCGCATTTATATATGGTTAATTATGTTAATTAACTATTAGAAAGTTCTTGTTAAAATTGTCCTTCTGTAAAGCATACTGATACTTCGCTCGTGTTATAAGCTTTCATGCTTGTTAAAATTGTTCATTTCGTAATGCACACTGATTCTTCGCTCGTGTTATAAGCTTACATGCTTGTTAAAATTGTTCCTTCCGTAAAGTATACTGATACTTCATTCGTGTTATAATAAGCCTTCGTGTTCCACTAAAAACGAGTGTAATGTTACGTTGACATTATTGTTAACATTTTTCTTTTTCCTGTCACGTGTATTTAACACGAAGAACACTCTCAGGTACACAACTCTGTCAATTTATCTTTATATATTTATCTATCGTTATTTATTTAAGAAACTAAAGAATGGACACGCAGGGTAAGCTTTTCATTGATCACGAACAACTCACCGGGGGATACTTTTTTTTAAAACCCAGCATTCATTTTGAATGTCCTAACCGTTATGTGTCACTTGACGAAGACGAGCAGGTGTCGAACGCCTTCGGAGACACACGAGCTCGCCAAATCGTTTATAGATGCATGCGTGAGAGATGGGAAAAAAATGCACTTAATTTGATGATCCCAATCTCTGAAAAGAGACACACACACAAAAAAAAAAAGAATAACACGGTCGGAATTCGTAGACCGAAGTAATAACCAAAGAGAGAAATAACAGAAGCGTTTCCTGCGACTTTCATTCGACTGTGAAACTGAATCCGTTTAATAAGCCACGATTTTCTCTCTCTCTCTCTCTCTCTTTTTTTCCCCGCATCATCCGTGTATTCATTTCCCCCTCTTTGCTTTTCTTTGCAGAGGCCGGCGAGGAGAAAGAGGCCTGCGACGGAGAGAAGAACGAGGAAGCGCCCCCTGGCGGAGAGCAGTCCGAGCAAAATGGCGGCGCCGGGGACGATGCTGCCGTCGCGGACCAAGATGGCGACGCAGCCGCAGACGAGAACGAGGGACAGGAGGAGGCGGAGGGGGAGGCGGCCAAGGAGGAAGGAGCGGACGCGGCGGCGACAGACAGCGAAAACGCCGAATCTAGGGAAAAAAATGACGAGGAGGTCGCGGAGTAGGGAGTGACTCGGCCAGAGAACGACCCCCGCTGCGGAATAATAACAAAAAAAATAGAACACACACGAAAAAAAGAATTTTTTCTGTCTTATTTTACTGATGAATAAAAAAAAAATTCCTTATTTCGATTCCAAAAAGTGGTTATTTTTCCATTAGTATGTCCAACAGAAATGCCACTGATTCGGAATGGTGAAAATTTTCTTGCGCTTAGAGAAGAGAATTCTCATTTTGTCGAACGAGGCATGGAAGAAAACGACTCTCATATAACCACGGACTAGTAGAACTTCAATTTTTCGCATTATTTAAACATCGACATTTCTTTTTTCCCATCCTTCTCCTAATATGACTCCCCGACCCCCACCCTTAACAAAAAGAAAGAAATTCGTTCAGCTCTAGTACTACTTTGAAATATCGGAAAACGCAAATAATAATAATTTCCTTTTTTTTTTCGTGAACTGGTGGAATACGAAATCGATTCTAATAATAAAAAAAAAGTGTCTGATTGGATGAATTTTTTTATATATAAATAGCAAGAAAAAAGATAAAAATTCCACAAAAAATAATAATCAAAGGTGAAAGATTCTTGGAAGATAAAAAAAAAAACCAGGTGAAATTGTGCTTAGTGTGACGAATTTTGAAATGAAAGTAGGTTCTGTACGTTTTTGTGTAAATGTGCCAAGTTAGTATACTACCATTAACGAGTGACTTCGATCGACCATGTGGCTTTCTTCGAAACAAAAGAGAAGTGAATAACAGTCTCTCTCTCTTTCCCAGATTGTTAAATAAAAAGAAAGAAAGAAGACAGGAGAAGAAGCCATTTTCTTCTGAAGTAGATTTCAAAGGAATAGGTCTACAGTTATTGCAGACAGAGAATTCGATGTTCATTTGATTTGTGCGAGCATCTACCTCTCAAAGTGGCACGTTTGTCGCGCTCGGATGGATTTGTTGTGAGAATTTTTTAAATGGTATTTATTGAATCGTGAATTTTTCTTTCGCTCAGCTGTGCTTTTATGAGTTTCTTTTACGTGTGGAGAAGTTTGCAATAGAGAATTTTTTATCATTCATATCTTGGTTATTAAAAGGTTGATTGTTCATCAAACAATATGCAATTTAATTATTCTTTCCCTTCATATAGAGCGATGGGAATTTTTTATGTATTTTTTTTTATTTCCAACCGTACAATTATTCCATATTTTAATGTTTTTAATTTTAAATGCAAGAATGTTTAACAAAAATGGTATCATTATATATTATTGTATTTTGCTATATTATTATTACATTAAAAATCGTATTTCTGAGTTGATTATTTATAAAAACATTTTGCAAAAAAAAAAAAAAAATGCTCATGACTAAGGCAATGTTTGGTTCATATAAACATGTGTTGTTTAGAATGTTTTATAATTTTTTAACGATTTTTGTTGATTATTTCTTTAAAAAATATTGTGTATAAAATTTTATGTGTAATGGGTCTCTTTTACATTCCTCGTGTACTACATTTGATATTATGTTGCTATTTTCCATTGTACACAATGGTTTAGATTTAGCAAGCTCAAGTTGCAAGTGTTTTGTTCCGTGTCCGTAAATGATTTCAAACAATGTTTTTTCACCGATCTGTAATTCCCTTGTTATGATCTTTATCACAGAATATCATTCTCTGATCGGACAATTTACGAATGAAATGAGACTCATTTTTTTGTGTTCAACGCTCTTGAAATTCTGCATTGACTGCTGTGCCTCCAGTAACTGTAACCAGCAAACTTCCTTGTCCACGTCCAATTTTCGACTGTGCATATCTTTGCATTCTGATAAACTACTGCAATTGACTGCGCTTGTAACTGCGTGAGTGTAGTTCCCCTGACTACATGTTGAAAGATAGGAAAGAAATGCTGATTTCGAACTGGCTACGTAATATGTCAAGGTAAAGCATGCTGGAAATCCAGTGGTCAACGTCTGTCGCGGAAATTCATAATTTCCCCTTTTTGATTCACGAAGTTTATGTTTTCAGGTAAAATTTGAAACAAATGGAAATCATAGATCAGCAATGAATATTTCCAAAGAAATAACAAAAGATTAAGCTCAAATTTGCAATAAAATAATCGAAAATTTAAAAAAAAATCGATATTGTGCAGGGTAGTAAAAACATTAATAATTAAATTGTTGGAAAATGTTTGAAAATATATTTATCTCAGTATAAAATATATGAATTATATTAATTTGATTTAAATTGGGATATCATTACAAAAATGTCATAGAAGCAATTTTTCCGCCCTGCATGTTTTCTAAAGAGAAACGACTGTTTAGTGTTTAAACTAAAAAAAAATATACAATTCTTTTTTTTTAAATTCTGAATAGTATTCGAGATACAAAACATATTAAAACATTTTTAATGAAAAAAAAAATATTGAAAATTCTGAAAAAAGCGGAAAATAAGCAATACTTTATTAAAAACTATCATTTTGACAACAATACAGGAAAGGTATTATGATTTTTCATTATAATAAATTATTCTCAATCAAAAAGGAGTATATGTTAGAGGAAATTATGTAAACCTCAAGCACTTAAAGTTTAAGAAAAATATATTTTTTACTTGATGTTACAAAAGCAGTAATTAAAACAAGAATGTCCAAAACAAGGCATAATTTTTGTTACATGTAAGTAAGGTGAATTCCAACAAGACGGAGTCCACTGGATTTGCTTGTTTTTTTTACACAATTCAATACATAATAGGCGTCCAACCAATAAATCAAGATAATGACCAACTTTAATATGCAATTTATGCGTGTTTTAATACGAATAATACACTTTTTTGGAAATTTGAAAATTTATGCATAAAATTAACTTTGCATTTTTCACAAACGTATATTTGAGTAGGTTTTAAAAATTTGACGAATTTTTTAGAACGAAAAAGATCAAACTTTCACGCGGCATTTAATACGGATATACACATTTACACCCTAAGCAATTTTACAAACATTTTTCAATGCCATTTTAAAGCTTGGTATTTGGTTAAACTTTTTTACCACGGTCATTTGGTAACTAAAAGCTTCAAGATTATGAATAGTTATGCATTTGTAAACAGACTTTGTGTCAACCTGATACTCCGTAAGTATCAATAAGAGGCCCTTAAGCCTAAATAATCGCATTTTCTCTCTTATAATGTTTAAAACGAAGCCATTTGTCAATTCTCACGGGTAGATATTAAAGAAGACCATACATTTTATGCAATTACAGCGTCATGAGAAAACGCTGGTATCACTAGTTGTTTGATTTAGTAACTTCATTGAATGAAGTCACTCTGACGGGAAGTTATCATAATTCTAAACTTTACCGCTCGTAATTGGCAATAATGCTTATAGTCTATCTAACGGAAAGAACAGCGGTAGAAATGTACATACAACAAAATTAGTAAACAGATATCCAAGAACAATCTCTAAGAGACTAAAACAAAAAAATTTATAGTAAGAAAGAGCTTACAACGTTTTGATTTAAAAAAATATACATCGATATTATTATAACTTTGTAAGATTTCCTCTTTTGAATACTCCACAACACACAAGGCACTGAAGTTCAGAATAATCTATCCATGAAGTGCAAGAATCTCCAAACTGATCTCTTATAACAATTAGATTAACTTTAATACATTTGGTAAAATTTTCTCAATAGATAAGATTTCAGTGGAAATTTTTCTTTTTTTACAAATGGTGAGGCCAAGACTGCCTACGATAAATATCATGTAACATTCTTTAAAAATGTTATTCGGTCTACATTTTTTAACATAAGATTTTTGAAAAAGAATATAAAGAACTGAACGGTCATTTTCTCTTCTTAATAATTTATTTATTTCAAAACTCTTTCAGTAATTTTCCTATTACGTTAAAAACTTAACATTTTCCTTACGGGGTGGGATAGCATGTATCCCAAGAATATGGACCCAAGAATATTCAGCAGCCATTAAGGGGGTTATATATATATATATATATATATAACCCCCTTAATGGCTGTTCTTACAAAAGGGGTTTGGAATTTCACGTTCTAAAGAGGGAATCGGAAAAATGGGTCCTGTAAGCTAAAGGTTAATAAAAGTTCTATTAAATCTTTCTTGCATTGACATACAAATGCGAATTACGGCAGAGTGACATACAAAAATGAATAACTATTCAAAATCTTTAATTTAATTGAGAGACTTTCAAGAAAATTTTCTATGCTTTTTAGTTTTACCTTATTTTGTACTCAGACTATTTGGGTGGGACATTTCGCACATCTTACTTCTCCGATCACGATTCTGAGTGATTTTGGCAAGAAAATATCGATCTGATTATTATTTGAGAAGTAAAAATAAATACTCAATAATGATATCATAATCATCACAGCACTTATTATACGTTAACAAACAGCACAATTCATCAGACTAATTTCATCAAGGAAGTTGGAACAAATTTACATTTTTTGTAGCATATACACTGAATTTATTGCTCATCTTTTTCACATTTATGCTCAAAATGTGCTTAAGATCTAGTGTTTGATAACGCTTCTTAAAAAAAATTTAGATCAAATTAGGTGAAAAATATATATTACATAATCACTGGATCATGTCTAGTCACACTATTCAAACATTTGTAACATATTAAAAATGAACATTTAAGTACAGCTAGTTTTTCTTGAGTCTATTTGTTTAGCATTATTTACTTTTTCAGTTAGATAAAATTTAGGATTCATTTACTATAACAAATGAATTTAAAATACCTACATACTTACGAAAGCTTCAAATTTGATAACACAATTTAAAAAAATACTTGGAAAATATTGAAAAGACAGAAAATAAAGTTTTATTGTCTATGAAAATATATCACATAATTAGTTTATAAATAATTAATGAAATTCATATTCAAAGGAAAAATTTTCATACACGACATAGGTTATTAAATAGGGGAATTATCGCAGTATTAAAAATAACAGTGATTCAATATACTTATTGAAATGTTTTTATCGATTTCAGAATAAGCATTTACTTTTTTGGCACAAACTTTTGCCTGTGTTACAAACTTTTTACAAAGGTGCTTCTTTTTAAATACGTAGACCACTACTACCAATTCTTTTACGGTATTCAGTAGAAAAGTTTAGGCGTAGTCATTAGTCTTTCAAATTTATTTATGCAAGATTGGAGAAGTCCAGATATGTAAGTATACAGGGGCCGGTCATAGTTGGTGACACTTTCGAATATGGCAGTTCCTTTGAAAAAAATCCAACTCTAATTAGGAATGCAATTTTTCTATTGCATAAAAATATTTTATTTGACAATGTTTTGTATCAAAAATTCAATACAATAGCACACAGAGATATTACTAGTTCTTAACTGATGTTTGAACACAGATTTATTTACGTTTATGTAGAGAATAATAAATAAGTAGAGACTATCTAAGTTATGTAAATAATTTTAATGTTTGGTATTGCGATGAAATAAAGTTTAATAAAAATAATAAATAAATTAATTGCACATAAAACGTAAAATAGATAGTGAAATAATTATTTTAACAATTCGTACCTATATACTTTTTTATTGTACTTTTAATTTTGTATATTTCACGAACAGCCAATCGCCTTGTCCACTTTTATGGCCCAACTCTGTAAGTATATATATATAATATAAATATGTATGTATACAATGTATGTGTTTATTGTAATTATAGAATTGCTCAAGTACGACATTTTAAAATATCGTTTTCTGTAGCTGGTATTGAAAATTTCCTTTCAATTGGTTAAAAATATTCAGGTTTGCCAACGCACAGAGCTCATTACGTTTGACACGAGGGCACTTCTTATGGGAATAGGTAAAAAATGTGCCACTATGTTTCAAAAACTTGTCCAAAAGCAGCGTTAAAATCTAATTACTACTGGTGAAATGAGAAAAATCTATCTTAAATGCATTTCCAAAATAGTTTTACATTGCTTGAAATTCATTTTCAAAGAAATATAAAATATTTTTTACCATAAAAAACTTACTGTTTTTTTTCTCAACAAGTTATGATAGTTCCTATACCTGAAAGAGGGATAAAATTTGTATAAAATTAAATTTTGCTTTTATTGTGCTTTCCAGTTGAATGAACAAGTACAGTCCAATAAATCATCTTTAAGAATTCAAAACAGAAACTTGCCCCACAAATTAACGGCACAAGATTTTAATATCGGGATATAAAGTTTTCCAAAAAAAATTTAGTTACTATTTGATCCAGAAAATTCCTAGATTACTTGAATGACGTCTACAGCGCCATCATTTTCTGAATAATTGCTGAAAAATTACGGAGATTTTTGTTTTGAGAAACATGAGTATACTTGATATTCTAAAACTAAATTTATTTTTAATGCAAAAATATGAATCACAAAAAAGCAGTGTCGAACCAGTAACAACAATTTTGTTTCCATTTCTAAAACATTTGCCATTCCTTACTAAACCATTCTATTATTAAACCTCAGAGCAAGATTCAAACAGACGGTAACGCTACAAACTATAATTCAGAGTCGTTTCGTCTTCAACGTAGAGTTGTACAATATCTAAAAACAAAAGCCTTATATGTTAATATGTGCTTGGAAGAGATTTTTGGAAGAAAAAATACGAGGAACCTATTCGGCGTGATGAAGATCTTGCTCAAACATAGAAGAGACGCGTCCTTTTCCCGGCAAACGACACACGTTTTTTTTACGAGTTACCATTGTGCGTAGCGTTGAATGTTTTTACGTTTTTATGTGCAAAACGTTTTTGCTTGAGCAATCCTATTCAACCACTGAAAAACTTTGTTTTTTGCATTGATAATTTTGTACAGTGCTGACTCAGTCTTAGTTCTAGCTGTACATAAAATATTGGTGCTTGGTTTGTATCTTATGCTAATATATGTGTGCCGATTTTTATACAAAGGTGCTACAGTATACAACATTTTCATTTGCTATGAATGTTTTAAAATATTCTTTGTATCTAAGGTAGTAAGACTTTTCTGTAGATATATATATAGTTTGAATGTGATTTCGTTTCAAGGTTTCTTTTCTACAAAAAAAAATGAATACCTACTAAAAATAGCTGACTTTCCAAGGCTATTTTTTCCAAGAATGTATATTTGCTACGTTTCTTTGAGCACAGATGAAATGCATTAGAATGTGTCATATCTACATATTTCAACATGTTTGTACAGTTAATATGCTTCATATTAAAATTTTCATCTTAGCTAATGGTTCAGTAATTCTCTCAACAAAATGTTTTTCTCAAATTTAACTTTGTTTCTCAAAAGCATTCAACTGATTTTAATACTTTCAAATCGACGTAGACTATCATAATATTTTACAAAAGATCTAATAAAATTATCGAATAAAACATTTTTATTGAAGCAGATATACGTGTTGCCAACTCGTATTGGAAAACTGGGTATAAAATACGAAAAATAATTCATAACCTTAAGATAGATAAAAAAAACTTGTTTGAATATGGCAAACTTTAAAGAAAATCCATAGCCTAAACAGATTTCAAAATTCCAAAAATTAGATAACTTAATAGCAGCATTTTAATGATGCTTAAAATTTAATTGCGACACGTAATTAGTTTGAAATAATGTATGAAATTTAACCAGAATGTCACTTCAAATGCAAAATAAATGCAATGTATATCTTGCATTTGAAAGGACTCATGTTTTAAGAAGTTTAAGCTCAACGTCTTGATTCCAAGAGAAAGAATATAATAAATACTTCTGAAGCTTTAGTCTTAAAGCTTTATGAGAGTTGAGGAAATCATTTGAAAATTTCTGAATTTCACTCTAATTATCGGAACCATCGTGTTTATTTTCAGCTATAAATTCGCATATTTTGTTTTCTTTGCTATCAAAATGACGATTTATTTTTACAGTTTTACATCTTTGTTTAAGACGAACTTTCCAGTTAAAAAAAATCATTATTACTTGTTAAATTCTGTGCTCATCTAAACGGAGCTAAAATATCTCGAATGAATTCTAGACAGATCGAGGGTAATGAAATAAAAATTTTAATCATATACTTAATCCAAAAACGAACCTGAAATTCTAACTCAGCCGTAGAACAATAATTCTTAAAACACTGTCTTTATTCCATATCAGAATAATAATAAATATTTAGAAAATTTTAACTAAGCCAACTCTATGTTCACATATGTTATTCCGAGGTATATATCTGTACAAAAGATGAATTTGTGCATGATGAAAATTATGTTTCGTCATTGTTGTAGGAAAAAACAAATCAAACAGAGAAAAACAGTAGACAACCTCCGTTAAAATAGGATATTTAAAAAATAAAAATAAACGTGTGGGGCATCCGCTTCCACCACAAGCAAATCCGGAGTACCAGAACTACTAATTTCTATTACCTCTCCGCAAAAAACGCTTGTTCAGTATCTGGCTCATCTCTACGCATTGTGTGCTACAGCGTTTTTCCACGTGTTCTCGTTTATCAAGTTATTTGTTGCAAAAGCATGTAAGAATTTTTCTGTATATGATGACGATTCGATCTTTTTATCTAATAAATGGTTTTAAAGATAAGTGCTGACTCATTTTTACCATGTTTTTATTAACTTGCTTTCTTGTTTGTTTGTGTGTTTGTCCCTTACAAATCTTGCAATCGATTTTTAACTAACTTCCCGACTAGCTAGGCATTTGAAACTCTTAGAATAGCTCAGAACACGATGACAATGCATTTTTTAATACTTTTAGCCATCTTTAAGCAGAATTAAATTAATTTTCAGTCATTTTCAGTTAATTTTGTTTTGTAGACTGTTGCAGCCATCTATCGGCCGTAACGGGAACGAAAAGTTAAAAGCAAGTTAACTTCCAATTAACTTAATTTTCTTTCAAGTTAATGGGATAATTCATCAAAGAAATTTTTAAAAAGTATTTATTAATACATAGAATTGTCAAGTTTATATAATTCAACAGAAAATTTAAAAACATGGTATATGAAAAGTTCTTTTTATCTTGTAATTATTAGATTTGTCTTTACTTCCCGAGGAGAATAGCGGCGCTCTCATAGAAAACACGCTCTCTCTCTCTCTCACACACACACACATACATACACACATATAAAATCAAACTTTTCTATAGCGGCCAGTAACAGTTCCGAAAAAAGGGGTCGTTTTGAAGGGTGGTCGGCTAGAGAAGTTTCACTGTATACACACACACACACACACATATATATATATATATGTATGTATAATGTGAATAAAATATGATGTTTGCTCTAGACTAGGTTTATCCCGTGTCTTCTAAAAAAGTACACTTAAAAATGTAATTACAACATCCCTTTCAACACCAAATTCCTGAAGTGAACCCTCCCTGTGGTCAGAATTGTCATTAGACCTGCAAATATCGACGTCACATTGCCGCATATGGTAGCCGCTCTCAACCCCCAATCTGCACAGCTGTCTATTTTCTCATGGGACATTTTCAGAACAGATTTTTCTTGAGGGTAAATATAAAGATTACGAAAATTATACGGAAGTCATTAAAAGTTATAATTTATAAGTTACACTATGCACTTTTTTAAGTTAGGGAATGTATAAAAACTCTTTTGGCATAACTAACACACACACACACACACACACACACACATATATATATATATATATATATATATATATATATATATATATTATATATATTATATATATATCATTCATACAAATTTGCTAATTATTTTAAATTATCTTAGTAATTCCTAATAACTTATGTTTCTAATTCTGTTTGAATTTATGAATCTGGTGGATTTTAGTACGAAAATATTTACTTTTAAGTAAGAAATGTGTTATGAAGATATTTTAACGTTTTCTCAGAATTAATTTTCTCATCCTTTGTCTTGACGTAAAACTTCCTAGAACAAAAAGTTACGTTAAAAATGCCTTAAGATTTTGCATACTTTATCTATAAATGTATATAAAAGGAATAGAGAATGTTCATGATTGGAGATTTATTACTATTTTGTTTGCATAGGAATGAATTGCAAGTGACAGTGAATTTTAAGTGATTTTTCTGTACTTTAGTACTTTATCAGCTACAGATCCTGATATAAACAGAGTATGATCCTGAGAACAGTCCATTCCCTAGAGAAAGTTATTATCCTTCATTCTCCAATTTAAAAAATGGTAATATATCTGTTTGAGTTACCAAGTTTTGGGGAAATGTTAAATTTTCACTCATTTTTTCCAGTCCTCCCCTCCCCCTGAAAAAAATTATTTTAATGTAGCAGCCCAATTTTTTATACATTTTTCCAAGTTTTAACTTACATGTCATTATAAGAAATTCCTAAAAAGACAAAATTTTAAAAAAAATAACCAAATCACCTCCGAAGGCTCCGATACCTTAAAAAAAACTCATTCTCTTTGATGTTCAAACGCGGGTCACTGAGCTCACTAGCGCAGTTAGTATCTTGAGCAGACCAAAACAATTTTCTCGCCATTTTAACACCAAGTCCTGTAACCCCACAAAACATATAAAGCTTGTTGAACGTGCTCTGTTGTTCGTTTCTCTCCCATCCCCCTCAAGTTACCTGTGTGGAAACCTCAGGAATTATACCACGAGTCCTCACAAGTTTTAAGAAAATGGGTCTTTTTGATAAAAATTACCAACGCGCAATTGAAATCGAAACAAATAAGAGGTGTCTCTGTCTGTATAATTTTTAAAATTTCGATGTCTAAATACATAAGAAATAAAAGAAAAGTAAAATAAATTTTTAGCTACAAATCATGAACTCTGTTTGATTGGCAATTTCTTGTCCATGTAATCTCATGACACAGACACATATATACTGGGTGGTCATAAGAAACTTTGCCGATATAGGACCTTTAGCGGCCCGTTTCCGCTCACCTATCGAGATGAGATTTCAAATATAGTTATTCAGGAGGTATGAGCTCGGGATTCTGAGAACGGCAACACAGTGACGCTCAAGGTTACGGGTTATAGGTATAGAAACTTTGAAATTTCCAAATAGCAACGCCACTTTTTCCTGTCGCAAAATGCTCAGCGCATGCGAAAATCCCAAAAAGCGTTGGAACGGAACCTGTAATCACAAAAAAACAGACGCGTTATGCACGCACAAAAAACAGCTCTGCGAACGGCCAACAAAGACACGATTGTGGCGTACGGAGGAAATTTGCATATCACAGAGGCTAGAAACAAATCACAGAACGCCGTTCGCCAGATATTCAGCGTAGAAAACCGATAAAAAGCTCGCTGATCGTGTTTTTGTTAGCCATTTGCAGAGCTGTTTTTTTGTGTGCATGCATAATGCGTCCGTTTTTTTGTGATGCACGTACCGTTCCAACGCTTTTTAGGGTTTTCGCATGCGGCTGAGAATTTGCGACAGGAAAAGTGGGCGTTGCCATTTGAAAATTTCGAGTTTCTGTACCAATAACCATAACCGTGGACGTAACTGTGTTGCCGTTCTCAGAATCCCGAGCTCATACAACTGAATAACTATATCTGAAATCTCATCTCGATAGGTTGAACGGAACGGCCGCTAGAGGTCCATATATCATTTTTGTAGGCCGTTCGTAGAGCTGTTTTTTTGTGCGTGCATAACGCGTCCGTTTTTTGTGATACACGTACCGTTCCAACGCTCGTCAGGGTTTTCGCATACGCTTAGCATTTTGCGATGGGAAAAAATGGGTGTTGCCATTTGAAAATTTCGAGTTTCTGTACCTATAACCGTAACCGTGAGCGCCACTTGGTTGCCGTTCACAGAATCCCGAGCTCATACCTCTGAATAACTATATCTGAAATCTCATCTCGATCGGTTGAACGGAACAGCCGCTAGAGGTCCATATATCGGTAAAGTTTCTTTATGACCACCAGGTGTATATATATATATATATATATATATATATATATATTGGTTTTCCATGCGTTAGATTTCAATTTGAACTTTACATATATATCTCCCCACAAGGTTCTGCGTTTTGCACCTTAATATGAAAGTATTGATATGAAATTTACTTTGTTTACTTTTGTTATATTACACATTTCTGTAGCTTTAATAGTACAAAATTCATTTGTCATCTTACAAAATCTATAAATAATTTTGATTTATTTTACTATAAGTAATGAATTAATTTCTTTACTTTTACTTTTTATTAGTTAATTTATTTTTCAAAATTTACTTTAAGGTAATTTAATTATACAAGTTTTAGTGTTCACCGTTTCCAAGCTTCGGGTTTCAAATTATTCAGTTTATTTATTCGATTTATTTTTTCTTTTCCACTGTTTAGCATCCAGCTAATGGGGAAAAATTCATCTTAAGAAATTTATTACTCAGTATAATTCAAAAGTACTTCATCTTCCAATTACTGAATAGTTTCTATACCTATTAAGCTGATCTACAGCAGCTATCTCCATGTTATGTTTTAACAGTTTTTTTGGTTTATTTGTCTGGAGTGGTAACGAAAGAAATTTTCATAGCTCGTTCAATTTGTTTTTTCTTTTTGGATCAGGAAGATTTGCCTTCTTTTATCTTCGATTTTCCTTTTATTTTCGTAGCACAATGAATAACCATGAGAATATTATTTGTAGTATTTCGTCCGAAAAACTGTGCTTCATTTTCATTTACTCGTGTGCAGAATTCTAATATAGGGTAGGGAAAAACACCACGATACTTGCGTGACGTCTCACTGTATCGGCGCGTGACGTCATAATCACTGTATGGAATTTCTTTCTTTAGATAAGTTTATTCACATTTAGCTATGCTCAGCCACGTGTGACCTCAGAAACCTGAAAATTCCATGTTCGTACCGATTCCGAATTCACCTTGAAAGTGGTGAATATCCCTATTAACTACCCCAGGTGAACCGCATGTGACGTAACCAAACATTTTATGGAACTTCTTCTTTCAGCTTTTTTTATTCTCAGTCAGTTATGCTCGTCAACGTGTTTCTTCTGAAACCCAAAAATTCACCGCTCGAACCGATTCTAAATGACGTCATAACCGCTGCATATTATATGGAAGTCCTTCCTTTAGCCGTATCTTTTTTTACAGACAGTTATGCTCGGCCACGTGTGCCTTCAGAAACCCGAAAATTCAACGGGTTTCTGAAGGCACACGTGACTGAGCATAACTGTCTAAGAAATTAAAAAAAAGTTGAAGGAAACACTTCCATACAGTGTTCAGCGGTTATGACGTCTCGCGCCGATACGGTGTCATTCGGAGTCGGCTCGAATGGTGAATTTTCATGTTTCTTACAGGTTTCTGAAGGCACACATGGTCGAGCATAGCAATGTCTGTCAGTAAAATTAGCATCTGTGAATAAAATTATCTAAGCAAAGAAATTTCATAGTGTTCAGCGATTATGACGTCAAGCGCCGATACGGCGTCATTCGGAATCGGTTCGAATGGACATGGACATGTACATGGACAAAAACTTTTCGTGAGGTTCCAAATAGGGCAAAGAAAGCCCTTTACCCTCGGTATGGATATAGGAAGCCCTGAAGCTTTTCACGCATGGTCGAAGGAGAAATGAATCAAGTTAAAAAAAAAAAAAAAAAAAAAGTTAAGTTACAAAATAAAGTAAACAAGTTACAAAAATAAAAATAAAAACATTAGAATTTAGTAAGTTAAAGTTAACATAAAATTAAATCAGCAAGACTTTCAAAATAAAATGTTCCAATATAAGATAACGTAAAAAGCAAAATATAAAGATTAAACACTGAAAAGTCGAAGACGAGCCACAGAGGACCGCGAGCAGCAAAGATATTAAACGCTGGGATCAAACCCAGGATGGGAAAGAACTATCAAGCAACCCGTGCTTGAAAACAGGTCGAAAAAGGAAGCAAGATGATGAATTTGTATTACAGAGGTTAAAAAAGATCAAGCTTAACTACTGGTCGAGAGCAAAAGGTGTCCCGCAACCTGATTGGTTGACGAAACAGGATCTAGGAGCTTAGCAGCAGATATTATCATGGAGGACGGCTCACAAATTGACCATGAGGATTCGAAGATGCACATTACACCAACGAGACGACACACTTTCTTTTTCAAAAAAGCGTAAGAGGATGTGACTGTATATAATTAAGAAAAAAAAAGGGAGGTGAAAATTACGCGGTCTAGAATGAATTTAAGGAAAACGGAATGACATTTGAAAAAAGAAAAGAAAAAAAAATAAATTATGGGAAAGAAGAGTTGGGAGTAATCCCAGTGTCAAGTACTAGAGTCGCTCTAGGTCTACGATTAAATTCTCTATTGTCATAATCAGGAAGATTGGCAATTTCTTCATTAGGGCTGGAGTAACGACTATTATAAAACTTAGTGGCGAGATTAATTATAGCCAGGCGAATGGGTTCAATATTTATATCTTTGTGGAGATATAAGATCAGAGTAGTTAGTTTTATATCTATTCGCTTTAGTGATTAGACGTAAGGTTTTATTTTGTGTGCACTGCAATTTCTGGACATGACTGTTAGCCGCTGACCCCCATACAGGTACTGCATAAAGAAGTATAGGTCGAAGTACTGTTTTGTAAAGCAGATGTTTATTTTCTACACTCATCTGCTTCTGGTACAGTATGTGGGCGATATCTTTTCTAGCTTTGAAAACTTTGCAGATATTATTATTAATATTTTTCTTCCAAGTAAGCTTACTATCCATGAAGATACCCAAATATTTCACTTCCCTTTCAAAGTGGATGAGCTGACCATAAACGTTAACTGGGAGTGGGGGGAGTTCGAATGGCGAGTTTTCAGGTTTCTTAAGGCACAAGTGGTCGAGTATAGCTGTCTGTGAATAAGATTATCTAAGGAAAAAATTTCATAGTGTTCAGCGATTATGACGTCAAGCGTCGATATGACGTCATTCGGAATTGGTTTAAATGGTGAATTTTCAGGTTTCTGAAGGCACACGTGGCCGAGCATAGCTATCTGTGAAGAAAATTGAGGCCTTAGCAGCTAATTATGAAACCCAATTCAATCCCCACTCTAGTGTTTTTTGCCCAACTACAATTGATAAAGTCTATGATATCCTCCAGAACTTTCAGTCCAGTAATCACAATAGTGAGATCGAAAAAACCACTGTTAACGAAGTCTTAAATGTAATTAACTCCCTCCCTAATAAAAAAGCCTTTGTCAAGCCGGTATCACCAATAATACCATTAAAAATCTCCCCCTTCATTATGCCAACTATTTAACTGACTTAATTAATAACATCTTTAAATTCAAATACTACCCGCATCCCTGGAAATCGGCCATTATTTTCCCAATTCATAAGCCTGGTGAGGATCCTTCCCTTCCGAAAAACTGCAGGCCCATTAGTCTCTTATCTTCTCTTTCTAAAGTGGTTGAACACATTTTTTGTAGCCGTATTCATAATTTTATCGATAGCAATAATATTCTCTCTAATGCCCAATTTGGTTTCAGACCTAAACATTCTACCACACATCAGCTGCTTCGTGTTACTGAGTACATCCATGTGCTGTCTTCTTTGATATTCTTAAAGCTTTTGATACTGTCTGGCACAGTGGCCTTATCTATAAACTCATTAAATTTAAAATGCCAGCTGCCCAAATTAAACTTATACAATCCTATCTTTCGGACAGAACTTTTGCTGTAAGCTATTCTGGTGCCACTTCAGACCTACGCCCTGTTAATGCGGGAGTTCCTCAAGGTTCTAAACTCGGAACGGTCTAATTTAACTTATTTATAAATGATATCCCCACCACCCCGAACACTTCGCTTGTACTCTATGCTGATGACACAGCCATTCTCGCTAAAAACCATAATGTCAGATATATGCATACTTACCTCCAACGTCACATTAACATTCTTGAGCGCTGGTTTGATAAATGGCGTATTAAATTAAATCCCAGTAAAACAATAGCTATCTTCTTTTCATACAATAGGATTCCCCCACCCCCAGTTAACGTTTATGGTCAGCTCATCCACTTTGAAAGAGAAGTGAAATATTTGGGTATCTTCATGGTTAGTAAGCTTGCTTGGAAGAAAAATATTAATAATAATATCTGCAAATTTTTTAAAGCTAGAAAAGATATAGCCCACCTCCTGTTCCAGAAGCAGATGAGTATAGAAAATAAACTTCTGCTTTACAAAACAGTACTTCGACCTATACTTCTTTATGCAGTACCTGTATGGGGGTCAGCGGCTAACAGTCATGTCCAGAAATTGCAATGCACACAAAATAAAGCGTACGTCTAATCACTACGTCTAATCACTAAAGATATAAAACTAACTACTCCATCCACAAAAATCTAAGTATTGAAACCATTCGCCTGACTATAATTAATCTCGCCACTAAATTTTATAATAGTCTTTACTCCACCAATAATGAAGAAATTACCAATCTTCCGGATTATGACAATAGAGAATTTCCTCGTAGACCTAGAGCGACTCTAGTGCTTGACACTGGGATTACTCCCAACTCTTCTTTCCCCTAATTTAAAATTTCTTTTTTCTTTCTTTTTGTCATTCCGTTTTCCTTATTTTCTTTCTAGACCGCTTTTTCCCCCCTCCCCATTTTTCGTAATTTTATGCAGTCACGTCTTCTTACGCTTTTTAAAAAAAAGGTAGTGTGTCGTCTCGTTGGTGTAATATGCCTCTGCGAATCCTCATGGTCAAATTGTGAGCCGTCCTCCCTGATAATATCTTCTTCTAAGCTCCTGGATCCTGTTTCGTCAACCAATCAGCTTGCGGGATACATTTTGCTCTCGACCAGTAGTTAAGCTTGATCTTTTTTAACCTCTGTAATACAAATTCATCATCTTGCTTCCTTTTTTCGGCCTGTTTTCAAGCACGGGTTGCTTGATAGTTCTTTCCCATCCTGGGTTTGATCTCAGCATTTAATATCTTTGCTGCTCGCGGTCCTCTGTGGCTCGTCTTCGACTTTTGAGAGTTTAATCTTTATATTTTGCTTTTTATTTTATATTATATTGGAACATTTTTTTTACAAGTCTTGCTGATTTAATTTTGTGTTAACTTTAATTTATTTAATTCTAACATTTTTGTTTTTATTTTTGTAGCTTCTTTAATTTATTTTATAACCTTTTTCCTTTTTTTTAAAAAATAACTTGATTGATTTCTTCTTGGACCATGCGTGAAAAGCTTCAGTGCTTCCCATATCCATACCGATGGTAAAGGGCTTGCTTAGCCCTATTTGGAACCTCACGAAAACTTTTTGTCCATGTCCATGCTATCTGTGAATAAAATTATCTAAAGAAAGAAATTTCATAGTGTTCAGCGGTTATGACGTCACGCGCCGATACGGCGTCATTCGGAATCGGTTCGAATGGTGAATTTTCAGGCTTCTGAAGGCACACGCGGCCGAGCTATCTGTGAATAAAATTATCTAAGGAAAGAAATTTCATAGTGTTCAGCGGTTATGACGTCACAAGCCTATAGAGTTAATTCCGAATCGGCTCGAACGGGGAAGCTCCACGAAGCCGCCAATATGGGCGCGTGAAGCAATAACCGCCGAACACATTATGGAAGTGCTTCCTTTACTTTTTTTGTTGTTAGACAGTTATGATCGGCAATGAGGGCCTTCAGAAACCCGAAAATTCATCGTTCGAGCCGATTCCGAATTCACCCTGACTGCAGTGACGTTATACATGCCTTGTAACTACCGCAGGTGAATGGACGTATGAAATCCCCCGGAATTCGCCATTAATTTGTTCTTCTATTTTACTGAACAGAAAAGCGACAGAACCTTATGCACTATGAAAATGAAATGCTGTTTCAGGTCAAGAAAGCTACCTTTTTCAGGGTGTTATGTTTCTGGGTAGCGAATTGACCTGTTTTGGGATTCGACTTTTGTATCTTAAACATGCTTTTGTACCATTCGAGTTATCTTCCATTTTTGTAATATACACTCATGTACATAAATTAAGGATAATTCAGAATCCCATGGAAATCGAACTCTAAAGTAAAAATTTCACCTGTAGAATTATCACACACATCTTCAAGAATAATATGCAAATTACAGGAATCCACCAGATGACGCCGATAGTACGTCACAATGAGTGTAAGAGAGGGGTATATAAGTAATGGTGGCCAAAAAGTAAAATTGTTCACAAGCATTCTGTTAGCCGCTCAGTGCCATAACCGAATAGTTATGAGACAGAGGACGCATGTGGATGATTTTTTACCTGGTAGAATTATCGGCCGCCTGGAACGTGGGCGTACCCAGATGGAAGTATCCGAGGAACTTCGAATTGCTCAAAGTATCATCTCTAGGCTTTGGCAACGATTCCAAGATGATGGAAATGTTAGTAGACGTTACAGTGCTGACTCTTTAAGCCAGCAAGGGTTCCTCGGAGAATTTTAACAGCTGCAAACCATGTTTAGATTCTTTATGCATTATAAAACGTGGTGAAAAGGGTAATAAATAAGAAAGGGAGTCAGCTATAAAATTGTACACAGAAAGGAGGGTTAGAGAAAGCCGATTTTAAAACTCATTTTCTATGTCTATTATTACTGTTTGAATACGAAATAATAATGAATAGGAATGGGGAATTGTGAATGAATTTCGATTTTCTGAAAATTGTCTCCTATAAGAGGAGAACAGATGAAATTCCCAATTGCTTCACTTATAATTTAACTCTCTGGTTCGTAAACTGAGAAGGCGATTAGATTGCTGCAGGACAAAAAAAATAACACAGAGAGAAGTGAAGAATGGATTTTTTTTAAGATTTCCCACGCGAGAACCGCGATATTCAGAAATTTATTCTTATGAACGGAGATACGAACGCACCTCTTCGCGTTATTTATTTAAATTTTGTTTTTTACATACGTTTCTTTCTTTGCTATTTATTAATTACATATGTTTATTATTATTGTTTGATTTCAAATTGTTATTAATTAATTTCTGTTTGCAAATACTTAATACATTTTAAATTAGGCAATTATCTGTAGTTTCCTAGATTTAACTTTAATCGAATGTCAATTGTCATGTCAATAAGTGAGTTATAACACAAACATTTTTTTTCTTCTCTCTCGTAATAATTTTCCCTATCATTATATTAGGGTTTTTCGTTATTTTTTGTAAGAAATCGAAAATATACAATTTTTTTTTCTCCTTCCTTTGGCTTTTATTACTCATCTCCTGTTTTATATATTTCGTTTGCATTTTTGTTTAACTCATAAAATCTCACAAATCAAAAAATTAAATAAAAATCAAGGATGTAACTTCTAATGTATCTTGTTTTGGCGGACTGATCACCTGCCAACTGTTGTTCGTACATATAGTCTTTACTTTCACTTTTTTTTAATTATAAATAATTTTTTTTCTTCTTCCCAAAACAGTACATGAATGTATAAACACAAATTCTACGGAAATGTGTATAATAATAATAGTAATTATGATGATGTGTTACAATATCATTAGATATTTGGTTGTTTTATACAAAGGTATGCCATAATAGATATTCATTTAGATAATTAATAATTTTTCCCCTAATTCTTTAGAAATATAAGGGGAAATTTTTATATTTTACATTATAAGAGAATCATGTCTTAATTTAATGACTTACAATTATTAAATATACAGTTATTTTAATTTTACCCTTTATATGACTAAGAATTTTTTTTGTACTGTCAATTCAACATGAATTGTAAGATGGACTTTCCCTTTATTTGGCCACTAAATTTGAATATTGCATGCCTGCTTTGAAGTATTGGGAAAAATCCCTTTTCAAAATAACTAAACGAGGTACTAATCACTTTAACACTTTTATGAGTTAATAGTGGAAGAATTATACTATCGCAGCATTAATACTCATCACTGCATTAGTATCGCAGCATTAGAACGCCCAACTTCGTGCGTTTAGAAGCAAGAGGTACATCTTTACTGACAGATAGTTAGTCACCCTGCTGCTGTTCCCACTGTTCATCCAGAAGCCGATCTTCTACGTCCATCCTTACGAAGAAAAATTTGACTGTTATATGTGTAGCGCAGACTTTAGTGCTCCCAGTAGCCTTCGAGGGCATTATCTCATCGATAAACTTTAAAATTGCTCTTCGGTGGTCCTTATAATCAGTTACTTACAGCGATGTGCATCCTTTTTTTTTCCAACTTCATAGTGATCAACTAGCTTCAGCGGTGCTCGTTTTCATCGGCTGTGCGTTTGAAGATTTTCTTAAAGGGCTTGGTCTTCACTGATAAATCAATGCTCCACTCTAAATTTGCCCCTTCCGAGGTCGACGTAAGCGGGGTTTACAATCTTGTTTTCAGTGCACGAAATGAACTTACCTGTGAGCCAGTCGCAATAGCGGTCGTTTCAAGAACCACCATGTCGTTGAACTCCAGTTGATTTTACTTGCCCCTATGGTTTTGTGTACACTCTTTTGTGCATTAAACTTTCCTTTTTGAGTGTTATCCAACTCTTTAGGTCTTACGATTACATTGTGGACGTTGATAGAGCAATTAAACGTGATCCACGGGCAATTTTCCCGTCCAAGAAACTGTGTGTTCACCAGAACCTAGCTCTTAATCCGTCGACACTGTTTCTTTATATAACTTCAGAATTTTCAGTTGTGACTGCTGTCATTTCAAGAACTCTATATATTACATAGAACATTCCGCCTTCCAGTGAAACCAACGTTTTGTACAAGTTTTCTCAATAATCATTACCTGATGTTGTTTATCTTGCTAAATATATACTCAGGACATTAATTCTTCTAACTCCATTTCTCTATTTTAAATCAGTCATTTTTTATTTGTGCTATATATATTATTATGATGCTCTAATTTTTTTTAATACCCATATATTTTTTGAATACCTTAAGCTCAAGAGTTAGTATTAATTACTTTTAGGTACAAAATGTTATTTACGAGGGTTATAAGTATTGATTTTGCTAAGAATTTTTGGTTTTTCTGTAGTTATCTATATTTGGCACTACATCCTTCGTCTATGCTATTCAAAGCATACTTTCCAATTGTTTGCAATTTGGAAAATAATTTTTTATTATATATATATATAACTCAGTATTTTGTGTTTCAATTTTTTTTCTCCAAGCAACTCATAAATATTATGATTAGACTATTTTTTATACTAATTTTTTTTGTGTCTTTCTCAAGCCCAAGAGTTACTTTTAATTATATTTTTAGCTACAAAATGTTATTTAGGTTGGTTACAAGTATTCATTTATGCTACGAGTTTGTTCTAGTAAGCCTATTTTAACATTGGTTATTTAAATTTTTTTTCAGTAACTCAAATTTTTGTGTGTGGGCATTATTTATAATTTTATTGTACTCTTTTAATTTATTCATTTTTATTTATGCTTTATATTATATTATGATTGGATAATTTTCCCCTATATTAATACCTAATTTTTTTGTACACTTTAAGCGCAAGTGTTACTATCAGTATTGATTTTGGGAAAAAAAGCCATTTATCTTGGTTGAAAGTGTTAAATTTTACTAAGAATATTATTCTAACGAGTCTACTTTCCCAATGGTTAGAATTTGATAATTTTTTTTTGTTTGTATATACATAACCCAGTATTTTGTGCTTTATATGTATGTTTATTGTTCAAACTTGGGTCCTCCACCATTTAGTAGTAGGTCTCTCAAACATTTAGGTATTAGCTCTCAAATCGAGACTTACAACTTTTTTTTCTTTTTTTAAACAAAAAATTTTCTTTTTCTGAGACTTTTGTGAGTATTGCTGGCTCTTTAAGCCAGCAAGGGTTCTTCGAAGAATTTTAACAGCTGCAAGCCATATTTAGATTCTTTATGCATTATAAAACGTGGTGAAAAGGGTAAGAAATAAGAAAAGGAGTCAGCTATAAAACTGTACACGGAGAGGAAGGTTAGGGAAAGCCGATTGCAATGGTCAACCACAGAATGGGATATTTTAATAGAGTGTTTAGGAATAAAAATATTTATGGTAAAGGGGGAAAAACATTGGAGAATAGCACGGTGTCCTTTGACTTAGTAACCGATGAGTTAAAAAGGCCCCATAAGAAAGGCCCAGTAGTGAAGTTAGAATCGCAGTGAGTTAAAAAGGCCCCATAATAAGAGTTGCGTAGAAGCGAGGGTCAGTCGAAAAAGCCCCTTAGAAAATGGAACAAGAATTGAAGGGAATGTGTGCCACAGTAAGTATTGTTGAGTTATAGAAAAGTTAGAGAGGGGGATTTAAAAAAATAAAATATAAAGAAAAATGAAGGTAGAGACGGGATGTAGAAAAATGTGAGAAAAGTATAGGTCCAATGAGAGTATGAATTTAATAAAGAAATTTTATAGCCACTAGGAAAAAGTTTTAAGACGTAGTTGGAGTTTAAGATGAATAAGAAAATACTATGTTTGGAAGGTAGAGAGGAATATGGAAAAGTAGAGATTAATATTAAGAGGTAGAAATGAGATTTTCAGTCAGAGAGAAACGGAGATAGACGAGATCCTTTCGCAGTGAAAAAGGGCCTTAGGTCCCCGCTCTGGGGTTGGGGCTTTCGAGCCGCCCTGCGACAAAGATGGAACGTCGTCAGTTTTCCCTTAACAATTTTTAGGCAAGACGATTTTGGGGTAAGTCAGTCTTTTCACTTTTGTTGTTTGACAGTACTATTTTAAGATTAAATTTAAATTAAATATCACTTAAATGATACATACCTACTAAGGTGAGGACCCACATTAATATTTAAGAATATTAACCATTTTGGTACATTATTAATTATTCATGTAGTTATGCGCATAGTATTCATTTTATACTGTATAACTAAATTATTTATTTGTGGTAATAAATATTTGTTGTTAAATTGTAAATATTGGTCCTCATCATTTAAAACATTTAGTTGTGTCTTTTTCCTACAGACACACGCTGGGGTAAAAGAACCTGGGTAAACTTATTACGGATGGTTAAGGTTATTGCGGATAAGAAAACTTAATACAATCATGACTAAAACTTTTAAACTAAATCTTCTAAAATCCAATAAACGGCGAAAGAGCCGAAAACCACCCAGCAACAGTACAGATCGCCCCCGAGTTTCAACGCCGAATGAAGTCCAGTATTTGGCAGTAACTGCCAAAAGAAGCAGACGGAGCACAGCATCCTACCTGTCTCGTCAGCTATCTGCAGCCACGGGTACCACAGTTTCAAGGCAAACCGTGTACAGACGTTTGGGAAATATTGGTCTATATGCTCGCAGGCCTGTCAGATGTGTTCCTCTCACGACAACTCACTGTCGGCAGC
This sequence comes from Dolomedes plantarius, assembly GCA_907164885.2. Classification (NCBI taxonomy): domain Eukaryota; kingdom Metazoa; phylum Arthropoda; class Arachnida; order Araneae; family Dolomedidae; genus Dolomedes; species Dolomedes plantarius. The sequence goes on along the minus strand of OU015498.1, from coordinate 164,465,478 downwards.
GATTAGCCTGGAGTAGAAAAACATGCAATGTGGACATCATCACAGTGGGCTGTGATGTGTTCCGACGAGTCCAGGTTTAGCTTGCAGTCTGATTCACGTCGGACTTTCATATGGAGAACGCCAGGTACCTGTTACCACCAAGACAACATCATTGAAAGACACTGTTGCGGTGGTGCAGGATTGCTCGTTTGGGGTGGAAATAGACTGGGCTCCAGATCTGCATGTTCAAATCGGAACCATGAACGGCCACATTTATCGGGACATCATTCTGGAACAACATGTACGTTTGTTTAGAGGTGCCATGGACGCAGAATTTGTGTTTTTGGATGACAACGCCCGTCCTCACCGAGCAAACATCGTAAACGAATGTCTTCAGTCTGAGGATATCACCCGTATGGAAGGGCCAGCATTCTTACCTGACTTGAATCCGATAGAGCATGTGTGGGAAATGCTTGGCCGACGAGTTGCAACCCGTCAACCACCTCCTACATGTGTACCGGAACTTGGGAGAGCATTGCTTGCTGAGTGGCGTAATCTTCCCCAAGATCAGCTCTATAATTTGATATTCAGCATGTCTAAGTATTGTACAGACTGTATTTCATCGCATGGGAGACATACAATGTAACAATATTACAATTATAATACAATTAACCATCATACCAACCATGTAATATTAAGATTTTGTAAAGGACATATTTTTTACAATTGCTCCAGGGAGCAAGAATCTTAGTTTTTATGAATGGTAACATACATAACCATCTTTTTTGTTCTTTATCTTTTGTTTAATAAATGGGCTTTATGAATAAGTCACGTTTGTTTTGTTTCTGAACCTTTATTTGCCGGAGCTGGCATTATCCTTAATTTATGGACATGAGTGTACCCAAAACAACACTTCATTTTTACAGTGTAGGTTCTGTGATGCAACAATATGGGAAGAGAACTGACTCGCCAGATCTCCCAGATCCAGCATTAGACATATAATAACCTTGGAATAATGACTAATAGGACAATGGCCTATAAAACAATTACTTCGAAGACTACAACCCTAGAGTTGCAGAACATAAACAAAGGAACACTTTTAAAGAGAGGGATATGGGACTTGTACCTTGGAGGATGTTATTGTTAGCAAAGGGGATTCCATACTCAATACTTATTTCATATAATGTATTGTTCTTCTGCCTTATAGGAGCTAAATTCTGTGCTTGGATGGCAAAATGTTATAAGAAACTTTTCTTAAAAAATTGAGTTTTTCACATTCCGGATTCTCGTTCGCCGATATTTTCTATTCATTGCAACTGCTGTAAGTAATAGCCAACTATTTTTCTGAATCATTGGTACCGCGTTTGCTCATGTCATGAAAAAGCAGAAAATTGTTTTACATCTTGAATCTTAGAATCGCTGTCACGCAAATTTCTTATAACATTTTGCCATCTGAGCACAAAATTATACTTCAGAGATTGATGCTTATCACTGTTTCCCTTCGGTGTGTCGGGTTTTTTTTTATCACTATGATGAATTTGTTCGTTAGCATTTAAGGTAGTTTCATATATATTATATATATATATATATATATATTGGCATTTCAGTAAAAGTCCTCTTTCAAATATCAGGTGGCAACATTAACATTTGGGTTAAAGCCACAACCTTTGAAAATATAATAGTGACGAAAAGAAATATATTTAAAAATAGCTATTGGTCTGTAATCCGTTTATCCATTTAACAAACTTGTTTTTATAATTTTGTACTCATCAGTTAGCTGAATCTTTGATTATGGCACTGTTGTGCATCCTTTTTTTCGTATTGGATTGATTATACAAGAAACTTGGAGTTTTAAAATGATGAGGAATAACTATGGGACATTAAGAGAAGGATACGGGACGTTTTGGAACATTGTGAGAGATTCGGTAACGTGTCTGCCCCACTTTCAAATAATTGAATCTCATCCTAGAAAAAAACTTGGTTCGTTCATTATTCCTGTTTTCTAAATGTATTGAATGACCTTTATATCACTCATAATCCCTATGAAAACCACTTTTTACCGCTGAATAATATTGCAAAAAAGAAAGGAAATGAAAACACTTTTTCTACCTCCCTCTATTTTTACCATCTCTTTTAGTTCCATGGAAATGTATCTGGAATAATGGCCGTCAGGAAATGCGGCCATTACCAGGTGAATTTCATATGGCTCCTTGGCACGTTTACCGGAATGGCGGGGAAATTGTCAATAGCACTTTAGCAGCCAACAAAATATTAGACAATAAAAACGGTGCCACAACTCTTTCCCTCCAGAATAACTCTTGCGACACTTAACGACTGGGCCATAACTCGCAGGCATTTCTCGCACCTCCCAGTGTTTTAGAAGGTGATGCGGCAGAGAGATAAGATGTCGTCCGCCTCTTTCGGGAAAGAGCAGCTTTATAGCGGCCATTTTGTTGCTTCAAAACTCGACAAATTCGTTGACAATAACGATTAGGTTAATGTGTTGGGTGGTTTTGAATCCGCTTACAAAACGTCAATTATCGGAAAAAGATATCCTTGAGTCATTTTCGATCGAGATATCAATTTTTCCTTCCCTCAGCCGTATTAAATCCCAATAATTTACCTTCCGTTTGAATTGTTTCTGACTTTCCAACACCTATTGCCATACATCATATATAAATAAATAAATAAATAACTATATATATATATATATATATGTGTGTGTGTGTGTGTGTGGGCGGGCAATAAAGAGTTTTATAAATTACGAAATAATTTAAATGTCTTAATTATAATAATTAAATTGTATTTGAAAAAGTCTTTTTAAATGCCTAGCATTCGCCGAGATACTTGCATCTAGAATATCAGCGCACAAGGCAATGTAGAAATCATTGCTGTGAGGGCGAACTTGTCAATTGTTGTTATCGACTATCAAGTTTTAAAAAGTCTCTATGAATGACGTAAAAACTTCAAGTTTATATTTTCTCCTACCGATAGACTAAACATATATTTGAACTTTAAATACAAATTGACGCAACGATAGCTCAGAAATATGTGTTTGTTCTATTTCCCGGTTCATATTATTTTTTTATCAATATCTTTAAGAGTCTTTTTGTGATTCATGAGATTTCATCCCATGAAATTTGGTTGGACAGCAAGCTTTATTTACTTTGTTATTTTGAATTGAAATTTGTGTCATACAACGGCCCAGAAGTTATTTGGTAAGAAAATAAATATTTAAGTATTTGTTGCATAAATATTTTTATATGCATGTGCTTTTGGAAATTTTTGAGTTTATTATACGAAACCCTATCTACAAATGACTCCAGTTCTAATAGGCATTCATCTCGATTTTAAACACCTTAAAAAGTAGGATTTGCAACCAGTCTTTACGATAATTGTAACCTTGTGAATAATTTAGCAAATACAAGCATTTTAATAGTGATTCCTTCAAAAAATATTGTTGGAAAAAATATGTTTTAAAAAAATATGTTTTCTTTCATATAAAACATTTCTTTTACTAACTAAATCAGACGTGAGTCAATTCTGAAACTGTATTTTAAAAGTATCTTTTGAAGCAAACAAATATAATAATTTATTAGCCCCCTTATTTAAACATATATAATGCTCTGAATATTTTAACTAAACTCTGAACTAAATATCCTTTCAATGTACTTCATCTGTACGAAAAGCCTCTTCGCTTTCAATCATACCCTCTTATGTTCCGCAGCATAAATTTTAAAGAATATTTATTCTGAGTTTCTACATTAGTGTAAACTACACTTGAGTCATAAATATTACTTAAACCTGCACTATTTCGTAACTATGACTATTCGCCGTGACTATGACTAGATATCCACTGGTGAGACTTAGACATAACTTTTTGCATGGCTTCCTGTACAGAAGATCGCTCGCCCTTCATGGAAACGATTTTGATAGTTAAATTTTACGTATAAATGCCTTAATTTTGCGGCGATTTGCTTTTATCTGATAGCCATGGTTCTTGACAATGGCTCTAGCTCGAATTTTCCATGAAAGTAAATTTTTTCTTCGTATTGTCATGTCAATTTTACCCCATTCCTCTTGGACCGTTTTCCAAAGACAGTTCTATGTTCTTGGATGTCGTTTTCCTAAGGCTCGTTTTATAAACCGAAAGGTCAAAAGTCCATTGCAGAAGCGTCAGGTGATTTAACAGGTATTTCATTAAATGTGATACACTTTATTCCTGTTTCTGATTCTTTCTTTGCTAAATAAACGGCAGTTGATTTCAGCGTGTGACTAGAGGCCTTGTCCGTATGAAACTCAATTTTATCAATGTCCTTTTCATATAAGGCTGGAATTTCTTCATCAAAAATTGTTTCTAAAATATTCTGCTGACACCAGAGTGAATTAATTTTGGCTTTACTTCAGACTTTTTTGATTTTTAATTTGCCGTTGTAACAAAATCCTGCAACTATCATGAATCCCTTTGGGAACATTTCTGTACACGGACAAAGCCACTTCGTACTGTCATTCCCGTCAGTTGAGCGATAGAAATTTGATTTTTTTTTAATTTCAGTAGCTTAAATACACCCATGCCTCGTCGAGTGTTACCAGAAATTTCCATTTTTCAGAAGCTAGGTGTTTTTCATATAATTTTCTACAATTTTTTTTTCTTTCAGCAATACACTTTGGCAAAAGCAGATGAAAGTTTAAACAAATTTAGGTTTAAACATCTTTTTTAACTTCAAATCTTTATGAATGATTTGACTTACAGTGCCAGAAGACATTCCTAGTTTCGATGCAAAGGATCTTTTAGTCGGCGGATTTTCTTTTAGGATCAGAAATTTCACTTTCTTGATATTTACCTGCGTTCGAGTAGTCTTAGGATGAGGTTTCGAGGTCATGTTTCATTTCTACTTTCAGTTAGACGTTTCTTCGTTTTAAATTTAATATATTATAAATACCTTTTTTTGAAATGCCATAACCGTGATTTTTTCACCGCTTCATAATTTGATGATACGTATATTTCTTCTCGGAAAGCGCAGTTACGTAACCTTCGAGCCATCTATCAATTTTAGGAGCCATTTTCAAAATAAATCTTTTATTTTATATTCCAATCAAAACAAAACTGTAGATGATTATTCTGAAGTTGCCAAATTTTTATCTCAAAATGCAAATGACAACAATAAATTACAAAATCGTTTCCGTAAAGTGCGAACGACCTTCTGTATTTCCAGAAGAACAAGCACTTTAGTCAGTTACTGATTTACAAAAAGGAAGGGTTTGGAAACAAAAAATTTTTTCATAGAAAACTTAATTTGCAGTATGAAATAAACTTGAAATTATCGATTAAACACTTAATATATACCTCAGATAACATAGATTAATTTCTTACAAATCCCTACAATACTTTTGAAAATCACTCTGCTTTATTCCTCAATAACCTGAATCAATTATAGTTGATTTATTTTATGGTTTTCTCTGAGATTAAAAAAAGGGATAAAATAAAAAATTTTATCCGAATAAAACAGAAACAAAATGGTGTATTACGAACACTTTTTTAGATGTAAAGCTTTAAAAGTAGTCAGAGTGGGAGGAATCACCAGATATGTCTGTACCAGGCATCTGCGTGTTTGACCACACCGTTGTACATTAAAAGTCTTTACAAAAAGGACCGCTAATAGCTTTCTTTGCGTGAAGGGAGGGTATTTCAGCGTCCTCACGGAAAACTTACCCTTGCATGAAATATTTACACACTAAATTTTTTTTCGAGATGTTAATGAAATGTGCATAGCTGAGGTAATGCAATGCGATTGTAAAAAGTTGTTGAACACACATGCATATATTTGATATAATTATTTTGAGGACGTTTAATAGGTAAGATATTAACTAAGATGGTTCTGTGTTGGATAAAAAATCGATTAACAGCCATGGGTACATTGTAAAGTAAGGATTTCAATTTTCAGAACTTTGCGACGCAGAAAGCGGCATTTGAGATTCAGTATAAATGTCTCAAAAAGTGTCGAAATCATAATATTCGGGATTTCTGAATTTCATTTTACGCACGAAAATATTCATTCTGGCGAGAACATTTGAAGATGCTTAAAGGTTACCTAATTTTCTCTAAGAATTAAAAACTTCCGAAAACAAAAGTGATGTTTTAATTAAATGATGGCTAATTTATTTACTTTGTTAACTAATGAATATTTTAAAAATTTTACAGCGAGGGCGACAGCCTCGATAATCAATGTCATTTCGAATACAGCAGACTCAAAGGACAAATCACACACAGGAAACTTGGGCAAACACAAACAATTAAATGATGGCTAATTTATTTACTTTGTTAACTAAAGAATATTTTAAAAATTTTACAGCGAGGGCGACAGCCTCGATAATCAATGTCATTTCGAATACAGCAGGCTCAAAGGACAAATCACACACAGGAAACTTGGGCAAACACAAACAATTAAATGATGGCTAATTTATTTACTTTGTTAACTAATGAATATTTTAAAAATTTTATAGCGAGGGCGACAGCCTCGATAATCAATGTCATTTCGAATACAGCAGACTCAAAGGACAAATCACACACAGGAAACTTGGGCAAACACAAACAATTAAATGATGGCTAATTTATTTACTTTATTAACTAAACAATATTTTAAAAATTTTACAGCGAGGGCGACAGCCTCGATAATCAATGTCATTTCGAATACAGCAGACTCAAAGGACAAATCACACACAGGAAACTTGGGCAAACACAAACAATTAAATGATGGCTAATTTATTTCCTTTGTTAACTAATGAATATTTTAAAAATTTTACAGCGAGGGCGACAGCCTCGATAATCGATGTCATTTCGAATACAGCAGGCTCAAAGGACAAATCACACACAGGAAACTTGGGCAAACACAAACAATTAAATGATGGCTAATTTATTTACTTTGTTAACTAAAGAATATTTTAAAAATTTTACAACGAGGGCGACAGCCTCGATAATCAATGTCATTTCGAATACAGCAGACTCAAAGGACAAATCACACACAGGAAACTTGGGCAAACACAAATAATTAAATGATGGCTAATTTATTTACTTTGTTAACTAATGAATATTTTAAAAATTTTACAGCGAGGGCGACAGCCTCGATAATCAATGTCATTTCGAATACAGCAGGCTCAAAGGACAAATCACACACAGGAAACTTGGGCAAACACAAACAATTAAATGATGGCTAATTTATTTACTTTGTTAACTAATGAATATTTTAAAAATTTTACAGCGAGGGCGACAGCCTCGATAATCAATGTCATTTCGAATACAGCAGGCTCAAAGGACAAATCACACACAGGAAACTTGGGCAAACACAAACAATTAAATGATGGCTAATTTATTTACTTTGTTAACTAAAGAATATTTTAAAAATTTTACAGCGAGGGCGACAGCCTCGATAATCAATGTCATTTCGAATACAGCAGGCTCAAAGGACAAATCACACACAGGAAACTTGGGCAAACACAAACAATTAAATGATGGCTAATTTATTTACTTTGTTAACTAATGAATATTTTAAAAATTTTACAGCGAGGGCGACAGCCTCGATAATCAATGTCATTTCGAATACAGCAGGCTCAAAGGACAAATCACACACAGGAAACTTGGGCAAACACAAACAATTAAATGATGGCTAATTTATTTACTTTGTTAACTAAGAATATTTTAAAAATTTTACAGCGAGGGCGACAGCCTCGATAATCAATGTCATTTCGAATACAGCAGACTCAAAGGACAAATCACACACAGGAAACTTGGGCAAACACAAACAATTAAATGATGGCTAATTTATTTACTTTGTTAACTAAAGAATATTTTAAAAATTTTACAACGAGGGCGACAGCCTCGATAATCAATGTCATTTCGAATACAGCAGACTCAAAGGACAAATCACACACAGGAAACTTGGGCAAACACAAATAATTAAATGATGGCTAATTTATTTACTTTGTTAACTAAAGAATATTTTAAAAATTTTACAACGAGGGCGACAGCCTCGATAATCAATGTCATTTCGAATACAGCAGGCTCAAAGGACAAATCACACACAGGAAACTTGGGCAAACACAAACAATTAAATGATGGCTAATTTATTTACTTTGTTAACTAATGAATATTTTAAAAATTTTATAGCGAGGGCGACAGCCTCGATAATCAATGTCATTTCGAATACAGCAGGCTCAAAGGACAAATCACACACAGGAAACTTGGGCAAACACAAACAATTAAATGATGGCTAATTTATTTACTTTGTTAACTAAAGAATATTTTAAAAATTTTACAACGAGGGCGACAGCCTCGATAATCAATGTCATTTCGAATACAGCAGACTCAAAGGACAAATCACACACAGGAAACTTCGGAAAACACAAACAATTAAATGATGGCTAATTTATTTACTTTGTTAACTAATGAATATTTTAAAAATTTTACAGCGAGGGCGACAGCCTCGATAATCAATGTCATTTCGAATACAGCAGACTCAAAGGACAAATCACACACAGGAAACTTGGGCAAACACAAACAATTAAATGATGGCTAATTTATTTACTTTATTAACTAAACAATATTTTAAAAATTTTACAGCGAGGGCGACAGCCTCGATAATCAATGTCATTTCGAATACAGCAGACTCAAAGGACAAATCACACACAGGAAACTTGGGCAAACACAAATAATTAAATGATGGCTAATTTATTTACTTTGTTAACTAATGAATATTTTAAAATTTTTACAGCGAGGGCGACAGCCTCGATAATCAATGTCATTTCGAATACAGCAGGCTCAAAGGACAAATCACACACAGGAAACTTGGGCAAACACAAACAATTAAATGATGGCTAATTTATTTACTTTGTTAACTAATGAATATTTTAAAAATTTTACAGCGAGGGCGACAGCCTCGATAATCAATGTCATTTCGAATACAGCAGACTCAAAGGACAAATCACACACAGGAAACTTGGGCAAACACAAACAATTAAATGATGGCTAATTTATTTCCTTTGTTAACTAAAGAATATTTTAAAAATTTTACAGCGAGGGCGACAGCCTCGATAATCAATGTCATTTCGAATACAGCAGGCTCAAAGGACAAATCACACACAGGAAAATTGGGCAAACACAAACAATTAAATGATGGCTAATTTATTTCCTTTGTTAACTAAAGAATATTTTAAAAATTTTACAGCGAGGGCGACAGCCTCGATAATCAATGTCATTTCGAATACAGCAGGCTCAAAGGACAAATCACACACAGGAAAATTGGTCAAACACAAACAATTAAATGATGGCTAATTTATTTACTTTGTTAACTAAAGAATATTTTAAAAATTTTACAACGAGGGCGACAGCCTCGATAATCAATGTCATTTCGAATACAGCAGACTCAAAGGACAAATCACACACAGGAAACTTCGGAAAACACAAACAATTAAATGATGGCTAATTTATTTACTTTGTTAACTAATGAATATTTTAAAAATTTTACAGCGAGGGCGACAGCCTCGATAATCAATGTCATTTCGAATACAGCAGGCTCAAAGGACAAATCACACACAGGAAACTTGGGCAAACACAAACAATTAAATGATGGCTAATTTATTTACTTTGTTAACTAAAGAATATTTTAAAAATTTTACAGCGAGGGCGACAGCCTCGATAATCAATGTCATTTCGAATACAGCAGACTCAAAGGACAAATCACACACAGGAAACTTGGGCAAACACAAACAATTAAATGATGGCTAATTTATTTACTTTGTTAACTAAAGAATATTTTAAAAATTTTACAGCGAGGGCGACAGCCTCGATAATCAATGTCATTTCGAATACAGCAGGCTCAAAGGACAAATCACACACAGGAAACTTGGGCAAACACAAACAATTAAATGATGGCTAATTTATTTCCTTTGTTAACTAAAGAATATTTTAAAAATTTTACAGCGAGGGCGACAGCCTCGATAATCAATGTCATTTCGAATACAGCAGGCTCAAAGGACAAATCACACACAGGAAACTTGGGCAAACACAAACAATTAAATGATGGCTAATTTATTTACTTTGTTAACTAAAGAATATTTTAAAAATTTTACAACGAGGGCGACAGCCTCGATAATCAATGTCATTTCGAATACAGCAGACTCAAAGGACAAATCACACACAGGAAACTTGGGCAAACACAAACAATTAAATGATGGCTAATTTATTTACTTTGTTAACTAATGAATATTTTAAAAATTTTACAGCGAGGGCGACAGCCTCGATAATCAATGTCATTTCGAATACAGCAGGCTCAAAGGACAAATCACACACAGGAAACTTGGGCAAACACAAACAATTAAATGATGGCTAATTTATTTACTTTGTTAACTAAAGAATATTTTAAAAATTTTACAGCGAGGGCGACAGCCTCGATAATCAATGTCATTTCGAATACAGCAGACTCAAAGGACAAATCACACACAGGAAACTTGGGCAAACAGAAACAATTAAACGATGGCTTCTTGATGACTAAAATGAAATAAAAAAGACAGTGACAACCGTTTAGATATAATTAATATATTATCACCCGTCTTAGGAGCATTGTTGAGGTTGTCACTATGAATCGTGACACAATCCACAATCCGTAACAATTCCTCCGCAATTCTTTCCAGCTTTTAGGAATTGTTCATGGTGACAATCTGACCAATACCCCGAGGTTTGCTGATCCATTATTAAGTAGATCAAAATAATTGTCACCACATTTTTATTTGATTGTCGTTATCAAGAAGAACTCTCTTAAGGCTGCTGTGTACTAACCTTACAGAATTCGCTCACCTCAATGTTAACCAATGGAGACAATGTGTCTACTATTGACAGGCTACATAAATGCTGATAATCCAATAAAAATGGTATTTTCAGACATCCTGAAAATTTCTGCACCTTGCAACAGGATTCATTTATAAATTGCGTCCACCAAAGGAATTGAGGAGCGTTTAAAACACACTCTACTAGATTTTTTCCCCAAATAATTTAAATTTTAAAATATTAGTTGCATTTTTTTAAGAAAACGAAAAATGTCCCAAGGTGCAAAATTTCTTTCGCTGTTACGGTGTACAATTTTTTAAAAATAGTCTTTAAATCCAAGTTGGCAATCCTTGGATACATTTTATCCATAGGTTAACATTGAGTAAACGAATCCAATAGGATTAGCATACGACAGCCTTAAGTGTTAATGAACAAATATCCTAGTTACGACACACAGTAAAAGACACAGAAAAAGTACCGAAATCAAATTAAGCTCACGGTATCGAACATTACAAAACAAACAAAATTAAAAGTACATATCTGACGAAGAGTCTCCGGCCTGCCAATAACGAGAGTGGATAGTTCTTTTCAGTCATGCCGAGTGAACGAGTAGGTGGTTTGCATTCATCCATTCATTAGAGGGGGTACGTTGGACTCTTCAAGATTCCGAGTGGATTAAGATAAGCGGAGAGGCAATCATGCTTCATCTGAAAGTCACTACAGCCCTATCCCTAGGGCAATCGGAGCTGTTGAAGTAAAGTATCTCTTCATGATTCGTCCCTAATTCTTCCCACATGTCCTTTCGGGGATATCTTTGATTTTAAGATTAATAATAGGAGTCACCTATTTATAAGATGTTACGTTGCAAGACGCTAGAGGTATCTTATAAATCATAAAATTCAGGATTTCTGAACTTCTTTTTCCATTACGAATGTATTCAATCAGGGAAGAACCTGTAGAGACGTGTTTAGAGGTTACGTCACATATGTTGTTGTTTCGAATCCCCTTGGAGTAGGAAAGCCTACACCAAGTCCAAAGGACTTTGGTCCTCGGCGAAGGGTAGTAAGTACTTCACTTTAAGGCGAGGTACCACTAGGTTAGACTTGACCTCGAAGAACATCGGTCCCGTAATTTTGAACCGAGTCAAGTGACAAGGCCCGAACACTTGACCCCGCACCTCCAGAGGTAAATTTAAGAACTTGGAGGACACTGCAACCACAGCCTATTTTACTCGGCCATCATTCCCGGCCATCATTAGTGAACACCGCAGTGGATTTGCAGCGATGAGCATAGAACCAGGGACGTTTAGATCATTGGCTCGACGCCTTTGCAAACCGGGCCACCGCGCCCTTTTGATCACGTCACATATTCTAAGAATAAATGACTTACAAAAACAAAATCGAAATTTCAGAAAAATTTATTTATCATGTTCTTTTACAGGATTCAGTTGTGTATGTATAAATTTAAGATAGTTTTTTGTAATAAAGTTTATCTTTAAAGGCTACCTTCTCTAGTAATTAAAATCTTCGAAACACACGCAAAAAAAATTTGGAAAAATTTATTTGTTTTATACATCAATTTTTAATATTTATTTGGTTAAAATTTATAAAATTTAAGATGCTCATTTTCAGTGCCAGAAGTATGTATGCATTTTATAAACATTAAAGGCTTCTAACATCAAATAACATTTTATCCTTTCTTTTTATGCGCCATTAAACCCAAACAACCTTTCTTTTTATTTTCGATTTTTAATAATTCACTTAACAGGACATACATCATTCTGATCCTTGAATACCACTCTGCAATGCCATGATGTACATCTGTATTGCGAATCCATTTATTTCGAAATTAATTTTTTCCTACCGCCCCACCCCTTTAAATACATCTAAAATTATTTGCTACTTGTCTCGATGAAATTCTGTTCTGTGTGTATTTGTTTATGTTTCATTAACTTCAAAAATTACACAGCCTGGTGCATCGCAGTGGTTAGCACGTTGGCATTTCGTACATAGGGACTCTCAGATCAAGTCCTGACATGCGCCACTCAATGCCATCGGATCTATGCCGGATATGGGAATGTAAAATCTGTAGGACGGAAGACTCTTTGTGTGGTTTGTAGGGCAGGGATGAGGGTAAGAGCTTCCCTGACGTCAGCCCCGTGGGTGCTCGGTCTAAACTGAGATGCCACCAGGGGGCAAAGTTGTTTCACCTATATACGGTATCCCTATTGGATGAAGCCAAAAACTTTCCCGTTAGTCCTCTAGCGAGGGTCGAAAGACAACGTGTCTGCCCCATTGAGGAAAAAAAATTACACAGATAAAAACTGGGGTGTTTTTTTTGTTGCCTTTCAAAGAGATTAGAAAGTTCATTAATTTTTTTTATTAAATACTGAAGACAAGTTATTTCGAAACCTTTTCAGTGTTGAAAAAAGATCATTTAAGGCATGGGTGGGCAGACTTTTCCAGGGTACGGGCTACTTCTAATTTTTTCAAGGTGTTGCGGTCCACCCAGTGGCGTAGGTGTGGTGAACTTAAAAAAAAGTCTATAATATTTATTATAACTTAATAATAAAGAAGGAATATGTACTTACCTACATAACTGCAATAAAAAAACTTACTCTTTTATAACCACGTTTAAAGCAAAAAGCAAGATACAAACAGAATAATAATAGCCACAAATATAATAATATCAAATGTTGCATTTATTATCAAACAATTCAAAATACATTAAAAAATAAATCATTTTCATCTAAAGTTAGTTCTCGTAGTTATAGTTAGTAGAAGACTTAGTCTGCATATTTAGTCTCCATAAATGTGTTTATTTTAGTATGCACGTCTTAGGTCTTCGTAAAGGCGGTCACCCCAAAATGTCTTGGTGGTCCACCGGTCATTCGCGATCGACTTAATGCCCACCCCTGATTTACGGAATATACTTATGGGAACAGTTACTGGTTCGGTAAATATATCCAAATCTAAACATTCGAAAGTTCTGAATTTTAATTAAAAATAAAACTCAAATTCTTCTGGTGTTTTTATATGCATAGTAATTTTTTTATTAATGAAAAATTCAGGGAAGAAATCACTATGAAATGCGAGAAAATAAAGAAAGTATTAATTTTGGGTCTCGTAAAATCGTTGTCGATTGAAATCATTCCTGAAAGTTGTAAGTCATGTGCCTTTTCTCCATTCTTATGCTTTTAAACCCAACGTTTGGTGTCTGAATCTGATAAACGGGAGAAATAATTTTCTCTTTATTCAATATCGATATTAATTATAACTCACGATCTTCAAAAAAATCGTTTGACAAGGATAGATATTGAGATATTAGGTTTGTGAAAAATCCTTAAAAATTTCACTTTCGAATATTAGCATGACGGTATTTATTTAGATCTTGGAATATATATTTAAGACTAGCTGAAAACCCTCACTTCGCTACGGAGTACATTTAAATTAAATACAATGGTCATTGTATGCAATTAATGCCCCCCCCCCCAAAAAAAATATATAAATTTATAATAAATACGACGATTTATGTATACAACTGATGTAATATATATATATATATATATATATATATATATTTATTTATTTATAAAAAAATCGTAAGGGATATTTTTAAAGACAAAATAATGTAGAAGAAAATATTCAAATTAAATCTAATAGAACATACTGAAGAATACAGTACAGTTTGAGGAACATATCTTTTATTGTATTTTAATATTTTTTCGTATAATGTCCAATCGTCTGCCGCATTAGCAAGGAAAAAATATTTTTTTTGTCTATTTAGTTGTTATGCACGTGACGATAAATTTATTTAAAGTACCAGAAAAAGAAATCACGAAATCAGCATTTAATAAATTAAATTCTAAAAATAAATCTTTAAAAATTCAACAAAAATCAGAAAATGGAGGTAAAGATTCGAAAAAATTTCATTTTAAAGGAATTTTTATGATCTTTCTTGTGATATCAATTTTATAACCCTCAAATTATTATTTTAAATGCAAACTTAAAAAAGTAGGGCACGAAGATAGGGCCCGTATATGAAGGAGAAAACGGCTACCAACACGTGTCTGAATTCGATAGAGGCAGGATCGTGACCTATGGAGAGGGCGGTTTATCATTCCGTGATATTGCTACTTGCATTGGTCGGAATCTAACGACTGTCATGCGAATATGGAATCGATGGGTTCAGGAGGGTCATATTGAACGCCAATCAGGATCTCAACGGCTTCCCGCCATTAACGCCCGAGAGGACAGACAAATTTTCAGGTCGGCCTTGCAATTTGTCCTCCGTGATGTGGCTCTACGACTTGCTGGGTCGTAGAGCCACATCACGGACCTTGAGTAAGGAAAGAATCCGCACGGACAGTGTGACGACGTCTGGAACAGTACGGACTGTCTGCACGGCGTCCATTATTGCGGCTTCCCTTGACACTGCAGTATAGAGACGCGCAGCGACAGTGGTGCAACCAACGACAAAAATTAATACAGGAGTCGCACCACGTCGTCTTTTCAGGCGAGTCCTGGTTCTGCGTGCAGCATCATGATGGACGTATCCGGGTCTGGAGGCACCGACGAGAACGCACGGGGCCTACTTGCATTCGATATCGTCATACGGACCCTGCACCTGGTGTGGTGGTATGAGGAGCCATTTGGTACACGACACGAACACCTCTTGTGCGCGTCAGTAATCTGAACAGCCAGTGTTACATTTCTGAGATCTTAAGGCCGGTGGCTGTGCCCTATCTTCGAGGTCTTGGAGACTCATCTTTGAACCAGATAACGCAAAACCGCATGTCGCACGTCGTGTCCTGACCTACCTCGACTCAGAGGTTATTCGTCTGTTGCCCTGGCCAGCACGTTCTCCAGATCTCTCCCCCCGTTGAAAACATCTGGTTATGGGTTGCTGAGAGACGTGGCAGCCACCTCTCTCCAGCCACTACTATTGATGATGTGTGGCATAGAAGCATCATGGAGTGACTTGTCCGTATCTGTCATCCAAAGCCCAGATCGACTTGATGCCTAACTGGGTTAGAGCCGTTTTAGCTCCCAGAGGCGGCAGCTGTGTGTACTAATTTCGGACCCTGTATACCCCCAAATGGTATACAAATTTAATCATGTTTTCATCCTACTATGCTGTATACGTACAATAAGGAAAGTTTTGTAATTTACTTTCCTTCCTGGTGTTGCAATTTTAATGGCCAGCAGTGTACATATATTTTTAGTTTAAATGTGATATAAAATCATGAAAACAAATATAATTTTGGTAAAAATTTCCTAACATTTTAAAATAGAAGGAATTTTTTATAAATTTTTAGTATATTTGAGTGCCAAAGACCCCACCCTCCATTCAACTAAAGGCATTTTAATTTCCTTTACATTACATACTACTGTGACACTTACCCGTGTTCTGAAGTAAAAGTTTTACAACATTTCCAAAAATCACTGAAAAATACCAACAAAAGTAAAAAAACATTCAATTTTTTTTCTTTTTAAATTATATTTTTATAAGTCCAGCTACCTGTAGAACGATTTCATTATAACACATGCAGCTTAGCCATTTCAACAGACACCTTAAGATATAATAAACTAGTGATTTTTTTTATAACATCGGTAAGATTCCGTGATTCGTTTATACGTTTGAAAGACTGTACAGAACCTCTTTCTGTTGGCGACATCTACAGAAGAAGAAATATGGAGAAGTAATAAGGAACAGGCAAAACAGTATCATCCCGTATTTATCAACCCTCCCGAGGGAAATATCTCCAAACACCCGAAACGGAACCGAAGATGAAAAAATTGCAACAGTTCGCTTTCCAATTCCGAACGTAATGGTAGGAGACAAAAGTAAGTATGGAGTTAAAGAATTCGCGCCTTCCATTCACTGATGACCAGAAAGAACCCCCTGGTGTCTTTAAATATTTAACCGGAGGCAGAGATAGACTTATCGATTTATCAAACTTTGGAAGCGAAAAAGCGCGCCGCGTCTCAAGTGGGGTCGATAGTCCGGCGTCGAACATCTGTGCTAAACGACAGACAGGGCTGTCTCTTTCATTAACGAAGATTGGCTCACGGGTATTTCCCGCGAAAGTTTCGCGGCATTACGAACATCGGTCCATTACCGGTAGCGTACCTTTGATCTGCGGCCATGAGGCGTCGAGAAAGGGGAAGGACTCGTGTGTGCGTTAAAGTCGGCCGTTCATTCATTCCTAATGACAGGTTTTAATAGTGGCCTTTCCCAATGGGTCATACCGATAAAAGGCTCCTCAATTCCGCCTAAGGGATCCTATTAAATAGGTTTCAGACCAAAAAACTAAAATCTTCGTAGCATCTCGCATATTTATTCGACGGGAATCAATTATTTGCAGCTCCTATCCAAATAAAATAATCAAAAAAGTATAGAGCAAACCTACAAACAAAAGGCTTGGGAAATGATTTAAGACATATAGGGTGTTAATTGAGTTTAGTTTATCCAACACTCAGTCTTGGCAGCAATGCCATGCAGGCCGAAAAACTTTGGTACACGGAACGAAAAAACTGCTAGGCCTGCACAAGACATATGTTGATCAAGACACTATGAAAGGCATAAGATACTCTGAGTTACAGCGTTTATTAAATTTCTGTTTTACCGATCACACACAAATTCTCTCCCCTTCCCCCATCCCTCTATATCTATCTCTCCATCTATATATGTATCTACCTATCTGTCTCTCTCTCTTTGGATATATATATATATATATATATATATATATATATATATATATATATATATATATATATATATATATATATATATATATATATATATGTATGTATGTATATATATATATATATATATATGTGTGTGTGTGTGTGTGTGTGTGTAAAGTACACATTACGTCACGTCCTTAAATTATAACCTGAAAGGAAAAACTAGCTCATATTTACATGGCTGGAGCTACACTCAGCCTGAAAGGTATAAAAATTAAATTTGGAAGCAGTCGGGACGAATCATTTATTAGAGCGACAAAAGTACATCCGTCCTTTCGGAAGAACGGCTCGGAAGTAATATCACTTTTCAACCTTAAGCGCGAGAGGCGAGAGGAACATGTGACTATTATTTGTAGAGTCAGTAGATTTTGAGGCTCGCGGTGCGAACCCAATCCTGACTACAGACGTATAGACGTGTAGAAATGCAAAGGCATGCGATTCACGGGAAGTTCTGTGGCTAAGGGTTTTACAGCGATAAATTAATATTACTGGGGATTGGGTTTAGGAAAGGGAATTTAAATGCTAAAATGGAGGGCATAATATATATATATATATATATATATATATATATATATATATATATATATATATATATATATATATATATATATATATATATATATATATATATATACACTCACATGATTTCATGCCAAAAAGTACTCGTGATAACTGTTCGATGTGTCGTTCAGTTGTCTCGAGTTGGACAGTTACAACTATTTATTCCAGATTCCCGTCTTGGAGTGATTATCCCAATCTAAACCGGTCAAGGCACACCATGAAACATATTTTTTTGCTTCCCTAGAAACCTGCGCTCAACGGAGGAACACATTTAGAATAGAAAGTACAGGGATGCATCCTGTCGGCAGAAACTTTTAGAAAATTCGCAGATGTACGTCGAATGGCTTGCCACCGCTTACGAAGGTGGATAAGGACGTTTGTGGCGTGGAAAAATGGCGATGTTATCACTTTTAGGGGTGCAGAGATATTCTTATGTAAAACAGATTCAGTGAAAATCTTCTTCAAGCGCATGTCAAAAGGCAGAATATGTCAGTTTAAAGGAGTGATTTATAGAACAGGGAAAATGGAATAAGTAAAATAGAGGATTTAAAATTTTGTCCAAATATATAAAATGTGATATTTAGTAGGGAAAATGTTTTTAAATTAGGTATTGAGAATTTCTTGCAAGGTGTATTGCGGACCGTACCTTTATTCTATTTTCATTCTACTGGGTTTGGTATTTCTGATAGAAAGTAAAAATGCTGAGAACAGTTTCCCGGAGGCAAAAATTGCTTTGAAAAAAAATTAATTTTTTTATTTTTAAAGTGATTAAAAATTAGAATGGCAAAATATTTAGAAATTCTGAAGGGAAATTATTTTTATTTTTAAATTATTGAAATTTTTATTTCATTGTTTTAACCAGAATTCAAATTGCTAGATAATTTGTTAAGTGCAATGATCTTTATATAAATGAACATTCGAAGAAAAGGAATCTTTACAAAACACTAAAAAATTTTAAAAAAGACAAAATTTCAAAACCATTCACGGGACTGAAAATAAAAGTATGCCAATCTCTGAAATAAGCTCCCTTAGTATTTATACTATACTAGCTGAATACCCGTGCTTTGCTACGGAGTACATTCAAATTAAATACAACGGTCAATGTATGCAATTAATGCCAAAAATATATATAAATATATTTATAATAAATACAACAATCAATATATGCTATTGATGTAAAAAAATATATATTTATAAAAAAATGGTAACGGATATTTTTATAGACAAAATAATGTAGAAGATAATATAGAAATTAAATCTAATAGGACATACTAAAGACTATAGTACAGTTAATATAGTATAGTTTGAGGAACATATCTTTTACTGTATTTTAACATTTTTTTGGATAATGTCCAATCGTCTACCGCATTAGCAAGCGAAAAAAATATTTTTTTGTCCACTTCGTTGTTATGCACGTGATGATAAATTTATTTAAAGTACCAGAAAAAGAAATCACGTGATCAGCATTTAATAAATTAAATTATAAAAATTAATCTTTAAAAATTCTACAAAAATCAGAAAATGGAGGCAAAGATCCGAAAAAGATTTCATTTTATAAGAATTTTTATGATCTTTCTCGTGATATAAATTTTATAACCCACAAATTATTATTTTAAAGGCAAACGTTAAAGAATGTTATAAAAACAGCTTAAAAATTTAATTTAAAAAAATCTAAGAAGAATTTTTCAAAAATCTTTCTTAGTGCACCCCTACACTATAAGAATCTCCATGCAAAATTTCAGCCCTTTAGGTCCAGGGGTTTGGTCTGTGCGTTCTATGTCAGTCAGTCAATCAGTTGAGGAACTATTTTATATATATAGATTATTAGCTGAAAACCAGCACTTCGCTACGGAGTACATTCAAATTAAATACCACGGTTAATATATGCAATGCAATTAATGCCAAAATAAATAAATAAATAAATAAATAAATATATATATATATATATATCTATATATATAAAACAGTTCCGTAACTCATTCATTCATTCATTCATTCATTCACTGACTGACTGACATACAACGCACAGACCAAACCGCTGGACCTAAAGGGCTGAAATTTTGCATGGCGATTCTTCTAATAGTGTAGGGGTGCACTAAGAAAGATTTTTCAAAAATTCTTCTTAGATTTTTTTAAATTAAATTTTTAAGCTGTTTTTTAAACTTTTTTTACGTTTGCATTTAAAATAATACATTGAGGGTTATAAAATTTATATCACGAGAAAGATCATAAAAATTCCTTCAAAATGAAATTTTTTTCGAATTTTTACCTCCATTTCCTGATTTTTGGTGAATTTTTAAAGATTAATTTTTAGAATTTAATTTATTAAATGCCGATCACGTGATTTCTTTTTCTGGTACTTTCAATAAATTTATCGTCACGTGCGTAACAACTAAATAGACAAAAAAAAATATTTTTTTCTCTTTCTAATGCAGCAGACGATTCGATATTATCAAAAAAAAAATGCATATCCCTTACGATTTTTTTATAAATATATATATATAGATAGATATATATTTTACATCAATTGTATACATTGATCATCGCATTTATTATAAATATATATATTTTTTGGCATAAATTGCATACGTTGACCGTTGTATTTAATTTGAATGTACTCCGTAGCGAAGCGCGGGTTTTCAGCTAGTATATATATATAATAAAAACGATGACCAATGTATACAATTGGTGTAAAAAAATTATATATTTATTAAAAAATCGTGAGGGATATTTTTATAGGCAAAATAATGTAGAAGAAAATACTCAAATTAAATCTAATAGGACATACTAAAGAATATAGTACAGTTAATATAGTACAGTTCGAAGAACATACTACTTCGAAGATGTAGTTCAGTAGTACAAGACAGTAAAAGACTGTCAGTAAAAGACAGACAGTAAAAGACAGTTTTAATATACAGTAAAAGACATGTATGTTCTTCGAACATACATGTCTTTTACTGTATTTTAAAAATTTTTTGGATAATGTCCAATCGTCTGTCGCTTTAGCAAGAAAAAAAATATTTTTTTGTCTATTACGTTGTTATTCATGGGACGATAAATTTATTTAAAGTACCAGAAAAAGAAATCACGTGATCAGCATTTAATAAAATAAATTCTTAAAATTAATCTTGAAAAATTCACCAAAAATCAGAAAATAAAGGTAAAGATTCGAAAAAGATTTCATTTTAAAGGAAATGTTATGATCTTTCTCGTAATATAAATTTTATAACTATCAGCTTATTATTTTAAAGACAAACTTAAAAGAAGTTACTAAAACAGCTTAAAATTTTAATTTTAAAAAATCTAAGAAGAATTTTTCAAAAATCTTCGTTAGTGCATTGTAAGAAGAATCGCCATGAAACATTTCAGCCCTTTTGGTCCAGCGGTTTGGTCTGTGCGTTGTATGTCAGTCAGTCAAGCAGTCAGTCAGTTACGGAACTGTTTTATATACATATAGATTGAAACTAAATCATATTACTTCGTGACACGGTTTGCATAATGTTGGCTATCCCGCATTGATTTCATTATGAAGGATGGAGTGGTTTCACGAGCAAGCGAAAGAGAGAGAAATGGTTCTCTGAAAACAGTGTTTCTTCATTAATATTTTAGTTTAAATTATGCTTATAGAAAATGTTAAGCTATACGTCGAGAGAGAGGATGTTCTTGTAGGTTTGAGCCTATCAGATTTTAATTAACACGATAAACACAATTGCATTCCGACGAATGAATTAATGTTAATGGAAACTGTTTTGATATTATCTTGACTTTTTTAAACTGAAATGCAAAATTATGACCATACTATAGCAGTGAATTCTTTAATTTCAGTTGTATTATTACTACTCGTTCTTACTGTCAAGAGCGATAGCGAAAGATAAACTGCTTTCAGATGTTTGTTTCCCAACATTCAGAGTATTACGAAGGAGGAACTAGTTTTACGTGAAAATATAAAATAGGAGCTGTACGATGAAATAATGCGTACATTAAAATTTTTTCAAAGTTAACTGGATTACCTCTTTTATCAAGGTCAGCGGTTTCACCCTGTGGTACGCGTACCTCTCTGGGTACGTTCTGGACTGCAAGGAGGTACGCGGAAAACTTTAAGTCATGGCGGAAAAATGAGCTTCTTTTAATAATATTTTTTTTTAAAAATTGGAAAAATTATAATTTTTTAAAATTATTATTACAAGAAGATTTTTAAATTTTTTTTAGAATAATCACAAAACTCTAACCGAGATGAATTTTCTGTAACCAAAGCAAAAAAAATTTTGAACTTCTGCTCAGAGTTTCTGAGATGATTCTTCGTCACTTCCCCACCGCTCTCCAAACTGCATGAAAAACGAATTATTTGGCCTAATTCAATTCTTCTTTCAATGATTTTTGAAAAAGACTTCCTAGAACGAATTTTAGTTATTCCTCTCTTGTAGACTTTAAATTTTAGCACTTTCTGGTTTGCATAATCTTTATGTCTCTATGTCAATTTTTTCACAGATTGTACCCTAAGGTAAATTTTATCTAAGTGGTACAAGCTTACAAGAAAGGTTGAGAGACGCTAATATAGGTTGATATGTTCCTAAACACGACTCATTTTGAAGCCTCTAGAAAGGCCTCAACAGACCGATAATACTCAACAGTATTTTTTTGTGCTGGGGTTGAGCAGAGCTCCGTTACGCCGTTTTCGTGGAAATGCTGGGAATTTCCCCGCCCGGGAATCTAAGTACTTGGCGGTAATGAGTCAGGACTATTTATTACTCGTCGCTGTATTTCACGAAGACACGAGCATCATTCCGATGGTCTCTTATAAATAAAACTGCTACATTGCTGATGACCTATATTCCTCTCTGTGCACGACCATTGTAAACATGAGAAATTTCTTCACCGGCAGATCATCGAAAATCATGTGAATGGTGGTAAAGATATCGAAACGAGAGATTCAGTTCGTTTTGGACTGTAAACAACCGTAAGATATCTCAAGATAGCCAACTGATGAGAAACTGTACAGAGGATAGATTGCAAATACGGCTGACGGTAAGCAATTAATATAAATACATGTTTTACATTGTTTAACTTATTCAGTCGTTGATGTTTAAGATGCGCTTCATTCCGAAATATTGAGTCATTAAGATAAAAATCCTCAGTAAAAACTAAATATAATTTAATAGAGTCGGTTTTATACAGTGTTTAGCTTTGATCTAAAGTTTTATTAAACACTGAAAAGTTGTTAAATTATTAAGAAACAAAAAAATGCATCTGAAATCCTTTCGTTAACATATAAGCAATAGTTATTTTAAGAACAAATAATTTGAGCTGTTGAGTGAAAATAAATTAGGTAAATTTTGAAAAGAAAAACGTAGATGGTAGGATATATAAAAACAAACGTTTCATAGACCATTCAGGTGCCATATCCGTTGTACTCGTTCTAGATTTTCAATTCCTATGTTCATCTATGGAGAATTTTTCCTCTCAATATTTTCCGAATCACAGTGTAGTAAATGCACGCGTTTGAATTCTGTTTTTTGCATCTGGGAACAAACATATAAATAACGAGGACACATTTTAAAAAGTTTTTATAATTTAATTTAATATTTTCAAAAAAATCCAATGCTGTAACGATACCCATAAATAATTTCTGAAAAATTCAAAATTTTGAAAACAACGGGTTCCCTTTTTAAAGGTCTACTTTCCTATGCAAAATACTGCCTTTAAAAATATGCATTCGCCAATTTATGAATCAGATGTAGCCTATTCCTGATGTGAATTTGCACGAGAAATTAGAATATTACAAAAAATGCATAATTAGTATCCCTATAGTTAGGGGTATTACATAAGATATATCCTTATAACTTTACGCAATGCATAAAAATTACAAAACAGGAACCAGCGAGTTTGTATACTATCTTCTATACAACTTCATCACGAAGGTCTAAAGAAGCAGACTGTTGACCAGGCCATTAAAACAGTTCTTTAATTCTTCGATTATTTTTTATATTCATATGTATATATACAAATTAGTTTGAAAGTGTTAAGTCTACACATTCCCTGCCAGATGAAGTCCAGAAATAGCCAACCCATTCAGTGCTCTGCTGAAAGAGTACAGTCAGGTCAATACCAGGTACCGAACGGTCAGTACCAGACGAATTGAGCTGTCTCACGTGTCAAACGTTCTCAATTTGCATTTCACTGTCTCGGCAAGCCCATTTTGCAATCAATAGCCGACAGACAGACTGCCTACACATTGACAATTGGCGACTAAAGCTTTAGAGTTTTCCGGTGCGTAACAAGAAATTACAGAACTCCGCCCTCATTGAATTTGCAAACCATTAAAGTATCGAGTCTGAGGTAGCCCTTCACAAAAACTTAATTATCTTTCCAGACGAAACTACATAATTTACTTTGGAAATGGATGATTCACCCTCTTTGGGCATAGTCTGCTGACAATTTACTACTAGGTTAGGCCAAAAATTATCCTGACCCGAGCTGAAATAATCTAAATTTGCTATATTTTCGGAGGGAGGGGTAGGGTTTTGGATGCAATAATTCTAAAATTAAAAAATTAAATCGTAGGTCACTTCATTCTTTCAGCCAGAATCGGCCTGCATAAAATATGTTCCTCGGAATATATCCGTACAATTTTTTCCATCATTCATCAAACCTTTCGGGTGCATACATAAGCAAGGGAGTCTTAAAGAAATATGCTATGTCTGTCATATCGCTATTCGAGGAAACATAAACTGTAACGATTAATGTTCTGATAATACTATCGACGGCACCAATATCCCCCCATTCTTTGCAGACAGCCATACTTCCACCCAGTTTCAATAAATTATTTTTATCAAACTTCACGAAGATGCGGGAAGGGGGGGAAGCAGCAGACGATCTTCCTTTTCATGCAACGCCGCATTTCCCTCAGCTGCGATTCTATCTGGAATGGCGTGACGCGTTTTCATCTCGCAACGAATTTGATGGTAAAACCACCACAAAAACATGTTCCATGTTAGAAAAAGCACACTTTTAACGTAGGATTGCTCTCCTCCATAATGGTCCTCCGGAAAGCAAAATTTCAGATGTCCTGCGTCCCGAGTTGTAATTTTGGCAGCGCGCCAAACCCAGTGTGCATCGCTTGGGCAAGCAGTAAACAGTTAAACAGAAAAGTACCAAAATGCGTCAAAATTTTGACTGACACACACACACATGCATATATATATATATGAATGTGTGTGTGTATGTATATATATATATATATATATATATATATATATATATATATACATACAAAAGAGGTAAGCAACGATAAGTAATCCTACGTTAATAACCCGCGATAGTTTCGTTGGAAGAGACTACCTAGAGACTATTTTTATGTATTCTTGGATTTAAACGTACTACAGATTACTCTACTTCATGCCATAAACCGAAAGTTTCTGAGGTAATTTGCATTGTCAGATACAACATTTTAAATCTGTAGTAAAATCTACACGCACGCAGCCGTACGTCTGTGCTATGAACCAGTTTAACTGTAAATAGCAATTATCCTAAGTCGCTCACTCTGAAATCATATATACAGAATTATTCACGAGGCATTTCTGTGAAATTTTGTATTCGTGGGCCGTCGTTCTGTTTTCACCAAACTGTCTAGAAGGATTTTCATTCCAAGGAAAAAAAAATTTAAATTCCCCCCCACAAAAATTTTTTGTAAAAAAAATTAATCTTTTGCTTCTTTGAAAGAGATTAAAATCTTTACAAATAGGATTTCATAAATCTGGAAGCCAACAAATTTAGAAACCTTTCCAACGGATGAAAGTGAAAAAATGTCCGAGATGAGCCATCGGTCCAGCAGGTACATTCGAAACCAAACGTGTTTTGAATTTAAAATTTGACGAAAACAAGTTTTCAAATTCTTCAGGTATTTGTTATATGTATAACGATCTTTATTTATATATATACATATATATATATATATATATATATATATATATATATATATATATATATATATATATATATATATATATATATATATATATAAACACGTTACACAAAAAGAAACCATTATAAAAAGTGGGTAGTTCAAAAAATTTTAAATTTTCCTCAAAGTTTTGGTCAAGGATATCCGGCAGGCGTTCCGTCTCCATCGAAACCGATGGCTTGGGAAATTTCTCTCTACTCTCATGATTAAAAATCTGCCAAGTCTTTTTTGCTGAAATTTTATTGGAGTCAACGGAACAGATAGGAACATCATCTTTTTATTGTATGTTCTTTCGAGCTTCTTTATTTACAACCGAAAATTCTTTCTTTCCAACTGACATCTTAATTTTTCTGCTTTATTTTTTTATTTTTAAGTAATTTTATTTTATTTTTTCTCGCAGTTATATATTTGTGTCCGTCATTTTGAAAAGGAGTCATCTCCACTTTTCAAAAACTCATCTTCTCTTTTGTCCAACTTTTCTGCCCCCCCCCCAAGTTTCCAATAATATTAACAAATTATATTTTTGCATCAATATTGATGCATTATAAACATAATAAATGCTAAATTTAGTCTAACTAATAATGTGTGAAGGCGAGTTATAATTTTTTGCTTCTCATGAAAAATTTTAAAATATGGAGATGAATCTTTTTCAAAATGACCCATTCATTTATACCAACAATTTTGTATATCTGTTTATGTTTTTACATGTGGTTAGTTTTATGTGATTTAAACTAATAAAATATCTAAGTACTTATTTAATAAAGGTTCGGAGCCCTCTTGATATCAGACTGTATGTCAGTAGTGAGCAAATTTTTCATGAAGTGTTTGTTGTATGGTATAGTTAAATTACCCCTATTAAAGATACATGTACAGTGAGATTCGTTTGGTTGAGGGACTCATAGATGAAACTGGTCCCAAATTAAGGAGGATCTCACTTCACAGATGTCCTACTAGCATGAAAAAAGTCCATCAAACTGCTGGTTAGGAAAAATAGTCTTGAACTGAATAAGATTTTGAATTATTTTTTCTGTATGATACAAGAAGTTATTCTAATTCAGAGATTAAATCAATTTTTCCAGTGTTGACGATGCATAAATGCAATTAAAGTAAAACAAAAAAATAATGATTATTATAGTATTTCTAGTGACAATAACAACAACTGTATTGATCATTTGTAGTATATTGATAGCTACGATTACAACAATTCATTTTTTACGGATATATAGATGATTGAGTAGTTATAATTTTTCCATAAAAATAAAAAAAACCTTAACTATTTATTACTGTCAAGAATAACTACTAATAATTATAACTATTGCTAATGTCGTAGTCATTATACTCTGTCTGTGCCAAAATAATAGACGCATGCAACACTTGAGTAGAATGTGCAAACGGGACACTCTTTGTGGGACACAGTACGTATTATTTATGCTATTATCGTTCATTTTAAATCAAGTATCCAGAATAATGGTAATGGTTTCTGTGGTGGGTGAGTTGTCACTGATAATAATGATGATAATGTTGACAATATTAATATTAAGCAGTCGCAGTAATTAGTTAGTAGTGATACTGACAGAACAGAAATACCTTATGAATTTTCATGCTTAAATATAATAACTGCCGACTATACTTATTATTATTATTATTATTAATGAAATTGTTTTAATTATAGAGGGTTTAATTAGGGGGTAATAATCTATATATATTATTTCAAAAAGGTGTTTTTGTTTTATCCCTTTTTCTCCCTTCATACTTAACCAAATTCGATAAATGAGGCACCATTTTAAAGATTAAGATCTCCGCTTCGTGTGAATTGTTAATTTAGAATGACACATCTTACTGTTTGTTTAAAAATCAAAGTATAAACATTATAAACAATTTTTCTTCCCCTAGATGGCACGCGCTACCTATTTTTATTTTACCATTATCAATCGCACTGAACTTTTAAAAATCGTTTGCTTTTATTATCATTCTGTGATTTCATTAATGAGCTTCTTTATTGGCAACATCCACATAGGTGTAAATTATTCTTTTTCATGGAAAAACCATATATATTATTTCTAGAAGGTGTTTTTTGTGACGATCCCTTTCGCTCCCTTCATACTTAACCAAAATCGATAAATGAGGTATCATTTTAAATATCAAGTTATCCGCTTCTGACGAAATGTTAATTCAGAAGGACACATTGTATTGTTTGTCTAAAAATCGAAGTGGAAAATTGACTTTTGACCGTAAAGTTCTTTCTCTGAATGCGTCGGAACGTCACAGTCAAATAGTGAGCACAAAGAGGTTTTGTAATGTAAATATCACATTTTTTACGAGTTTGTGTCATATTTAACTTTTAATATTGTCTACAAAGGTGTTTTGACATGTACATATCTCATATTTTCCTGTTTTATGCTTCACCTCGAATATTGTGGCCAAAGACGTTTTGTCATTGGTTTTGTATTATCCTTACGCACCATTGTTATTTGACAAATAAACAATGGCTACAAATGAACCGGTTCTTCTTTCATCCTACTACAAACCACCAATCTCGCTATAAAATTTATCGTATTTTAATCGCTTGCAAAAGGGTCGCACGGGTCAATTAATAATAATAATTATTATTATCATTATTATTCATGATGCTAGTGTAACTTGTATAATCTGATTTTTACGTAATGGATGTACTGACGTTTAATGAAAGACAGCACAGGGAAAAATCTCCAGATAGGAAGCCATATTAATGAATAAGTAATTGAAACGTAGCAATAGTATGCTTCACGTTACTTCAAAATATTTTCTCGTTCCCTCTTCAAGCACATCCCCATTGAAGCTATCTCTATGTCTACACTGAGCAGAAAATCATTTCTAACTGGTGCATTGATCCGAATTCATTTGCTTGCGCTTATTTTCGCTTTATTTACATTACTATTGTCCTTATTAACAAAAGCATTTAGCGATTAGAGTTGAACCTGATTATCTCCAGTTGATCGAATCTTTTTAATTATTTTGTCAAGTTACAATGTTATCTTTTGTGAGAAAACTTTTAAGGTTGGATTTTGGAACGAATATGCTTTCTTTCGTTAGACAAGGACAAATAGACCTAGACCAACAATTTAAAGCTGAAAGCCAACGGCTCACATACACCCATGACTACCAGAAGGCTCGATTCCAGACTTGAAGGTCAGCTCCCAAACAGAGAAAAAAAATCATAGGAACATCGTACTTTTGCCGCATTTGCTTATAAAGTGGCTACTGGCGACAATATAAGGATAAATAAAACATTTGGCATTCTTCTTTGTAAGCTTGTTATAGCTTTCGACAATTTTCAATCAAAACTATTTTTTAATAATGTTATAATACTTTTTAATGTTATAATACTTATACAACGTTCCCACCTATATCCGTTACACCCTCCTTAACTTCTAAACGGTGACAACTAAGGCCGCAAAGTTGGTGTCTAGGTATAGTAAAAAGGCTATGCGCAACTTGATGAGACAACTTACAACGCTATCTACCGGCAAATTTTGGAAATTAGCGTTTTTATCTCAAAAACGGTATGAGATACAGGAAAAAAGTCACATGCAAAGTTGTTCAGCATCATCGACTTAGTAATAAAAGACACCTTGCGCACATTAATACTCAAAACAGACTGTAAAAAATGAACATTTGTTTCGTCGGGATTTTCAACACTATGGCGTCGTGATACGCGAGCAAAACTCGAAAAGACCACGAAAAAGCTCGAAAATGTATAGCGGCTAATGGAGAGCATTTTTAGCAACATAAATAAATGATCCTGAACATAGAAAAGTGTCTCAGTTTCTTTCTTCCTCTCTTTATGACATTACGATTTTCGAAATCGTGACCAAACAACTGTTCATTTTCTATATTCTGTTTTATGTATTAATGTGCGCAAAGTGTATTTTCTTGCTAAATCGATGATGCTGAACAACTTTGTAATTGACTTTTTTTCCCATATCTCGTACCGTTTTTGTGATAAAAACGTTAATTCCAAAATTTGCCGATAGATGGCGTTGTAAGTTGTCTCATTGAGTAGCGCATAGCTTTTTTACTATACCTAGACACCAACTTTATGGCCTAAGCTGTCACCGTTTAGAAGTTAAGGGGGGGGGGTGTAACGGATATAGGTGGGAACCCTGTATAATCTGTCCTTCAAATATTCTTCATTTGACATATCATGTCTAAATTTTGAGTGTCTGCCAAAATTAAGATGTCAAAATCAGAGTAAAAAATATAGTCTCAAATGGAAAAATTTCGCTCAGGCATTCAGCATCAGAATGGACGCGCGCTGTCAACCCGTCAGCTCTACGACTGGCCCCTTTGCGTGACAAAAACCGCCAAAAGTAATTGTGTACCAACGATTCCTAACACGCTCCAGGTTGGCGTGTTCACTTCATTAGGTGCCTTAATGGTTTCTGCCCTTGAAATAGCCTCCCGCGCTGTTTGCCGAAGTTTCGCTGCATTGAAATCGGAAATGGAAGCTTTTAAGTAAAAAGAAAAATTCAATGGAATCTTGTGAAAGATCCTTGGGACATGAAAGAATACCGCACATGAAAATAAAACGACGCAGCATATCCCGAATTTCATTGCAAAGGAATATTTCTGCTTTGAGTATAGGTTTCTTCTTAGGGAAAAACATTGCCTGAAAAATGTCTTAACATTTTAATATCAGTCTTTTTTGTGTGTGATTTTGAGGCTGTAGCGATTTTCTTCGCAGGGAAAGCTCGTGCTCTACGAGCAAGACAATCAAAATGGTCTCTCGTGGTATGGTAAGAAATGTTGAGAATACCCATCTTTAGCTCACAGTTTATGTTCACTTGTAATTCTCA
Source organism: Dolomedes plantarius (assembly GCA_907164885.2). Classification (NCBI taxonomy): domain Eukaryota; kingdom Metazoa; phylum Arthropoda; class Arachnida; order Araneae; family Dolomedidae; genus Dolomedes; species Dolomedes plantarius. Next base: position 164,434,575 of record OU015498.1, on the reverse strand, counting down.
CGAGAAGAAATTTAGGCTAATATTCTAGGGAAGATGTTTTAAAAAATAAAAATAAGATAAACCAATATATATACAGGGTTATCATGAAAGAATCCTCCGAATACAAAACTTAGTATTTTCCATGATTACAAACAGAAAATTATAATTAATATCATTGTAAAGGAAAAATGTTAAATTTTTTTTCACAGATGTTCGATATGACTTCTTTTAGTCACCCGTATAATATCACTGCAATATGCCATTTCTTGCCAAACACGTTGTATTATTTCACTACAACGTGTTTGGCACGAGTTATCACGTGTTTGGCACGTGATCACAGGATTTTCTTATAAACAATATATTTTGTTTCTTCATTGGGCGGAACTAATATTACCAGGCTCGTTCGCGAACTTACGCGTGAGCAAGCTACGTAAAACTGACCGTGGGAGAAACAATTTTCTCGTAAATGTACGCCAGCATATTATTAAGTTTGGCCTTGGGACTTATTTATCGTCATAGCGAAGCATATTTTGAGAGGAAATTACAGTTTTATATATAGATTTGATTTAATATCCATAAAACATACTAATTTGAACTAAATTTTTAAAAATTTCCATCTCAATTAGTCTAGTGGTTAAATTTTATCGTTTACTGTATTTTAATATTTTCTTTGTCAATTAATTTCGTTGTTATGCACGTGACGCAAAATTAATTTAAAGTATCACAAAAAGAAAAGAAATCTCGTGATCAGCATTTAATAAATTAAATTCAAAACTTTCCAAACGATTACTGTTTTGGAAGCTAATGTTCTGCTAATTTCCAGTAAAAGCTAAAATCATTTGAAAACCACACACCAGTGTTCCACTCACACGCAATACTATAAAACTGAATTACAGTACTCTACATTTATATGGGCATTGAAAATTGTGGTTAGTAGAGGGCAATACGGGACAATCCACGCATTGTCTATACACACTTGCTATCTTTGGCTATAACTTGATCCGTAATATCTGCCTCATATGCCGTATGTTTCTAAACGCCATTCCCAAATGAAGAAATCGTGTAGAGGAGGCTTCTGCAACATGTGGACGGAGACAGTTGTTTTGTGACAACTGAGTGAAGTGGTGTCATCTTTGGCTATTATTTGATCTGTAATATCTGCCTCATATGCCGTATGTTTCTGAACGCCATTCCCATATGAACCACAGCCTAATTCCTTTAAAATGGAACAAAATGAGTAACTCCAGTCAACCATGTAATCCACTACTGCTACAGGGGCATCAAAATGTGAGAAAACAGAGTTTAAATCAGCCAAAACTGCAATTATGGTGTACATATGACACCTAACTTCTCCAAAAATCTTTGCCTTTGTGATGAGACTCATAAGTGATTTTTGTTTTTGATGAAACACTCTTGCTAACAAATCATGACGATCCTGTGGTTTTTGTCCAACTATTCTTTGCTGTTGTTGTCTGATTTCTTCCAGTCTCGCTTCTCTTTCCGGGGTAAAGATTCGGAAAATCATTCGGAAAAAGTTGAAAAGTAAACAATACCAAATCAATTTTAAAACTAAATACAGTATAAATAACGTAGAAAAAGTAGCAGTATAAATAACACAGTATGAATAAAAAGTACAGGCTGCGGCCAGATATGCTCAGGCCAATAATACAAAAAAAACTTTAAATCGCAGTAAGCAATGAAAAACATTTTACACACTTCAATAATAGCAAACCAAAACATGATGGTAAAATAGAAAGGAAAGTTAAAACAGAAGTAAGAAGTTAAATTCTAAAAATATAAATGAGGTATAAATCAGCTATCGATTCTAATTTATAAATCATTTATCAGGACATGAAAAAATTACTGCATGTAAAAAAAAATTAACCTTACCTCCATTAATTTCAACACTTCTTGACCTGTGGCTTGTCCAATCATGTGAAATATAATTCTTGACAATAAATCTTGTTAACCTAAACTGTTATTTGTGTTTTTTGAATTTAAAAAAGTTATTCTCTCAAAATATGACAATTAAGAAAAAGAGATTATCGAGAAAAAATAAATCATACTACTTAAGAAAGTCATACCAAAAATTTCTATAAAATTAATGTGCAACTATATTTGACGTACAAAATAATGCATATGTAATGCATTACTAACATGTTTTAACAAAAAAAATTTCCACAATCAAAAGCTAAAATTAGTTTAAAATATTAGCTTTAGGATTTTGTGCAGAATGATAGGTGTTTTAGCTAAATTTCATTAAAAATTACTTCAAATTGATCAATTTATAAGAAAGGTATTCTATTTACAGGTAATTTTTTTTTTATTTTTTATTTTTAAGTGCTATTTTAGCATAAAAGATCAAAAAAACTTTACAAAATTATCTTTTCTCAAAGCTAAACACAGACATAATCAAAGCTACACACAAATATAATTAACAGTTGTTTTATAACACCCCTGGTAAACATTGTTAAGTTTCCAAGTATTAGAATGTTAATAAAAAATATTCCAGAGTTTCAGACAGAAGCATAAAAAGAAAGAATATGCAAAAAAGTAACTAAATTAAACAAAAATTGACAGAATACAGAAAAAGTGAACACCGGCAAAAGTAAATAAAAGTTTCCTTGTGCGCATGCGCAGTTCTTATGAATGATTGATTCCAACACCTAGAGTACCGCGTTGGAAGAACCGAGTATAAAATTTGTGTTGAAGTATTGTTCTTTGAAATTCAATTAAAAATCGAAATTTTAAGATAGAGACTTGAAATGAGGTTTATATAAATGACAAAGCTTTCATCTTCCAGATGATGTAAATATTTTCTTTGTAAGATAAAAACTCGAAGAGCATCGACCTTAGATCCTCAAATAGCGTAAATTTCTCGAAAAAGTGGATTTAATATTTTGATGAAAATATTAGTCTGTTTTAAATTATTTTTAACTAAATGAGGTCTTGTTTGAAGGAGAAATGTCTGTAGTCTTAGATTGTAAAAGATCAAAATTCTACGATCATTTTTTGCCGAGATATCGTAATCTGAAGTTAAAAAAACATAAAATATCCCACAAAACATAAAATAAAAAATTTTCTAAAATAAAATTTAAAATTCGGGCTTCGAGTTGCACTTTCCCATAGTCTGCACTACTAGTGTGCCAAATTTCACGGCTGTAAGTTTCACAGATTTTCCTGGGGGCCGCCCTCACACACACACACACAAACACACACACACACACACGCTCGCGCAAACATTCGCTTTTATTAATAAGATGTAATGCTTATTACTGTATTGTTAAAGATGGGAATACGGTTCAAAGTTTAATTGTTTACTTAAAATACCTTTTTAGATGCCACAACAGAAATTGCTCGTTTTACCTTCAATGAAACTTCCGAAATGAGTTTTGTTCTGTAAATGAGGAAAAGCTGGAGGTATTGCTAATTATAGATGGCGTTGCCCGGGATTTTAAATTGTTTGTTAACCAAAATCAATTTAAAAATTAACACAGTATAAATAACATAGAAAAAATTGAGATTTTCTATGTTATTTATAATGTGACGTAACCCATGAGACGGGCTTCGCCCGTCTAGCCGGGCGGTTTAGGGACCCGCTCCCTTCAGCAATCATTGTCAGAGAATGGAAACACTGAAAAACAATGAATGAAGGTATCTAAATTTTGTGGCTACGTATCCCACGTCTTGCAAACAGTCGCAGCCAGAAGAGAAATTCCCCCCCCCCCCCGGCGAGAAATTTCGTTCCGTCCACCCCTCCACGTATGGGCGAAAAATTCTCTCTTCGAGACTTTCCCCCTCCCCGCATATGGGTGAAATCCTCCCGCTTTTGAAGAATCATGCAGAAAATTTGCGTAGGAGTATCGTTCTTTAAAATTCAATTGAAAATCGAAATTTTAAGATAGAGACTTGAAATGAGGTTTATATGAATGAGAAAGCTTTCATCTTCCAGATGATGTAAATATTTTCTTTGTAAGATAAAAACACGAAGAGCATCGAGCGTAGATGCTCAAAAGGGCGTAAATCTCTCGAAAAAGTGGGTTTAATATTTTGATGAAAATATTAGTCTGTTTGAAATTATTTTTAAACAAATGAGGACTTGTTTGAAGGAGAAATGTCTGTAGTCTTAGATTGTAAAAAGATCAAAATTTTACGATCATTTTTTGCCGAGATATCGTAATCTGAAGTTAAAAAATATAAAATATTCCACAAAACATAAAATTAAAAAATTTCTAGAATAAAATTTAAAATTCGGGCTTCGAGGTGCACCTTCACATAGTCTGCACTACCCGTGTGCCAAATTTCATGGCTGTAAGTTTCACAGATTCGCCTGGGGGCCGCATACACACACACGCAAACATTCTTTTTTATTAATAAGCTACACCGTGTGTCCAATTTATTGAGTACATTGTTCGGCTACATTTTGATCTCATTACTGCTGCCAGTCTCTTTGACATGGTCTCTTAGACATGTTGTTAGGTGGTTTTAGGAATATGAGACCATATACGATGAACTGCATTTTCCAGTTCTCTAAGACTTGACGGTTCTTAATCCATCTGCTTGATGCCTCCTTCGACATCTTCTCTCAAATGATCGATGGAATTCATATTTGTTGGTTGTGGATTCCCACCCAGCAAGGTGATGTCTCCATCCTGCTCTTCAAATCATTTTCGGATGATGTGAGTATTATGACATGGAACATTGTCCTTCTAAGGATATGTATCTCCAGAGGGGTAAACCAGTAACATTACTAGAGATACTTGGTCAGCAACACAATTTAAATACCTTTGGACAATCAGGCGTTGCACCAGGCGACTTAAAGTTACCATAATACCACGAAAACATCCTCCTAGCAATAAAATTGCCTCCACTGCTATAAGTATCTTGACAGTGTACTTAGGGTCCATGCCTTCGTGCTGTTTTCGCCCTATTCACACCCTGCCATCTCCAAGGTCTATTTGAAAACGGGATTCATCGTAACCAGTTACCCTTTTCCTTTCATTTAGTCCATGCCAGTAGACAGAGCTCGACATAACGACTAAGGTCTGCCGGGTTTGAATCTTTGATTTTTTTCTTTCCGTTTACTGTCCAATCATTGCAAGAAACTGGAGACGTTTGATCTCGTTAGCTCCTCACAGCAAAGACTTTCGGACAACCCTCTGGTTTCCATACTCGATATGACGTAAATTTTGAAGCATAATACGTTGAAAGGCAACTGGAAGGCGTCTTGATTAAATTAAGCTGTAATTTGACAAAATGTTGCCCTTGAGATGAACACATCTGAAAACTCGTCACTCAGATGGAGCATCCAGTAGACGACCAAACGCATTACGATAAAACCTGACTTTTTATTTAGTATCCCATGAACAATATATGCTCTTGAACTCTTCTCAAGTGAAGCATCTTCGCTGATACTCCCTCCATTGCTTCTATCACCTACAATCATTCCACGTTCAAAGTCCGTTAAATCGCATTTTCTTCCTATTATTTTACAATTAATACTCTTCTAATGTCTTTACAATCAACCAAAAATACTTTTTTATACCAATCTCACCCTCTTGTAGAACAACATGATGTCATATCTGATTTGCATAAAACTATCAGAAGGTCATAATAAATTGTTTGCACTTCGTGTGTAAATAAACAAATAAATAAATAAATAAATATAAATATAAACATATATATATATATATATATATATATATATATATATATATATATATATATATGTATATATATATGCACATATTGTGAGGTTCCATTACGGACCTCTCAATAAATCGTCTCCCCAGACAGAGAGATAATAACCCTCGCCAGCTGGACAAGGCAATTTCTATCACTCGACGCCATCTAATCTGCGACATGACGTTAAAAAAGAAAGGAGTCACGCCCAGGCGAACGTTAACTAATGGTCGCTGAAGTCAAAGAAGCCACCATCGTGTCTCCATCGACGAAACCAATCAGAGGAGAGAACCCTGTCGTCACAGCGGTCGACCAACGAACCGAAGGTTAAGTCTCGCTACGGGGCTGGAACACAAATTTCGAGAGAAGCGGGGACAAAGAATCAAGAGATTCAGACTTAGATTAAATCTCATCCAGAGAACCCATTTCTCAGAGGTACTCGTGACCGATCCCTACACTCCATCCCGGAGGTATTTTATCTTCAGAGCAGAATGCTCTAGAGGCTTCGTGCCGACCCTTCTAAGTCCTCGGACTTGTTAATTTTTAGGAACCAGGAGAGTTCCGGTAGTTAAGCGATTACTTTCCATCTTTTGAGACCAGCATGGTCTAATTAGTGTATTCGCATCCCTCGAAAGCGTTATTCCAACCTTGGAACATTCTACCGAATTGTGTTTCGTTGCTGATGTCTGGTTTGAAATTTCGGGCTACTGTTAAGGCCAGTTTCCTCTATGTCTAGAGACTGTTTCACGACTTTTGGACATGGTGTAAAAATCATCTAATCAAGACTCTAATAAATATGTTAATAATTCAATAGACTGGACTCTGTATATCTTCTATATTTCGCTACCCCGAGTCCAACATATAATATATATATATATATATATATATATATATATATATATATATATATCTATGGTACTTTTGTACAATATATATATATATTGTACTATGGAATTTTGAACAATATATATATATATATTGTACAAAAACCGTGGTACGGAAAGATATTTTAAAAAGTGAATTTCAAATACAGAAATAAATATGCCAGCGACCGCAATTGAAAAACAGAGATTTTATAATCACTTCTTTTACAGCTTGCAGCGGTAGACAAAATAATACTACAAATCTTCGCTGGGAGTCAACAAACTCCAGCACCTATGTACTTCTATTAACAATAAGGAATTCAAAGTTTTCATTAATACGATATAACACTTCTTAATAAATATCATATGACCTTATAATCTCTTACACCTAGGTCCTCGTCTCAAGCCCGACGAGAAAATATCTTTTCAAGAAGAAAATGTCAGCAGTTCCAATTCCTCAACCTATCGCCACAAAAACAACTCTTTAACTGATCTGTTATTACATACTCATATTCACCTAGGAAACAAAACCCGTGATGCCACACCGCTCAACCAAACCATTTTCCAAAATAGATCCAAGAGCAGGATTTATTACTTACTCCATGGTAGACGCGTGAACGTGCTAAACCATAGTTTTAATTCACGTGAACTCCAAAACATCGCATGCTGGCGATAACATGCCAAGTTGGCCCCTAACTCGTAACATTATATATATATATATATATATATATATATATATATATATATATATATATATATATATATATATATATATATATACATATATATATATATATATATACAGAGGCTGTTCGCACATTTTTTAGACGATTTTGGTAAGCGGTAATAAAAAATCGTTTGCTGCAAAAGAAATAATTGCAATTGTACTATGTTTTTAAAAGTCAAAATTATCGTCTGCGGCTTGAAAGTTTTGTTTTTATTCAAAATGGCGTTTTTAACAAAGCAGTGGTTCGAAGGCTACATTTATGCTCTTTCCGAAGAGAAATATGCATACTCCGTTATCCAAAAACGATGTGAGAGTCATGGTTTTGTGATATCTAAAGCGTCGATAGGTAATATCGTCAACAAGAAAGGAAAAAAATGTCAAATTAGAGCCTCAAGTGGGACAAAAACGGACATCTTCGACTATTGCAAAGGTACGTTGTTTAATGTTAAAAGAAAATCCCCCTAGTCAAAGGACAGTTGCAAAATCATTTAAATGCTCGATGTCCACTGTAAACAAAACGATAAACGTTGATTTAAATCTTAAGAAAGAGAAAAAACGCAATGTGCATCGTCTTCTTCCAAATCATATCGCTGAACGCAGGACACGCTGCAGAATTGAGATTGCTATATGAGAAATACTTATGCAATTGCTAATGAGAAACACTTATCCAAAGAAAAATAGAAAACAATTGTCACAATAGATGAATCATGGGTGTATTTAAATGATTGCAACAAAAAAAGAGCCATTTATTATCATAAAAGGTGAGAAAAAATTTAAGTACATGGTTCAAAGAATTGAAAGAAAGTTTTTGTAAGGGATTCATGATTGTTGCTGGTTTTTCTTATAATGGAAAGTTAAAAAATAAAGAGAGTGGAAAAAAATGTCAAGATTAACTCCAAATACTATCAGGAACATATTTTATCGCCAATTTTTCTGAATGAAATACCATCGCTTTACCCACAGTGCCATCAATCTGTGAGACTCCATCAGGACAAAGCTAGCAGTCACACATCAAAATCCACTGTAAATTTCCTAAAAGAAATGGAACAAAAAACTGGTATCAAGGCCATACCCTTCACAGATATCCCTACTAAATCTCCCGATGTATCACCTATGGATTTTTGTGCTTTCGGACTTTTAAAATCTGCATTATCCAAACGTCGCCCCAAAACCCTTACAGGACTCTGGAAAGCTGTTCAGGAGGAATGAGATAGAATTACCTCTTCTGATACTTCAAAAGGCATTATTATCCTGGAAATTGCGGTGTCGAAAAATGGTTCAGAATAAGGGATATCAAATAGAACATTTAAAACACAAAAATTTTATGTAATTTAGTTTTGTGAATACAATATACATCGTCTAAAAAATGCGTGAACAGCCTCTGTATATATATATATATATATATATATATAGATATATAGATAGATAGATCTAGTTATACACACACATATGTGTGTGTGTATTTATAATGTAATGCCTGCATAAATCAGTTTATATAATTTTGTAATAAAGCCTCTTAATGACAGGAAAAGATTATGTTTAAAATGTAATTTCGATAAGGATATAAAAAATTTAAGTGAAGATTGTTTAAGACTAGTTATTCTTTTAGATTAATTAATCATTTATTTGCTTGATTTTGCTTTACAAAAGAATGGTGTTTATTTATATTCCTTATTTTCCAATGCATTTTACGTGTATTTATTTTCTTAGCTTAATATGTATTTTCATCCATTTTCTCTTTTGAAATTATTTCAGCTAGGTCTGCGTTTGTGACAACCGTTGTCATTAATACTTCCGCAGTAGTTTCATTCATAGGATCCTTTTTATTCCCCACAGAGATTGCAACAAGAGTAAGCTTGGGGTTATCTATGCTCTTATCTATGCTTGACTGTAAATTTGTCAGGCTTCCCCCTAAACTAGTTCTGTAATAGTGCATTTCTTAGTCTTCTCCATGGGATTTTAGAATTATTCAAGTCAAACATGGTTTATTTATTCCTGATCGTATCATCTCAATAGACATTTTGTGCGTTAAGCCCCGGAGATTTTGTTTATCTCGCCCGTTCTATTCAGAATTACTTTTTAGAATTAATTATGGAATAGAAAAAAGAAAATACTATTTATTTTCCTTTCAACTTTTGCTTCTTCATCTATTTCATAGTTAAGTATACAGTATCAAGCGTATACATATATATATACACTGCTGGCCACCCAAATTGCAACACCAAGAAAGACAAGAGATATCACAACAAAATTTATTTTGTAGATAATATGTTGACCAAGTATCAAATGATTAAATTTATAGACTTCTGTGAAGTGTGGTTCCTGCCAAAATCAGTAGCCACTAGAGCCGTACTAGAGGTGCCGTCTAGAGTAGCCGTACTAGAGGTGCGTACTAGAGGTGTGCGAGAGTGATATCCAATACCGCCCCATACCATAATATCCGGTGCAGGACAGTGTGGCGGTGCATAACGCAGCTGTTCAGCATCCTCTCTTCACGGTGTCTCCAGACTGTGACTGAGCGATCCGTCACTGCCATGCGCACAATTTGCCTGTCATCACGTGAAGTGGTGCGCTGAGGTGGATGCGATCGAACACACCAGTCCGTCGTACCCTCCTGCATCCAACGATAACATATCCGCATTACAGTTGTTTGGTTTCGTCCAACACGACTGCCGATTTCCCTGAAAGATAATCCAAAATCTCGGTAGGCCACTATCCTTCCTCTGTCGAACTCGGATACTTGATCAAAAGATGATTGCTGTTTTCGACGAGGCATAATTGACCGGTTTTTTTTGAAAAAAACACAAGAAAAACACAATTGCCGAACTTGAAATCGTCGAAATCTCCAAGTCCTAAATAGCGCTTTGAAGTGGCGCCACAGGCGCGCGTGATGTGCGTCTGCGCTGAAATTCTAATCATTTGCATACCTCACCTCCGCTAATACATGCTGTAAATTTCATGTTATTTGCATGTTTCCTTCAGGGTGTTGCATTTACAGTGGCCAGCAGTGTATATATATATATATATATATATATATATATATATATATACACGTGTGTGTGCAGACAAGTTCAAACTACTTAAAAATACCATTTATATTTGATTATCGTTATTTTTCCACCTGTAAAGAGTGAAAAGAAAAGGTCTTTATCGAATGTTTCGAATTTTTCTCCTTTTATAACGTGTTGGGGGAATGGGAGACTGATAAGTATGTCGGCACTGCCCATCGCAGAATACGCCACTGGCCGCTTCGAACCTCTTTTGACCATTCCCCAAAGTTCACACGGTACCGTTTATTGGAACATCCAGCAACCGTTGCTATTTTTAGAGTATCTTTGTTTTTAACTAGGACAAGGCAGATAACTACTGCGTAAAAAAGAAGGTTATAAGTAATGTAGATAACCTTTCAAGAATTGACTGGGATTATAGCTCGGAGGCCAGGACAACCTCCAGTTATTTTACGGACGGCTCAAAAATGAACGGGAAAGTAGGCTCTGCCTTCATTCTCTTTGAAAATGGTAGAGAAGTACATAGCAGCAAAGAGCGACTCTCAGACAACGCCACATCATATGTGGCGGAAGTAAGAGCCATTGTCATGGCCATTTACCATGCCAATAAAAACGGAACACGTGAGATAGATCTTTACTCCGACTCCAGGAGTACCCTACAAGCACTAAGGGCTCTTGGGAGTAAAGGAGAACTCACGGACACGTTAAAAGAATCCATCATGGACTCGGGGGTGCAAGTCCATCTCCACTGGGTCAAGGCCCACGTGGGGAACCTGGAAAATGAAGCAGTCGACAAGCTGGCCAAGGCAGCTACTGAGTTGGATGTCATCACCACTCAAGTTAAGTCCTGCAAGAGGCAGGTGAAGAGGCTCCTGATCCGAGAAGGGATCAAGTCCTGGCAAGATCGGTGGGACCTTTCCCCTAAGGGGAGAAGGGTCTATGATGTCTACAAACAGGTCTCGCTCAAGAGACTCTGCGCGGACTTCCTCGCCAACCAGGCCCTAACGGGTCATGGGTGCTTCGGAACCTACATAGAGAGGTTCCATAACAAACCCAACACATGCAGTTGCGGTTCTATTCAATCGCCGGACCACTGCATCTTCGAGTGCAGCGAGTGGGACGCGCAAAGAAGAAAGTTGCCCTCAGAGGCAACAAATTGGACCAAATACAAGTTCTACACTGACTTTTATTGTAAGAACTTTATTAAAATGGTGGTAAAGAAACTCCTGGACGCTGCAATCCCGTTCTGCGCAACGGTCAGCACCTAAAAGTGGCTTGTAATTACCTTTGTATATATTCCTTTTCTCTTGTTTATTTTTAAATAAAGTATGTTTGGGGTGCACGGTTGGTGCAAAACCCGAATGTCACAGGTGGCTTGATAGTGTATGGTAGTGATTCCTTCTAGGCCAAATTCCTTAGCCCGAGTGGTCTTTCCTAAAGTTAATTTTGACTAAGTTAATTCGGTAATTCCTATGTTAAATTGGCTCCTGGACGCTCTGCGAGCGTGTGGCGCGAATGGTATCGTCGTGGCTCGGTACTCCAGGCTGCGCGGGGGTGCTACCGAGTGATCAGTCACAATTAATGGTGCATGTCTTCGGACGGGACAGTAATCTACTGCTTTTAACTAGGACAAGTGGACCTCGTTAAGTACATACTCCATTGCATCGGACAGGGCCCGGTATAGAGCACGAGGCCTGCCGGGTTGAGAAAATGAGTTAAATACGGACTCAAATGTGTGTACTTAAGATAAACAGACAGGTAGTCACAACTCCCACAAAGTACATAATGTAAAGACGAAAGTTGTACGGATTTGGACGAATGCACCGCGATATTTAAGAGTCAATCATACTTCCCCGAAAGCTTTTGTCACGAGTTTAGGAACAATTCATCTCCAGCCACATTAGTAGAGCTTCGACTGAAGCCCCGGCGCCTCGACATATACAACAACTCTCACGACGATGAACAATCAATCGTCCCTTCAAGATTGAATCCGGCGCAATACTTGCTCGTCTCTCGCCGTACAGACTACCCCCCTCCCCTCTCCCCAGTCACCTCGGTTTTATATGATCGTGCCTTCAGGAATGAATCATGCCCAGTAGATACTGGGGAAAATTATTTCCCCTCTGGGCAGGGTATGAGTGCCGAACCCGATGCTTCTCAATCTGCGGGGAAGCACCCCTCCGTCCCCCCGCCCGAGGTACTAGATTATGGCAACGGCGGAAGTGAATGGATGTGAGAACGTCTACCCTGTACTGCACTTGCCTCGAAGAGCAAACACTTCCGGAATGTCTGTGCATAGCTGGTCGGATATTTCTGGTGAGAGGTCTTAGTGGATCAAAAAGCGTGTTTGTTTCCGTATACCTTGTTACAGAAGAATGCAGTTTTCTATAGGCACTTTGCCATGCTTTTTTGTATGAGCTCGAGAAAATAAAACATGTATACATACATTTTTTATTTCCAATGACGAGTTACAAGACTATATATATATATATATATATATATATATATATATATATATATATATATATATATATATATATATATATATATATATATATATATATATATACACACACAAGGAGAAAAAAAAGGACAAGCAAAAAAAATGCGAACTAAAACGTCCGTGAACCTAAAAGTCACCTAGATATCCAATATCTCTCCCACACTGGAGCTGGAGGTAGAGCGGGGCAAGACAGAATATGGGTAAAGTCCATGTCCTCTCGTCGATTACAGGGCTTGCAGAAAGACATACACACACACACACACATATATATATAAATATATGCATATTATTATTTTATTCCAGTTTTTCTGGCATTTCAGTGTACATATATTAAAAAATACTTCCTGCAACGAATTAAAGATAAGTGTAAATAATTATGGCTATTAGCTAAATGATTTCGGTCGTTTTTCATTAGAACGCTGCTGAGGTTGGGTAAAATTTCATTCAATAGATTCCTTTACAAGTTGGGGAATGAATAAAATTCAAGCTATCTTGCAAATTTTGGATCACGTCGACTGTAACAAGTCTTTTATATAAATATACACATACACATAATGAGTAAAAATACACTTTATGTGTATAAATGTGTTATATTTATACTCGTAAAGTGTTATGTTATATATATATATATATATATATATATATATATATATATATATACAGTGGACGCTCGTTAATTCGAACTCAAAGGTTCTCGGAAAAAAGTTCGAATTATCTTATGTTAAGAGAAAATATATAACTTTAAAAGTGTATCACTGTAGAAGAAAAATCTCCTAGTATGTATAACCCCAGAAAATATATTATACTATGTTATCTAAAATTAACATATTAAAAAGCAATACAGACTGGCCTTAATCATAAAATGGAGCAGAAGATATGCAGTAGAAAGTAAACTTTATTCAAAAATACGAATTACGCTTTGGAGAAAAAACTGTAAAGTGGATTTTGGTTTTGTTTATGATGCCTACATTGTTCAGCCAACTTCTCGATTTGAAGTAAACATTTCAATTCATTTTCAGAGGAAGGTTCCATCTGAATAAATGCTTTCAGAGTTTTAATAGAGTCTATTATGGCTTTGTCCATTATGGCCGCATAAAAAATATCTTTCGGCAGGTAAGTAGAGAAAAGCCCTGGCAGTTTCCTACCGAAATTAGTACATACGTCTTCGTTTACACTAGAGCTTTGACCACATACAGTTTGATAAGAAATATTGTGCCTTGACTTAAATCGAGAAAACCATCCATCACTGTATTTAAAATCTTCAATACCCAATCGACTTGCCAATTTTTCAGCCTTCGTCAGCACGAGGGGTCCATTTATCGGAAAATTTCGAGATCTAACATCCTGGAACCACAGCAGTAAAGCTTTTTCTAGATCTTCTTGGGATGCATTTCTCATGCGTTTCCTTCCTCTAGCAAATTTTTATTTTTCCCATGAATTTAAAATTGACTCCTTGTTCTTCAAATAAGTTTACAAGATATTTTTTTTAATTCCATATTCAGCTGCTAACTTTGTTTTACATTCGCCGTTCTCTACTCTCTTTAAAATTTCCACCTTTGTCTCCAAAATTAGGGTTTTGTACTTTCAACGCGTAGACATCCTGAATTTTTACACTTTCACATCACACACTGAGGAAGAAAAACTAGATCACTTTAACATGTCTGCACTGCAGGCGTAACTGACGCAGCTCCCTAGAATCTGTAGTAAAGACTGGTTTTTCTGAAATTCTAAGAAAATCAATACCAATAACGGAAAATCGCTTTGTCCGTTAAGCACTGATAAGGACAATAGCCACTAACGTTTAGCGGAAATGCAATAGTCTAGGAATGCAGGCATATGCCTCTTTACACACAAAAAAAATACAGGTCATTTTGACACAAAAAATAATAAATACAGCGTGCATTTTCTTTGTTAATTGAGGAAAAAGAAAATTTTTTTGTCAAATTTTTAGTTCGAATTAACTGAAGTGATAAAAATTAAGTTCGAATTAATGAGATATTTTTAACATTAATTCCAATGCAAGTTTTTTGGGGCCTTCGGATTGGTTCGAATTAACCGAAAGTTCGATTTAACCGAGTTCGATTTAACGAGCGTCTGCTGTATATATATATATATATATATATATATATATATATATATATATATATATATATATATATATATATATATATATATATATATATATATATATATATATATATATATATATATATATATATATATATATATATATATATATATATATATATATATATATTTATATATATATATATATGGGCTTGTGGCGGCCCAGAGGTACAGCGCGCTGGTTTTCGGTGCTGAGGGTGCTCGGATCGAATCCTGGCCTCGCGCCACGAAATATGCCTCCATTCGTATCGTCCCTTCATAGGGGGTAATACTGTCCGCCTATATGGTGCCCCTACAATAAAATGGGCAGTAAAATATATATATATATATATATATATATATATATATATATAAATAGGGTGTAACTTCGCTGGCCGGCCATTTTTTGTTCAGTACGGATGATGAACCAGTGTTATGGAAAAACCTCTCTACGACAGCCGCCCTCAAAGCAGCCACTTAGTGTGTATATTTATACTCTCTCTCTCTCTCTCTCTCTCTCTCCCTATATATATATATATATATATATATATATATATATATATATATATGTACGAGAGTTGTAAATAAAGTAATGGCAACATGCAATTAAAACATTTTTTAATGAACGTACAAACAAAATTACATTACATTCCTTCAATATAATCACCAGCAAAGTCTTATACAGAGGATGTTAACACATTTTTTAGACGATGTATATTGTATTCACAAACTAAATTACATAAAATTCTTGTGTTTTAAATGTTCTATTTGACATCCCTTATTCTGAACTATCTTTCGACACCGCAATTTCCAGGATAATAATGCCTTTTGAAGTGTCAGAAGAGGTATTCTATCTCATTCCTCCTGAACAGCTTTCCAGCGTCCTGTAAGGGTTTTGGGACGACGTTTGGATAATGCAGATTTTAAAAGTCCGAAAGCATAAAAATCGATAGGTGATACATCGGGAGATTTAGTAGGGATATCAGTGAAGGGTATGGCCTTGATACCAGTTTTTTGTTCCATTTCTTTTAGGAAATTTACAGTGGATTTTGATTTTTGACTGCTAGCTTTGTCCTGATGGAGTCTCACAGATTGATGGCACTGTGGGTAAAGCGATGGCATTTAATTCAGAAAAATTGGCGATAAAATATGTTCCTGATAGTATTTGGAGTTAATCTTGACATTTTTTCCACTCTCTTTATTTTTAACTTGCCATTATAAGAAAAACCAGCAACAATCATGAATCCCTTACAAAAACTTTCTTTCGATTCTTTGAACCATGTACTTAAATTTTTTCTCACCTTTTATGATAATAAATTTCTCTTTTTTTGTTGCAATCATTTAAATACACCCATGATTCATCTATTGTGACAATTGTTTTCCATTTTTCTTTGGATAAGTGTTTCTCATATAGAATTCTGCAGAGTGTCCTGCATTCAGCGATATGATTTGGAAGAAGGCGATGCACATTGCGTTTTTTTTCGATTTCTTAAGATTTAAATCAACGCTTATCATTTTGTTTACAGTGGACACCGAGCATTTTAATGATTTTGCAACTGTCCTTTGACTAGGGGGATTTTGTTTTAACATTAAACAACGTACCTTTGCAATAGTCGAAGATGTCCGTTTTTTCCTTGGATACTTGTTTGGAATTTTTGTCCCACTTGAGGCTCCAATTTGACGTTTTTTTCCTTTCTTGTTGACGATATTACCTATCGACGCTTTAGATATCACAAAACCATGACTCTCACATCGTTTTTGGATAACGGAGTATGCATATTTCTCTTCGGAAAGAGCATAAATGTAGCCTTCGAACCACTGCTTTGTTAAAAACGCCATTTTGAATAAAAACAAAACTTTCAAGCCGCAGACGATAATTTTGACTTTTAAAAACATAGTACAATTGCAATTATTTCTTATGCAGCAAACGATTTTTTATTAACGCTTACCAAAATCGTCTAAAAAATGTGCGAACAGCCTCTGTACCTTTTGCCAGATGTTAGGAATCGGTAGGATACCGTTGGCAAGGTGTTGTGTGCAGATGTCAGCGACGGAGGGCCCTAATGCTCGGATCACAGTCAGGAAATCGGATGCCTCGAAAAGATTCTTTCAACTTAGGAAAGAGGTCGTAGCCCCAAAGACTCATGTCAGGTGAGTACGGAGGTTGTTCCAACACCTCCCAAGACCAACGTCGCAAAAGATCATTTACAGATCGTGCAACATGACAACGAGCATTGTCATGCAACACGATAGGGAGATTGTCCCGCAATTAATGTGGACGTTTGCACTGTATAGCCGGACGCAGATGGTGCTGTGGCCACGGGCAATCTTGATTTTAATCCCCGACCGCTGATCACTTTTTGTAAACATGATTTAGAGCTGTAGAAATGACACTGTCCACTTCAACGTCACGCAGCATTTACCCCTTCTACTGAATGGACTGTTTTATGCACTCTACACATCGACAGCAGCTCCAACTCACTCCTCCGATATCCTGTTTGCACATGCCTGATGTTCTACGACTTTCTGGGCTACGTTGCTACTACTTTATTTACAACCCTCGTATGTATGTATACATATACATATATATGTGGGTGTTACGGGCCAATTCGCGAAATGGCTGTCCACTTCTAGTATTATACAAGTCATTTGGCCAAAGTCCGAAAAAATCTTGAATTTACGTCTACTTCCGGCTGTGGTTGACCCATTCTCGCCGCGCCCGATAATGAATAGTCAGTTCCAGAACTGTCCAAGAAAAAATGGCCAAAGCTAGAAGTTTTTTGGAGCTGGATCACGCAGTCACGGGAAATAATCATACCAGTTCTGATTCATATTATTACCACTATAAAAATCCCTTTAGTTTAGTCAAAGTAGAAAAAAGTGAAAAGGACATTTCTCTTGGGTAATTTGCGAACTGGCACATCGTGAAGGCCAACCGAAGCCCCAATTAGTTGTAAGTCCGCGATTATTTCGGGCTTTCGCCAGTGGACTGGGCCTATGCTAGAAGTAGCCATACCGTGAATTGGCCGGATTTCGGACTTTGGCGGTAACTAACTAACTAACTAACTAACACACAAACACAAACACAAACACAAACAAACAAACAAACACACACACACACACACACACACACACACACACACACACACATATATATATATATATATATAGGGTATGTGTGTGTGTGTGTTTTACTTCTTAGACCTTAATTGCTAATTTTATTGACACGTGTATACTTTTTCCATAATTTTTACATTTACTTTCAAGCGAAATATGTACTGAAAATGTTCCGTGAGAAAATAGACAGCTTTTGCAGTTTTAGCGTTGAGAGTGGTTATCGTATTATTCGAAATGAAACAAAGAACATCTGCTGACCTAATGAAAATTCTGACCATAGGAAGTGTCCACTTTAGGAATTTGGGTTCATAAATTATGTATAATTTTGCAAAATCATGTACTTTTTTATCCCAATTTTTATGGCACTTCAGTGTGTATAAATATTTAAAAAATACTTCCTGCAACGAATTGAAATAAGTATAAATAATTATGGCTGTTAGCTAAATGATTTCGGTCATTTTTCATTACGACGCTGCTGAGGTGCCGTAAAATTTCATTCAATAGATTCCTTTACGAGTTGGGGAATGAATAAAATTCAAACCGTTTTGCAAATTTTGGATCCTGTCGACTGTAATAGGTCTTTTTTAAGCTAACACTGTGTTAGCGCAGTCAAATGAGATCCAGCGGCAATTAGGAGTTTGACCTGGGAAGGGTGAACTCAGTACATACAAAAACGACTACAAAATAATGTTACTTGAAATACTTAAATGTCGACATAAAAGTTTGGAGACTTTTGGTGGGAATGGCCGTTAGCTCCCCTCCGGAAGCCAAAAATGAGAGCGGTGTATTGTTTGTTTCTTACGCCATTGGCAGCAATTGCAGTAAAATGAGAGAAGAAAAAATGGCTGATAAGTGGAGTGTAAAAGCGATCTATCTTTGAAGCAACCTGATTTGGTGGACCCTTGCCTCTTTTTAACTCTGTAATGTTATTTTTAACGAAGAATGATTTGATGAGAAGGCAAAAACGGTCCTAATTACCCGAAACAGCGAAATTCTCCCTGATTGTTCGGTAAACTCTTAGGATGACAAATCCACTCAAATTAGCGAAGAAACCAGAAAATTTTCAACATTAAAGCATTCATTTGATCACGATTGTAAAGACATTTTAAAGAGGTTTTATATCCCAAAAATGCGGTAATTTTTGTCTCAAATGTCTTCAAATTAATACAAATGTGTGTAATGGCAGAGAACAGTATGTAATAGAGAACAAATAAGTAGTCAAACCACATTCGTATAGTACTTAAAACATCAAAGGAAAGTTAATGAGTGCAAATAAAACCGATATCGTGCTAAAACGAGACCCAAAACGTTATTTAAACTGATGAACCTTCACGAAAGAATTTAAGACGAAGCAGTGGGATCAGGTAAAGATTTACTAAAACTGCGTCATCTTTCTATAGAACACAGAATATTGTAAAGAACTAGATGGAAGATGAGACGGGCAGATACCCTTTTATAATATTTAAAATATCTACTAAACACTGATGGCTGAAAACAAAATGATATACAGGGGAATCCGGTTAATTGGACCACCGCTTAATCGGACCGAATCCTAAAGAACCGAAACAAATCCTATTGCATAAGCCTAATAGGGCATGTTCGCGTAATCGGACCAGTCGGTTATTAGGACCAAAATGATCGCGTCCCTATGTGGTCCGATTAACCGGAATCGACTGTATTAATAAAATGAGCAAATAATTATTTATACTGATTCTTCATCAGTGAGTCCAACAAAGTACAAGAGGCGGCGTTTAAGCAGAACTGCGCCATATAATGGCGGCAAACACTGCCTCATATACAGAGAGCTAAAGATAAAGAATCCTTTCATCATACTCTTGAGGAAATTCCTACATGACTTTCATTTCGTTTGCGGCTATCAGAGTGGCATTACAGCTTTTAAGCTTTTTGGATGTAACGGGCTTTATGCCTGTACTGTTAAAATGTCATCGACCAAGGGACTCGAAATTTTCAGCGGGCTGGTCCCTTACATCATAAGGTATGGATCATAGGATCCTCTGAGTGGCAACAAACTTTAATTTCTCCCCTAAAATCAAGAGTCCAATCAATTTGTGGAATGTTTATTTCATTTTGCATAAAAAACTACTAAAAACGATCTGCAGAAGTTTTCCCGACTGCACGAGCAAGCACAAATTATACAACGGATCGATTGCCGTCCTCATGCAAATTACGTTTGGCGTCCGTACACTGACTTTTGCTTTTAATATATTCATAGTTAGAATCTCCATGGCGTGATCATCGGAACCGATCGATACCTTGGCGCGAGGTTATTAAAATCCGTTTCTATGAATCACCCGTTATCGGAACATGCAATTTGCCAGCCCAGAGATAAATGACCGGACAACTAGCTTATTTCGAGAAGACATTACCGACAAGTCGCAGGTGGTTGTTGATGGTGGTTGAAAAACTAAAGTGGAAAGGGGTGATGACGCCAACGGAGATGCCAAAAAAATCTTTAGGACACACACGTGCACAGAAAGAGACACAGATACAGACGCAGACAGACAAACAAACACAGACACATACACAGACTCAGACGGATAGACAAACACACACACACACACACACATATATATATATATATATATATATATATATATACAAATAAGAATAAGATGAAAGAGAAAACCAGTAATAGCTCTAAAGCTACTTGCAGCCAGATATATATATATATATATATATATATATATATATATATATATATATATATATATATATATGCATATATATGCATCTATATGCATATATATGCATCTGTACATGCATATATATGCAAATTACACCCAGAGTTTATTTCAGAATTCACTCTACTAACAAAGCAGAACCCCTTTTCTATAGAAGGTCGATCGCACTTTATGGAAACGATTTTGTAATTTATTTTTGGCGTTTGCATTTTGAGATAAAAATTTGGCAACTTCAGAATAATTGTCTGCTATTATTTTGCTTTGATTGGACCGTAATATAAAAGATTTATTTTGAAAATGGTTCCCAAAATTGATAGATGGCTCGAAGATTACGTAACTGCGCTTCCCGAGGAGAAATATTCGTATCAACAAATTATAAAGCGGTGAAAAAATCACTGTTATGGCATTTTAAAAAAAGGTATTTATAATATATTAATATTGAAAGGATAAAAACGTCTAACTGAAAGTAAAAATGAAAACACAACAGTGGAACCTATTTATCAGCGTTCGAACACCGTAAATATCAAGAAAGTGAAGTATCTGATCGTAAAAGAAAATCCGCCGACACAAAGATCCATTGCATCGAAACTAGGAATGTCTTCTGGCACTGAAAGTTAAATCATTCATAAAGATTTGAAGTTAAAAAAGATGTTTAAACCTAAAGTTCATCTACTTTTGCCAAAGCATATTGCTGAAAGAAAACCGAATTGTAGAAAATTATATCAAAAACACCTAGCTGCTGAAAAATCAAAATTTGTGGTAACACTTGACGAGGCATAGGTATATTTAAGTGACTGTAATAAAAAAGATCAATTTTCCGTTGCTCAACTGATGGGTATGACCGTAGGAAATGGCCTCGTCAGTGTACAGAAAAGTTCCAAAAGGAATTCATGAGAGTTGCAGGATTTTGTTATAAAGGCAAATTAAAAGTCAAAAAAGTCTCAAGTAAAGCCAAAATTAATTCACTATACTATCAGCAGAATATTTTAGAACCAATTTTTGAAGAGGAAATTCCAGCCTTATATGGAAACGACATTGATAAAGTTCTATGGAGAATTCATATGGAGAAATCCTCTAGTCAGACTTCTAAATCAAATGCCACTTATTCATCAAAGAGAGAATCAGAAACAGGAATAAAGTGTATCCCATTTAATGAAATACCTGTAAAATCATCTGACGCTTCTCCAATGGACTTTGCACTTTCGGTTTATTAAAACGAGCCTTAGGAAAACGGCATCCAAGAACACTGAACGGACTTTGGAAAACGGCCCAAGAGGAATGGGGTAAAATTGGCATGACAATACTAAGAGAAAGTTTACTTTCATGGAAATTTCGATTTAGAGCTATTTTCAAGAACCATGGCTATTAGATGGAAGCAAATCGTCGCAAAAAGTACGGCATTTATACATAAAACTTAACTATGAAAATCTTTTCTGTAAAGTGCGAACGACTTTCTATATAACGCACCTTCGGGTTAACTTATTTGATAAACTATACCAGCCCTTTAGACACGTGCCGACATTTTATACTGGCACTGGACATTCCTAAACCCCGCAGTCAGTGATCTAGTAAGATTACCGTATATGGACGCCTCATTAAATAAATAAGCAGTAATAATAAGTATTAATAAATAAACCCTGTGAGTCTCAAAATACGTATCTATCACTCTAACCACTCTAACCAAGAAATTTTAATCACTCGTGATCAAACAGGGAAATTTTCTTCTTATATACACCAGAGGGGAAGATTTAAGCAGCGGTCATGTAAAGCCATGCTGCTCCACACTCTCTTCTCTTCTCTACGTGTTACAATGTAACGCGCGCTGTACAAGGCACTTCTCTCTCCGATTTCTACCTTAAGACGGCCAATATGCTTTGTCTGGACGTACGTTACGGGCTCGGCAGTAAATTCGTCTCGATGTTGGAAATATAAAAGGTTGTGTGCTTCTTGCTGAAGTCCGTCTTCCTGCAATGGATATGGGAGTAGAAATTTATGGAAGACAAACCACGCCTGTGCTCTCTAAATTATGTTGCTCAACGACCGAGTGTCTTTCATTTGTGTACTATTAATCCTTTTCAGTTGTTCTGGAAGCTAATTAATGCAAGTTGAGAAGAAATCTCCCGCTAGCAAGGACGCTGTAGTGCGCAGAAGAAGTTGGGATAGGGGGAACAGTGTTGAGGCTATCCAGAAACTAAGATGAGCAGAAATGGGACTAAAGGAGGCTGCCAGAGTGTTTGGTGTATCAAGAATATCTTTGAGATTATTGGCTTCACAAGTTGATAAGCCAGCAGCAGATTTGGTAATACAAAAACTAGGTTTTGGTTTTGGTTTGGAGCGTTACGGTCAACTTTTATTATACGAGGGCTAATTAGACCGGTACCTACAGTTTAAAGCCGATTCTGAACGGCTACAAACATCCATGTCATCAGTGGGCCTCGAACCCACAGGATCTGAACCAAATGCCAGTGCCCTAGCCATTCGGCCATCATCTGGCACAAAAACTAGGGAGGAAGCCTGTTTTACCAGATTACACTGAAAAAGAGTTAGTGTCTTATTTACTAGAGATGGAGTCAATATTTCACGGTCTCACTCGACAAGATGTGAGGAAGTTGCGGTTCCAATTGGCGGAACGCAATAATATCTCCCACACTTTTATAAACGAAGCATCAGGGAGAGACTGGCTAAACCGATTCCTCACTCGTCAGACAGATTTCGATCAGACAACCCACAGGGACGTCATATGCAAGTACAGAAGGATTCACACGTGAGCAGGTGGCTGGGTTATTTCTATTTGCTGGAAGACTTGTGTTCTGGGAATCATTTCCAGAATCTTCAATGTAGATGAGACTGGTTTAAGTGTGGTTCATAAGTTGGGAAACTTAAACCAGACTGGTTTAAGTTTCCCAAGTCATCGAGTTGAAGAGGAAACATCACGTGGGAGCTTTGACTACATCTGAACGTGGTTCTCTGGTAACCGTGGTTTGCTGCATGAGTGCTGGGGGAACATATTTTCCACCAATGATGATATTTCCTCGTAAAATCTTAACGGATCAGCTTATGAATGGAGCCCCATCCGGAGCAATTGGAAAAGATCATCTCTCTGGGTGGATACAAGCCCATATGTTTTCAGAGATGGCCCAGACCAGCAAGAAGCATCGCGCATCTTCTGTGAAGGTGCATTCAAAGGTGACACATGAGGAGAACTTTGGATTCGTTGTGTGATGAGCCTACACTGGCCTTATTCTGTGTGCACCGGTGCCGAAGCTGAGTCTTATATTTGCGACTTTTGTCGCCAAAATTGAAGTTTTTCTAATATAGATAATATTTGATGATCCAGCTATTTAATAATATATTATCTTTCTTTCACTTTTTCATTTGAAAACTTTTCTCTTTTTTGTTTCCAGCTGTTTAATAAATAGATAAATGAGTTTTTTGGGAAAAAAGGTGGGGGTCCATATTACCCTCCACTTTGGGTCACCTGCAAGTTTTCACATTTTTCCCTTATGTGATTGTATACATCTTAAAATAAGATTTAAGGGCAAATCCACTTAAGGATGTTTAGATGAGAAGTTATGGAAGAGGTAAGAGCCCCAAAATATGAAAATCAGTCTTTGGTATGACCACAGTGAGCCAAAAACAAAAGGGGGGGCCCATAATCCCACCTTCTCCCCCCTCTCTCTCTCTCTCTCACTCTCTCTCTCTCTCTATATATATATATATATATATATATTGTCGCGTAGATGGTAGTCGTATGAATTGAACACACACGTAGAGGGGATACAACGCTGTTTATTAGTACACAACACTTAGCTGATAGAACTCAGAACTGAACTCACAGGTTAAGCTACTTGCTCTTTTATCCATCAACAGAATATTCTGGAACGCCGTTCCAGGAAATTAAAGAATGTTCTAGCAACTTCTAGAACTAACAGAAATAGAATTAGAATTGAATTAAATTAAATTAAATTAAAATAATGTAGAGCTTCGAACCGGGGACCTCTTGCTCAGCAGTCCGGTGCGTTGATCATTCAGCAACAGAGTCTTTGACGGGAAAGGCTTTAAGCGGCATTGCTCCCTCCTTAGAAGAACAGCGTCCCGCTGTTCTAGGTTGCCTAACTGCTAGCAACTTTTGATCTGGAACGTGTCTGTGGTCCGGTGTAATCATTCTTTACATTGGTAGGCGGATCCTCTTCACAATGGCCGTCTTCAGATGTTGAAGAATCACCATTCGGATGTTGTGCTTGTAATTCAGGGTCGTAGTAAGGCTTCATTCTAAGAACATGGACGGTGTCTATCGTTTTCCGGCGTCTTGATGTTGGCTCATAGTCTTGGACTTCGTAGGTTACGTCAGATAATCGTCGTAACACCTGGTATGGTC
Organism: Dolomedes plantarius; assembly: GCA_907164885.2. Taxonomy (NCBI): domain Eukaryota; kingdom Metazoa; phylum Arthropoda; class Arachnida; order Araneae; family Dolomedidae; genus Dolomedes; species Dolomedes plantarius. The sequence goes on along the minus strand of OU015498.1, from coordinate 164,409,510 downwards.
CGAAGTATTTTTTAAGCAGTTTCTCAGACAAGCCTACTTTCCGAACAGGCGTGAAAATCCATACTAAATCTCCAGGTGAATAGGACACCACCCTGTGCTTGGAATTATAACGTCGACGGTCCTTTTCTTGCGCCTCTAGGGTTCGTAGTCTGGCTAACTGCCTTGCCTCTTCGGTTTTCACGACAAGATGCTTAGTATAGTCGTTCTCCACGTCAGGGCAGAAGGTGAAAAGAGTGTCGAGCGTTGTTTCGGCTTCTCGGCCATGAAGTAAATAGAAAGGTGTGAATCCGGTTACATCCTGTTTAGCGGTGTTGTAAGCGAAGGTCACAAACGGCAGTATCTCGTCCCAGTTTCTCTGTTCTACGTCTACGTACATGGATAACATGTCGCCTAGTGTTTTGTTGAATCGCTCAGTAAGGCCATTGGTCTGGAGATGGTAGGCTGTCGTCATTCGATGACTAATGTTACACAACCGGATGATATCTGAAACAAGTCTTGATTGAAACACTTGCCCTCGATCGGTGATGATAACTCGGGGCGCTCCATGTTTTAGAAGTATATCTTCGACGAGGAACCTCGCTAATTCCGCAGCTTCGGCAGTCTTCAGGGCTTTTGTAATAGCATAGCGACTCAAATAGTCGGTGCAGACTACGATCCATTTATTTCCAGTGGTCGAATTTGGAAAACGCCCAAGGAGATCTATCCCAATGAGATGAAATGGTGCAACAGCAGGCGGTATAGGCATTAGATGACCCGGTGGCTTCTGTGGAACGGCTTTCCTACGCTGGCATTCCCGGCAGTGCATGACATATCGTCGCACATTTCGGTAGAGCCCTGGCCAGTGAAACCGCTTCCTTATTCTGTCGTACGTTTTGACGAATCCTAGATGTCCGGCCGTGGGTGCGTCATGGAAACATTGAAGAATGTCTTGACGTAGATACTTTGGAATGACAGGAAGCCATTTCTTGCCGGTTGGATCGAAACTCTTTTTACATAGTACATCTTCAATCAGCTCAAATTCTACTTTCACTGTTTCGCCATTTCCTAGAGTCCGTATTAACTCCGCAAGTCTTGGATCTTTTCTTTGTTCATCAGCAATGTTAGCAAAATCTATAGCGGCGATGACTTCCGATGGTATATTGTCTTCTTCCAATGGATTTCGGGACAAACTATCAGCGTCCTTGTGTTTCTTTCCGCTCTTGTAAACAATCGAGATGTCATACTCTTGTAGTCGCAAGGCCCACCTCGCAAGTCTTCCTGAGGGATCCTTTAGATTAGTTAACCAACACAGCGAATGGTGGTCTGTTACGATTGAAAAGTGTTTGCCGAAGAGGTATGGTCTAAACTTGTGAACAGCCCATACGGCGGCAAGGCATTCTCTTTCAGTCGTGGAATAATTTTTCTCTGCTTTGGTTAGTGTCCGCGAAGCATAGGCAATAACTGTTTCTTTTCCATGCTGTATTTGAACCAAGACTGCTCCAATACCATAGCCGCTGGCGTCCGTTCGCAATTCTGTTTCGGCGTTTTCGTCGTAAAGTCCCAGTATAGGGTCAGATATCAGTGCTTCCTTTAGCCGGTCGAAAGCATCCGACTGCTCACGTCCCCAACGAAATTTAGAGTCACCTTTCAGCAACATTTGTAAGGGTTGAGCTTGATGACAAAAATCCTTGATGAAGCGGCGGTAATAAGAACAGAGTCCTAGGAAACATCTGACGTCGTGCACACTTTTGGGTGTGGGAAAACACTTCACGGCCTTTACTTTATCTGGATCGGGGCGGACACCTCCTTCCGATACTAGATGTCCCAAAATCTTAATTTGTTCAGCCCCGAAGAGACATTTTTTTGGATTTAGGACAAGCCCAGCTTCTTGGATGCATTTAAGTACGACATTCAGACGTTTAAGATGGTCGTCGAAGGTCTCAGAAAACACGACAATGTCGTCTAGGTAACAGAGACACATGGTCCATTTTAGGTGTCGTAGCAAAGCATCCATCATTCTTTCAAAGGTTGCCGGCGCATTGCACAGACCAAAGGGCATGACCTTGAACTCGTTAAGTCCTTCTGGTGTGATAAAAGCTGTCTTTTCGCGATCTGCCTCGTCCACTTCAATCTGCCAGTAGCCAGAATAGAGATCGATCGACGAAAAGAACTTGGCTCCTTTTAAGCTGTCTAATGTGTCGTCAATACGTGGGTAGGCATCTTTTTTCGTAATTTTGTTGAGCCGACGATAATCTACACAAAATCGCCAACTTCCATCCTTTTTCTTCACGAGGACAACTGGGGACGACCATGGGCTCTCCGGTGGTTGAACAACATCTCTGTCTAGCATCTTTTCTACTTCCTCTTGAATAATTCGACGCTCCGCAGGAGATACTCTGTAAGCCCTTTGGCGAATCGGTAGATGATTGCCAGTGATTATACGATGTTTCACATTTACTTTTGTTCCGGCTTTTCTTGATTGATCAAAAATTTCAGGAAACTCAGAAAGTAATTCTAAGAGTCGCTGTTTTCGTTCTACCGTGAGATCTTGGGCTAGCATTTGGGAATAGTCGACCGGAGAAGGGCTCGATTTCAACTTGGCGGCTGAGCAGATATGCGCACTGGAGATGCAGTTCAGATACCTCTCGTCTAGAGTCTCTGCATAGCGCACACACATGCCCTTGGGAATGAACCTAGCTTCCGGTTGAGCATTCGTGACCCAGAGTTCGGCTGTACCGTCCTAAAACGTCAGGATCGTTGAGGGCACCGCAACTTCTTTGTCCAGCAGCAGTAGTCGATTTCCCTCCACTATGACGTCTGTGATCGCATTAATTTTGGGATTCGTGACAATTACTTTAGAAATAGAGTGCGGAGGTACGACGCAGTCTTGAAGGGTGTTCACTCGCCATGTCTCAGCAGATTCAAGATCTGACATCATTTCGTCAAACACTAGTTCCGATCGGCCACAGTCGACGACTGCTCTCGAGGCTTCGAGAAAATCCGAATCAAGTATAACATTGTGACTGCAGTTCGGCATAACTGCAAACTCAAAGGGACGTGTTAGACCATTGATGTTTAAGCGAAGAACACATTTCCCTATTGGACGGACGTGACTTCCGTCGGCGACCTTGAGGATTATGCTTCCGTTGATTGGGAACATAATCTTTCGCAGCTGACGTCTATATTGGTCTGAGATGACAGAAAATGATGCGCCGGAGTCCACGAGTGCACGTACTGGTTGACTGTCAATGTTTAGTTCTAGATAATTCTTCGTCATCTTTGCGGCAGCGGGAGGATTTTGTTTTTCAGCGGCCTCACCTCCAAGGAAGGTCGCACTGCTTAGTTTTCCTCATTTCTTCGGCCAGGTGAGACACTGGAACGTCTATACGGCGATGGGGATCTGAAGCGACGAGTAGGCGATCGACCTCGGTTAGGGCTAGGCGACAGACTTCTTTCAAACGTTCGGCTGGATTCGTTGGCGGTGTTCTGGGAGATCATGCGTCGCTGGGCTGTGTTTCCTCTATCAGCTCTGTAAGCATTAAAAATTGCTATTCTATCCCGGCAATAGCGAACGACATGTCCGGGGCGGCCACAGTGAAAGCAAACGGGACGATTGTCGGTCGTACGCCACACGTCGGTTTTTCGGGGTAATTGTTCCTGTGCCGGCTCCGGCCTGTTATACGTCGAGTGGATGCTGCGGTTGTATGTGGGAGTCGACCTTCGGAAGCTTCCACTAGATATGGGAGCCAAAGATTTCTCAACCTCATCTCGCACAATTCCTTCTATGGTTTGTACGCCTGTTTGGGGCTCTTCAATTTGGGGTGTAGTTAATCGCTGTATCTCTTCACGGACAATTTTACGGATCAGTGAGGTTAGATCCTGTTCCCCGTCGACGGAGGCAATTGGGACAACATTCGGCAAGCGACTGAATTTCTGACGTCCTATTCGCTTTTGCTGCATTTCCTCAATGTACTGACACCATTTACTGAAATCGACTGCCGTTTTTATCTCCTTAGTTAATAAGGCCTGGTACACCTCTTCTGCGATTCCCTTCATTAAGTGGGACACTTTATCGTCTTCTGACATGGCCGGGTCAATTTGGTTGCAGAGTCCTAAAACGTCTTGGATATAAGATTGTGTAGCTTCCCCAGCTCTCTGCGCTCGGCATTTTAAGCAATCCTTAGCTCGCCGTATATATAGCTGAGAGTCACCAAAAGTTTTTTTCAGTTCTCTTTCGAAGTCGTCCCATGAATTCAGCAGATCTTCGTTATTTTCAAACCATATTTTGGCGGTCCCATCAAGGAAAAAGTAGACGTTCGCAAGACATAGAGTATCATCCCATTGATTAAATTTTGATACTCTAAGGTATTCTTTTAACCACTTGGTTGGATCTTGTCCAGGATCGCTTCTAAAAATTGTCGTCTTTCTCGGTTCCCTAATTAGTGCTGGAGACAGCAGGACGGTTTGTGGCTTGACTTCTCCTTCAGGCATTGCCGGGAATCGCTTTCGTGGAGCGGCTACGTAAAGACCGTATTCCGGAGGAAGATTTAAAAGTCTACGGCTTCTTCGTATTTCCTCTGCTTCCAGACTGAACTGAGTACCCGGCGCCTCCACCAAAGATGTCGCGTAGATGGTAGTCGTATGAATTGAACACACACGTAGAGGGGATACAACGCTGTTTATTAGCACACAACACTTAGCTGATAGAACTCAGAACTGAACTCACAGGTTGAGCTACTTGCTCTTTTATCCATCAACAGAATATTCTGGAACGCCATTCCAGGAAATTAAAGAATGTTCTAGCAACTTCTAGAACTAACAGAAATAGAATTAAATTAAATTAAAGTAGAGTTTCGAACCGGGGACCTCTTGCTCAGCAGTCCGGTGCGTTGACCATTCAGCAACAGAGTCTTTGACGGGAAAGGCTTTAAGCGGCAATATATATATATATATATATATATATATATATATATATATATATATATATATATATATATATATATATATATATATATATATATATATATATATATATATATATATATATATATATATATATTATTTATTTATTTATATATACAAGCAACACTAGCTGATTTGGGTGGCATTGTCGAAAAAAAAAGTGATGAAAATGTCAAGAATATGATGAATATAACAAGAGTATAAAATTTTTCTGCCACCGATGTCAAGCATTATATGAAAGTAAATCGTCACGTCCTACCAGATGCTTATCACTTTGTGCTAGTTACGTGGTATTACACAAAAAAATATTGCACTGAATGATTGATAAATAGCTTTACCAATCAGTTTCATGAACTGAAAGGAATAAAATTGGTTACCGCACTCAATGTATCCAATTTCTACATCAAAAATGACCTTTTATGCCGATCAAAAGAAATTGCATAAACAAAAATAATATTAAAATCATAACATGTGCACAACGCAGAGAAATTATCTAAAAATAGAGTACTTAAACATAGAGGCGTGCACCTTTTCCGAAAATGCCCATTAACTATCTGCGTCGTTCAAGTTCTTTAAAACAAAAGTGGAAGAACAATCAATAGATTTGTGGGAAGTTCTACTCGAAAAAACTTCTGTTTACCGAATATTTTTATAAAAATGGAAATGTTCACGTGCGGAAAATCGATCCGGCGCTCGAGAGACGCATTTCTCATTTCGAAATCAATAAAACGTATTATGTTCCTCAGACACAATGCGGGAATTCTTCGGGAGAAAAAAAAAGAGTGCAATAAACTCCGGGCCAAATATCCTAAAAGTGTGATTTCGGATATTTTAGCCGGATGCGTGATGACATGCAGCACAAGTGCTTGAAATCAAAAGTCCTTAAAAGGAGGTTATGAAACGCGAAATATTTCCTCATAATGTTCGTAAATATGAAGATTTCATTAATTCGATGAGGCGTCTATATCAACTGAACTCTTCTCTTAAACCGCATGGAATCCAAGTTCCTACAAGTATCCAAAGTATGTAACTCGAGACACGTCGCTTTAAAGACTCTGTTGGGACAATCAAAGGAAATCTATTTGAGGGTGTCGTAAAGACATATGTACAATAGTCGTAGTAAAGATAGTCGTCGATGGATATCCTGACGATTTCCTAGAATGGATTTTTCAAACGAAAAACAGAATGTTGACATCTGGTAGATGTCTACAAACTAACAAATTTATGTAACTACATAAAACTTTCAAGTGTAATCGTTTTCAAGTGATACAGGACGTCCTTTTAAGTGTATGCTCTTATAGTTTCATTTATAAAATAATGTATAATAATAATTAATTTCGTTCTTTTGAGCCCTTTATATACATAATTTTAGAAATTTTATATACATAATTTTAGAAATCATTAATTTTCTACAAAATGTAGCTCTAACGTAATTAACAGGCTTCTCTAAAGTAGTTCTGTAATAATATGTTACAAGCTTTTACAGTTGTTCTTGTTAAACTAGTCTGTTAAATCCCTATTTATTTATTTAAGGGTAATTTTGTGGTCAAGTAGGTGTGCTAAGCACCCCACCCTATTTATTTCAATGATCATTCAATTCGCAATAGATTTTAAGCTTTCTTACAGAAAGGTACAGATGGAAATATAATACTTTAAACATTTTCAACTGTTTCTTCTACTTTAATTATATCGGAATTTTCCAGTATCTACATAAAATAATTTACAGTAAACTTCGTTTATCCGGACTAACTGGGTCCATAGGCAATTCGGATAATCGGAAACCCGGATAATCCGGGTTATATGGGTAATAAGCAAAACTAAATCCTTAACTAAGCAGATTTACCGTTTATTACGATAAAAAAACTATGTTTTGTAACAAAATTACATAGTATTGTTTAAAAGACATTAAAATATTTAAAAAATAACGTTTCACATCATTTCTTAACAAAGAATTGGTGAATCTAGTAAAGCTTTCTTGAACTCAACAAAAAGCATAGAATGTACAAATCTATGCAGGAACTGTACATTGAATCAAACTAAAACGCGAATATTTGGCGTACTTGTAGTTTCGTTCTTACTATCATAGTTAAAAATTATTATCTAATGTGAACATTAAATAAAAATAATGGCTACATATTTGATCCGGATTATCCCGAGATCCGGATAAACGAGGGCCAGATAAACGAAGTTTTACTTACATACATTTATATTTACACAAACATAGGTGGAAATTTCTCCATATCACTATGTACCGTTTATCAAATTCTTTCGTATAATGAACCTTTTAAAGAAGAAATTACCTTTTATTTACAACTTTAATTATGTACGAAATAAAACTCTTCTTTCAGATAATGGGGTCCCTACGCATTCTCTTTTGGCCACGTGCTAAATTCTATTTTTCCCGCTAATGGATGCTCAAAATATTATAGCAGAATTGTCCGAATTTCTCCTTTTTCAACAAAACTTGGGCGGCTCAACCCTAAATTATGGAAGTACATGAAAAAGTCATCACGTAAAGATCATATATAAAACATTTTTCCGAGTTTTCTGGTATTTTGCAGGGTTTAAAATATTCATCAGCTCGCCATTTTGGGTTCCATGGGACCTCATATATATTTGGCTCGCGGGTCATCTTAATTTACGCTACTTTCGAATGAATGCACAGAGACACATTCCCATGGACGTCACGTCCTTCACTTGAGTTATGTCCATGTAAATGACAGATGGTGGCACGTTTTGGATGATATCATGATCTCATATTGGTATTCGAATGGCAGGCGCTAGTGCCAGTACCCTTTATCAGGAAAACGGGAAAACAGTGCCCGAAAAATAATGCACAAGTATTCTTTGTTATTTTTAGGGCACAATGCATTCGCATTTAGAGTATGGGAAAGTATGGAGGGTTGTCGGAATAGCCTGACACGGTGGTTCTCCCATTAGATTATCGGCCTGAGGCTCGTAGGAGCGAACATCGCCAGGCTATTGTTCATTTTTAGTGAGAGAAAAAAAATAAAAGAATGTAACATGGTAATGTCACAAGTTATTTTGATCTCAAACTACCTTTCCATGCAGTAGAAGGAACGCAAGGAAATTTGTGAGATTTCTTACCTTACCATAGGCTGTTTAGAGGTTTATTTAATGTGAGTTTTAAGGCGAGAAATATAACTGTCTGGTATTATATATAAATCTGAATTTTCTGTGTATCTATGGTCTTATGGTTGCGTCTTCTATATAAGCGTTGTCTGTACTACTATCTATTACTTTGGTGATGTCTTTTAACCCTCGAAGTCAGGGACTCCCAACCTTTTTACGTTTGCGGTACCCTTAGGAATGAGATTAGAAACTCGGGGCACCCTTGTTAGAATTTAAAATTTTTCAATTTTTAAAAAAATTAAATCAAAGGGGACTGTATATCAGGAACATGTAAAATTTGAGTTCAAATGAATTCTGACTCCATTGCTGAATTTTATTCATTTATTAAAAGCTATAAGTAACAAACACTAGAATAGGATAAATGAATACAGTTTCAAAAATAGTCATGGGATTTAGTGTATACTATGACACTAGAGGACTGCGATGGAAACTGCTCAAAAGAATTGTTTTTTGTTAATGTTAGACTTGCAATGGATGCTTTAGCGTACAAATGTTTGATGTCAGACCTAACAGTTGTGGGCGTGACAGTAACTCATTCATCCTCAGGAAGGAGTGCATCGATCTGTGTCACAATCTGTCCAGCGTGAGAGTCATTCGTTCAACTAAATATTCATTTTAAGTGGACCCTACTGATAATTTTTTGCTCCACCAAAAAGTCTCGCGGCACCCCTGGCCGATCTCTCGGTTAGGAATCATTGCTCTAAGTGTTGATGGCGTAATTTCTGTTGTTGTTAATGTTTATGCCACTTGACCGACAGCAACACTAGATAAAGTCCCGAAGATTATGGGTGATGAAAGTGCGGCTACTGTTTTGACTGGCACCACAACGGTCGGAGTCTAACTTGGCCAAAGTACCAGTCCCGTAGTTTTGAATCGAATCAAGTGACGAGACCGGAACACTTGACCCCGCACCTCCAGAGGTAATTTTGAGTACTTGGAGGACATTGTAAGACGACAGATTTTACGTGCACCAGCCGCCATTAGTGTACACAGCAGTGGATCTGTCAGCGAAGAGCATCGAAACAGTGACTTTCAGATCAGTAGTCCGCTGCTCTTGCCATCTGGGCCACTGCACCCGCGTATTTGCTATGACAGCCATTCAACTTGAGAAGCCTTTGCGACGAATTATTCCATGCTTAATTTGGTGGTCGAAAGTGTCTCAGATGGTACAACACCTTCGACGCTTTTGAATACAAAACTAGAGGATGGAATCCCTCGCCAGATAGAAGATTCGCTGAAAGAAGAAGACAGAAAAATAGTAGAAAATGTTGTTCATGCAACCGTATGACTCTGCGCCAACGTCTCGTCATGCTGATTGGACAATGTATACCGCACTGACATCTCTTTGAATTGTCTATACAACTGTCAGGTATACCGTAAAATCTCGAGTATAATACGCACATTTTTTTCACATTTTAGTCCGCAAAATTGAGGGTGAGTATTATACTCGCGTACAACAAACAAAAAAAACCGTAGTTTTAAACATTGGATAAACGAACGTACAGCAGCTGTAAGACATTGCCGCAACACGGGTGTGTGCGCATCTGCACTATGTAACACCCACCCGTTTACTAAGCAGGTATTCCTTTTAAACAAACGGAACTCACAGTTCATATCGTCAAGTGAGGATGATGATAGCGATGTAATTACGACGGCAACAATAATTGTTACATGGACGCAACAGCAATAGATGAGCTGTACTCTAGGGAAATTTTTTAAGACTGATAATTTGACAGTATTGTTTGTTTTGAATTAACGATTTAAGTATTTTTCTACCGAATTTGACGTTTTCGTTTCTTTTTATTACAAATTTTACTTATATTAATAAACATTTGTGCAATTTTTAAATAAAATATTGAAAAGTCATGGGTGCGTATTGTAATCGAATTTTAATTTTTTCCGAAAATTTCGCGCAAAATCAAGCATGCGTATTATACTCGGGTGCGTATTATAGTCGAGATTTTACGGTAACTCTTTTTTGTCTTTGCGTTTCTCAAGCTATCCCGTTGCCGAGCTACTAGAGGACATTATGCCTATGTCTTTGTCTTGATTACTTTCTAATATAATAATTATAACCCTGTAGGTTGTTTATACAACTCTATGACATGGGGCCTAACATCTCTCCATGTTTTTACACAGTAATTTACATAGTTGTAAAGACTCTTTACGCTGCCCATACACCTGCCTGGTACTGCTGTTATATAACATTACCTATGGTCACCTACAGCTAGATGGTACTGGGCTTGTGTCTCTAACTGTGTTCTTTAGTAACATATTTGGCATTCTGATTGCCTCTTCAAGGCCAATGTCAAATGTAGTGCTTTCGCATCCATTCTTGTTGTCGATACGGAAAAAGACTCATTCACCAGTGGGTCTTAAATGGTGGTCTGGGAGAACCCAGGGATTGGTTCGCCAAGCCAGGAAGGAGTAATAGAAATTGAGTTTCATCATTTAGAAACGACCGCAAATTTAACAATTTTATAAAATTGGGAACACATTTTTTTTCGTTCTGAATTCTTTGTTTTTTCGAAAAATTCCCGTATTTCTAGCTTTTAGTGACGTTCGAGTACAAAAAAAATACCTGTTCTGCTTAAAAATCCCCTAGATATTTTCTGTGACGTGAAGTCGCAGCGTCGCAGCCATTCTACGGCTAGTTTAACAAATCGTCCAATAAAGTTTACTTGGACAATAAATTCGTTATTGTCGTTAGGCACTTTTAGCAAAGTACTTTTACCACTTTTTAGCAAAGTATGTCACACATAGTTTGCTTATTCGGAAAACGAAACCGATTTTTGCCGCTAAAAGGGTTTGTGAGGATAGGGTTCACGACGAATATTTTTCATGACAAGTGGTCTTTGATAAACAAAAGCTTAAGATCCACCGTATTTCACTGTCGGTATAATTACCTGGTAGAACAACGTCAATTGGCCACAACATCCCGTATAGTACTAAAGTCTTTTCTTTGTCCATATATTAAGGTGATTCTGGGGGCTTTGTGTCTTCTGCCATGGTCTAGCATGATCTTGACTAATATATCAAGCATAATGATTATATACTTGCCGCCCACATGGTGTAGTGTTGAGCGTCGTGAGTTTCCACGCTGTGGGCTCGGTTTGAAATCCCGAGGAAGGCATGGACTTTCCCGTGTTGTCCTTTCATAGGGAGCAATGTTGGCTCACTGAGCCCTACTATGCATATGTGAATGCATTAAAATTTCACCCTACACTAAATCTACAAAAGAACGAATTTGCATTGATTGCATACTGGTTCATATATGAATCAATCCTTTTATCTATTTCATTCTGATTTTCTTCACTAGATGGAAGTAATAGAGTATTACAGTGTGTAACAAAATTATAAGACCACCCAAAATATCACTCATTTTAATATTACACTGCAAAAATGAATAATTTTAAAATTTGAAGAAAATGAAAAAAGTTATATTTTCTCAAATAAATCGCTTAAAGGAAAAAAAGTTAATTTCACACAGCAAATGATTTTTTGAAATCTCGGTGTGACATAAATATAAAACCACTTATTTTTTTTATTTAAAATCGCTTGCGTTTTTAAAACTATTTTATTTTTTTCTTTCAAAATCGTAAATAAACTGTAACTTTATATCACAAAAAAGTCCAAACGATAATTTTGTAAAAGAAAATAGAATTTAATTTGCTTGTTTTTATGAGGAAATTCACATTTCCGCGTGGAAGAGAATTATCTGAACTAGAAGTTCGAAAAATTTGGTTTTATAAGGGCTCTGGAAAATTGGAACGTGAAATAAGTAAGATACTTAAACGTTCTAAAACTCCTATTCATAACGTTTTAAGTAAAAGAGATTTTTATGGAAAATATAAAAGATCTGGCAGAAAGAGTAAATTATCATCTCGCAATAATAGACGAATTTTCAATCTTGCAACGAAACATAACTTATCTACTCTTAAAATAACACAGCAGACAAGTAAAACTATTTCACATATGACAGTCTGGCGCACTTTAAAATCAAATTCAAATGTTGCTCTTCGGAAATTAAAAAGAAAACCAAGACTGTTAAAGCATCATAAAGAAGGAAGGCTGAAGTGAGCAAAGGAAGTCATGACCTGGGATGCTGCTTGAAAAATATTATTTTTTCCGACGAAAAATAATTTAATTTGGATGGCCCGGACGGTAATATTTCCTACTGGCATGATTTACGAACGGAACATAGCGTTTTCTTCAGCAGACAGATGGGTGGTGGTTCTGTGATGGAGTGGGGAGCTTTTGCATATGATGGGAAATGTGATCTGCAGCGAGTTCTTGGAAAAATGGACTCCATTTGTTATCAACAACTGCTTTACCAACACCTTATACCTTTTGGCCCATTTTTAGGAGGATCAAACTGGAAATTTCACCAAGACAATGCGCCATGCCATGTGTCTAAATCAACTAAAAACTGGTTTCAAAAAGAAAAAACCGAGGTCTTAAACTGGCCAAGCCTTAGTCCAGATCTGAATCCCACCGAAAACTTGTGGGGTCATTTGGCTTGTAAAGTGTATGCAAATAAACGTTAGTATGATTCTGTGTATGAATTGGAACGAGCATTCATGGATGAATGGGACAAAATTCCCAAATATTTGCTCGAAAACCTAATTAATTCAATGAAAAATCGAGTATTTGAAGTTATTCAGAAAAATGGTGGATCAACATCATATTAGTTTTATTAAAAAAATTTGTTTTAACTAGTGGTCTTATAATTTTGTTACAGATATTTGATTGGAAAAATTTGAAATTGTTGATAAAATAATTAGTATATTTAAATATCTCTTAAAAATAATATACATATATTTTATATTTCATTTATTAACATCAACCTAATTTAATTTTTTAAAAAATTATGCTATTTATAGTAAAAATCACAAAATCCACAGTAGTCTTATAATTTTGTTGCACACTGTATATCTTTGAGAACAAACTTCATTTGGGTGTTTCACGTGTTCACAATTTTGCTATATTTACATTCTATATTCTGCTTGTATTTTTTAACGCTGAAACCAAGGATTTTTTTCCTTAGTTGTTCAAGGTATGTAGTTTCAATTTTATATCAATATTTTTCTTTAAAAAATACGAGGGTTCCCGCAATTTATCTTATCGTGTTAAAGCGAAACCGTGTTGTAAGATGCCGTGAAGTAGGAGGGCTACCTGTATTTAATCAGTACTGCATATTTTTGAGAAAAAAAATGCTCCGAACGTGGGCCTTAATAGTATAAGAAGCAGGTAGACTACTAGGTATGATGAAAAATGTACGCCAGCCTTTGTTATATCCTACAGATAGAACTGTGACTGGAGAAAATTGAAAAGATAGGATGGACCTATTCAAATTCATTACTCCTATTAAACAGGATTATTATTATAAAAACTTAAGAATAAATCGACATGACGGGGACCTCAGATACTGCTGATGAAGAAAACATAATTTATGTTGCTCGTGAATCCATTGACACAAACTAATGATAATAATTGTAACAGTAATAGAACAGTGATTCATATTTTCGAGAAAAATCTTTAATGTAAAGTGTATAATAATGAAGTCCTTCTGTAATTAAAAAATAATAATTTGAAGACTGAATTGGATGTTTATTTTTTCACTTGCCAAATCGGTTCACTCCCTTAGTCACGCAAAATTTTAACGTACGATTTCGTTTCTCCATAACGGTCTTCCGGAAAACAAAATTTCAGATGTCCTGCGTCGCGGGTTATAATTTTGGCAGGGCGCCAAACCCAGTCTGTATTGCTTGGGAAAGCAGTAAACAATTAAACAGAAAAGTATCAAAATTCGTCAAAATTTTGACATACATATTATATTGTCGGTGTTCTGTAAAAAGGGCGAATATGAATGTAAATCTCTATGGATATTCGCATTTTTACAGAACACCGACGATATATATATATATATATATACAGGTAGCCCTCCTACAGCACGGCTGCTTACAACACGGTTTCACTCTAACACAATAGGATGAATTGCGGGAACCCTCGTATAACACTGCAACCTGCAACACGGTTTCGCTCTAACACGATAAAAAAATTGGGAAAACCTTTGTACAACAATGTACTTCTATAGCACCAGATAACATGATTTTTGTTTAACACATTTAAAAATTAAATTACCTTAAAATAATGACGAGGAGGAATAATGATCTATAGTGGCTTTACATGAAAATGTATAAACAAATTATAATTTATTCATTTATAACTCTATAAAATTGCAAGAAGGTCTAAGCTTAGTTGAAAATCTTGAATGCAAACCCTTCCGCTGAAAAAAGCCATAAATTCAAAAGGGAGCTTCAAAATTGTCTATCTCCATACCATGAATCTACAGTGACCTTGTAAGAACCAGCAAAGAAACCAAAATTACAGATTTTTTAAAGAGGATAGAAGGTGCAAAAAATCTAAATGAAGAAAAAGGTTCTGAAAGTAAAAGTGATATTGTTCAATCGAAAAAGCGTTCTAGTTTGATTGTACTGAGCAGTGATGAGGAAGAAATTTTTTAAATTAATATCGCATTAAATGAAAAAAATTTTTTGTTTCTTTTCGTTTTGTGTTATACATAAATTTATATTTTTAATAAAAATTAAGTTGTTTATATGGAACTTTTTAAAAAATGTTTGTTTTTAATAAGTTTTCAGAACGTAACCCCCTTTTATTAACTGTCACTGGGTCTCATAAAACACGGTTTCACACAACACGGCATTTTCTCTGAACCTATCTACCGTGTTATAGGAGGGTTACCTGTATACATATAAATGTATAGATACATATATACATAATACATACATACATATATACATAGAAAAGAGGTAAGCAACGATAAGTAACCCTACGTTAATAACCCTCGGTAGTTTCGTTAGAAGAGACTACCTGACATTTTATTTATAATAATAACGATGATTCCGAGGATATTCTACCTTATATATTTCCTAATATGTCGCCAGATAAAAGCTCCATCTGCAATAATACATTTTACAATGTAAATTTGAATTGACATTTTTAAAGGAATTTTGAAAAACAACCTGACGATTAAATGTCTATTAGCTTATCAGATTTTTCCCACTTTTTGTTTTACGGAGTGACTCCCTTTGGCAAGCGAGCGGCTCATATCTGTTATTTGCCAACGAAAACCTAACTGTTCCACAAAATAATGAGCCTTTCTACTTATAAAATAATATTTAGCAGTTCATTACGCTAATAAGTATGTTTATGAGTGCTAATAAGTGTGTTCATCAGTATCAGTCGTTAAGCTAATAAATATAAATACTTATTAGCATCATATTGCTTATAAGTATTTATCAGCACTATCTAGACGTAGCAAGAACCTTAGCTAAACGAAAGAGGTCTAACTTTAATCGACTGTAAATAAACGGAAATTTTTTGGCTTTCGTGATTTCGAAGAATTTTCAATTATAATGTCATACGTTATCGATCTTAAATTAGAATTTAAAATTAGATATTCTCGAAATTTTATCACGTTCGTATGAAGTTATTTCCTTTCTGTAACATAATATTTAAAAAGTCCGTATGAGTGTATGTATTAAAGAAAATTAATTACGAGGTAACAACAAAAAAAGGTTAAATGATAAAAATGTTCCAGAAATCTTCAGATTTAATAGTCGCCGTACGAATTAATCATTTTTGTGTCAAAAGCGCCATCTGTGGAAAAAATATTAATACTTGTCATGATATATTAAAGTTTGGAATATCATGACAAAGATTTAAAAAGAAAAAAAAAGTTGAAGAGCTCTTAATAGATCAGACAGGATAAAGAAAATTAAAAAAATTATCAATTTCTTATTGTCAGCTGGTAACTGTTTGAAATATAGAGCTAGCTGCCTTAAATTCCTAAATTAAATGTTACTCACACACGCCATTTTGCGAAACCTTCAAATATGGCGGTAGCCGGCTAAATTGCATTGCCGGCATTTACGGTTTCTAATGCAATAAAAGTTGATACATCCTTCGGTTGTTCAATTAGCATTAAAGGTGGGTTCAGATTGCCATTTTTATCAAAAGTCAACTCATCACTTTCTTTTCAAGTCAAATAATATATTAAATATCGGGATGGATTCTGGTGACAATGATAAATCAATTCGATCCATCAAGGCACAAGGTGCTTCCATCTGTTGGAGAAAAGCGTAACTATCAGATCGATTTCTCGCATCGGATATCCTTGCGTGAGCGAGTATTAGGACGAAAATTAGGTGATCGTTTGATGCGTCACGTCACGCGCAGATTTAAGGTAAGTAGGAAAAAAAAAGGGTGGATGTTCTCCTGCCGAAAAAGTCGTTTTCTCGACATGTTGAATGATTTTATTAGGATGCTAGATTTCCCCAAAATAGAACTGACTGTCCCAGGGCTGCTTTCTCCGAAGATAGAAAGATTAGCTTTTTTCTGGGCTAGAATGTATGCGCTCGACTTCATTCTCACAGCCGAACAAATAGAAAAGAATGAAAGTATTTAATAAAGTTTGTTGACAAAGTTATTAATTTTACTTTTTTTTTTTTGGGGGGGGGGATATTTGCTTTCGTTAGAGCTTGAATTGAGTATTTAGGTTAAGTTCCTCCACAAAAACAAGTTGTCAACGATGAAATATTTTATATAAAGTTACCTAGTTACGAAATATTTTTTAATAATTATTTTGCTTTCCTGTGGGGATAAACTGTTTAGTTACATTATAACTTGATTTTTTTTTATGCATTGAAGCATTGAATGGTTCAATTAACAAAGTTTTCATAAAGAATTTAATATACTTTCTAATAATCAATTTTCACATTTTTGCATTAAAATAATTTCCTCCTTCAAAACTTAAATGTAACTTTAGAACTTAATTCTTACAACGGAGAAAAATATTTTTACTAAATATTTCTGATAATCTACCATAAATAATTAAGAATACTTATCTTTAAAATAAGAATTTAGGTTTAGATAATATGTATTTAATAAAAAGTTTGAAATAAAATTAATGATGACATGTTTGACATTATAACTCGAACTTGATATTTAATGAGAGTATAAAAAAAATTGAACATTGAAAGGATTTTGTAAAGTTTTTAAAAATATTTTTCAATTGTTTTATTTATTTATTTATTTATTTATTTATTTATTTATTTTTTATTTTTTTTATTTTTTTTTTTTTTTTTTTTTTTTTTTTTTGGGGGGGGGGGGGGGGCAAAGAACTATTTAGCTTCTTGAGGAACTCCATTTTAGTTTCTAGATATCCCTCTTACGCGAGAAAAATTATCAACAATAAATATTTTATATTCTTGAATCTTGCTTTGTATATCGTCATGTAATTTGAAGAGTTTTGGTGCAAATATAGTCGTTGAAATATTTATTAAATTAAATCAATATAATAGTTATTTTAAGCAGGGCCATGCTTAGCGGTGGGTGAACTGGGCAACCGCCCAGGGCTGCTGAAAATTTAGGACCTCCATTTTTATTTCTCATTGCAACACTTTTCTAAATGTTACGTTTTTTATAGGAAATCCCTCATTTTTCGCGGTTTTTATAATTCAACTTATAAATAAATATTTCGATTTTTTTAAAAGAATCGTAGAAAGAATCTTAATTGGCAATCTACTCTTTTGGTTAGAAAAATTTCTCGGTTAGAAAAAACATTATTTATCTTCAATTCAGTAGTAGTAAAACCTTGATTATCAATCCTTTTTTTCAATATCAGTTGCTATCTGTCAGTCACTACGTACAGTCATTTGAAGAATTATAAACCGTTTTGTTGGAATCTGTCCGTTTTCACGGAATAGTTGCAAACTGAGAAAAAATGAACATATCTTGTGAACAAATACTAATACCATTTGGTCAAATGTTTGGTCTATTCAAAGCAAACAACAGACAAGACATTTCACCAGGGAGTGTAAGACAAGTGTAAATGCGCTCAAAACTTGTCTCAAAGGAGTGAGGTAAACAAAAAAATGGCTTTTACTTGTTCTCTCTATCATTATAATGGATTTTATTTCCCACTTCTCGAAGAATTCAAAATATTACAAGGCAAGTACGATCAGTATGCTTTGAATACGGATTGTACGCCTGTCCTCCTTGGCACTAATTTCTAATGAAAATGATCTCTCATCATCTTGGGACTTTTCACTTATGATAGACAATTTTGCTGCTCAGAAAGCAAGAAAAATTGCTTTATAACCAACAAATTCATGCATGGAAGTATTTGTTTTTAACAATTTACAATTTCTAAATCGTGTAAATAATTTTTCCATTGTTTCATTATTCACACAAATTGATTAATTTTATATTTTAGTCGACCAATTGCAATTTCATGTATAATTTTCTTTTACG
Organism: Dolomedes plantarius; assembly: GCA_907164885.2. Lineage (NCBI taxonomy): Eukaryota > Metazoa > Arthropoda > Arachnida > Araneae > Dolomedidae > Dolomedes > Dolomedes plantarius. Next base: position 164,391,078 of record OU015498.1, on the reverse strand, counting down.
TAGATAGAATGTAGATTTTTTTAGTATCGAAACGTAATGCATTAAAAGTAATAATTAGTCAAATCAGTAATGGATGCAGTTTTTCTAGGGGGGGGGGGGTCTCCATTACATAAGTCTCCATTCGAGACATGGTTTATATAATTACTTGACTTTATAACAATGACACCATCACATATCAAAACCAAAATAATAATTATAAAAATAACACTATCTCAACATATCAGTAAAAAAAATCACTAAAATATCAATATATGAAAAATGTAAAACAAATTTAAAAACACGTGAATTAAAAAGATATTAAATGTTTAAGTAGGACTGTTATGTGAAGAATATCTAATATATAAAAATGAATGTTTGTATCTCTGTAATTGTATAGAAATCCACAGTTTAGGAGCAACGATCGTGAAATTTTACATACAGGCGTCTTTAAAAACAGCCGAGTGTCTGAAGAACTTCAAAAATCGAAATTAATTACCGTTGATTTTTAATTAATAAAAAACCAAAACTTTGAAACTAAATGTAAGATGTTACACTTTGTGGAATCACCACTCTGAATATGGCGTCCACGTTAGGCTTAGCTGGCAAACAGCGAGCGAAAAGATAAAAATAAATAAAATCAAAAAGTTTCAAGTTATATATTAAACCAGAATAATAAATGAAAATAAGGAACAGCTTCCCAATTGACCCGTTTTCTCGCCAAGCCAATTTTTTCCCGCCAACCTTGGCGCCATTGTTGTTTACCCCAGCCCTCCGCACTGCAAGTGAGTAAGACTGGTTCTTAAATCCCGCCCCCTTCCCGCTACTCGTCGGATAGCATGCAACACAGCTTATTTATTAAACTTTTACAATAAAACGAGAGTATAAAAAGATTTATTAATAAATAAAACTTACTTGTAAATATCCGGTGATGATTTTTAAAATATTGAAGTTTATTATTAAAAAACATCGTTCTTCTTAGGGCACTTAACTACTCACCAAAAGAGAACATTCCCTTAGAAATCGGTGATAAACGACACTATTTCTAGAAATATCAACTATAAATAACCTACTGGGGATACCGTCCGAGCCGAACGCATGCTTACCGTTAATTTTGCACTCCGACTTGGATAGTCTAACTAATGCAGCCTGATATTTAGAAACAATACTGCTAATGGGCAACATAACTATTTAGTTTAATTTAATAAAGCAATAAAAAATTAAGAGTTTTTACAAAGTAAAAATAATAATTCTAAAATAATATCTAATTGACAAACTTAATCACTACAATCTATTTGAAAATTTAATGTAAATATATTATATATTAATATAGTGAACTATTTATATATGTATAAATAAGCTATGTATAAGTATATTTAGCTTAAATAAAGTATAAAAACTCTAAAATGAAGTTAGAAAATCGTATAGTCACCAAGCACGTGTTAATCCAATGAAGAATCCGTCGGTCAAGCAGCTAACAGAGCAGAAAAAAATCTGAACTAACTTTTGACCTCCTAAACCGGCTAGCTTAATATTACAGCAACCCTTGTGACGTAGTTCGTCGTCAAAGCGGATTTTCCGAGCCCAGGAACGAACCGCGCCACAAGGATTGGCGCGAAATCGCCTTGGCGAGAAATAGGGTCAATAAGGAATCTTAGCCGAAAAGGATAATCTTTCAAGTCAGATTTTATACTCTAAAATAAATCGGATCCAACGGCATATTGACACTATCACACGCGATGGAAAATTCGAATCAACCACGCTAAGTGTCACAAGATCATTTTTAATCGCTACTGCAACCCCCCTCGCTTATGTCTTTGTGTCTATTGAAGAGTTAAAGACTAAGCTTCTATCCTGCTAACTTATTTCTAACTTAAAACTCCTCTTACTCCATAAATACATGTATATTCACCAACCCATAGCAACTTTCCAGTAATTTTAGTACAAATATTCTCCTATTTACACAATACACTAGCATGTTATTGTGGCGCATTCGGTAAGAGCGTTAATTTAGTATACAACATGACGCGGGTTCGAATACGGATCGTACAGATTTTGCTAAACCTGTATTTTCAGCTTTTTTATGGAGGCTTTTTTGTTTCAGCTTTTATTTTATTATTTTTTAAATTATTATTATTATTATTTTTATTTATTATTTTTTAAAATTATTTTTATTTTATTTTATTATTTTTAAAAATTATTATTTTTATTTTATTTTATTTTTCATATTATTAATGTGTATAACATTTCGTATACTTTTTTTTCTATGTTATTTATACTGTGTTTATTTTTTTAATGGATTTTGGTAGGTTTATTATAAATTTATGTATTTTATGTTTTACTTTTCAGGAATTTTTGCTCCAATGATAAAGGCTAAATCTTTTCTATGTTATTTATACTGTATTTAGTTTTTAAATTGATTTTGGTTAACAAACATTCGACAATTTGACATTTTTACTTTTCAGCTTTACTTTCCTAAAGACAATTTAACATTTTTCCTTTTCAGCTTTTAGTGGTTTATTATAAATGTATATATTTTATGCTTTACTTTTCAGGGTTTTTTTTGCTCCAATGATAAAACGCTAAATCTAGCTGAATTCTGAAGAAATTATAGTAAATTTATGGTTTTTTATGTTGGGTTTTCTTTTTATTCATGTGTATAACATTTCACATGCTTTTTATTCTATGATATTTATACAGTGTTTAGTTTTTAAATTGATTTTGGTTAACAAACATTCTTAAAATCCCGGGCAACGGCGGATAAATTATCACCTGTGTAAGTTGATAATTTATAAATTTTAAAACTGTTACCACATGTATATTTACAGATCCACAAGAACTTTCCAATATTTTTAATTAATAAATAACCAACAACTCTCGATTCACAAGCGTACAGTAGATGGCGCCACTATTTTAATTTTTTGTGTGTCTATTTCGTTGTTATGTGACGATAAATTTATTTAAAGTACCAGATAAAGAAATCACATGATCAGCGTTTAATAAATTAAATTGTAAAAATTAATCTTTAAAAATTCACCAAAAATTAGAAAATGGAGGTAAAGATGCGAAAAGAATTTCATTTTAAAGGAATTTTTATGATCTTTTTTGTGATATAAATTTTACAACCCTCAAATTATTATTTTAAATGCAAACTTGAAAAAAGTTACAAAAACAGATTAAAAATTTAATTTAAAAAAATCTAAGAAGAATTTTTAAAAAATCTTTCTTAGTGCACCCCTACATTATAAGAAGAATCGCCATGCAAAATTTCAGTCCTTTAGGCTATGTACACATGAGAGCGTTGCAACGCGCGCTCTGGGGCAGTTGACTACTGTTTTTTGACAGGCATATTTCTATTTTTTTTACAAAGTGCAGAATAAATAAGATATATATGAAATACATGAATTTTTCAAAATGAACTTATGCGAAATTTTCAAATGTTATTATTTTTAATTTTTTTTAAACATTTGAATTAAAATAAGGGAGTTTGATGTTACATGAAAGATACGCAACTTCGTGCCCAATATGCTAATGTATATTTTTTATTTTATGATTTATGTATTTTATTATTTTTCTGATATAGAACCACAATAATACATTCCCTGAGTACATTATAAATTTACATTTCTTTAAATTTTCTCTCCCCTTTCTATCTACAGATGATATTTTTTGAATGTAATATTTTTTGAATGTTTTTCGTGATATAAATTTTGCAACCCTCAAATTATTATTTTAAATGCAAACTTGAAAAAAGTTGCAAAAACAGATTAAAAATTTAATTTTAAAAAATCTAAGAAGAATTTTTCAAAAATCTTTCTTAGTGCACCCCTACATTATAAGAAGAATCGCCATGCAAAATTTCAGTCCTTTAGGTTCAACGGTTTGGTCTGTACTTTGTATGTCAGTCAGTCAATCAGTCAGTTAGTCAGTTACGGAACTGTTTTATATATATAGATTTTTATTACTATCTCTATATCGTAACGTTAACTTCATGCGCACACATTATTTTTAACTGGCATTCAATTGGCTGTTAAAACTTTATATTTACATCCTATTTAAAAGAAGTAGGGTGTAAATTGTAGGGTGGAAAGTTGGTAAAATTAAAATTTTGTGCAATGTATTTTAATTTCTCGATTAAAAGTAGTTTTTTTCTAAAAATCAATTTATTTCCCTTGAAAATCTAAATATTTTATGCACGCGGTTTATATTATTATTACTATCTTTATATCGTAACGTTAACTTCATGCGCGAGCATTATTTTCTTATGCTTTTTTTATTATTATCATCTTTATAATAGCTTTATTTTCATATGGTTTTAAGCAACTATCGTTTTTATTCATATTATGTTGGTTTTTTATTAATTAAAAATTAAGGGTAATTAATTTCGATTCCGAAAGTTCTTATCTTTATTTTCATATGCTTTTTCATTTACGAATTATTCAAATGTTGGTTAAAAAACTTCTGCGCAATTTATATATTTGTGTGTGTTTAATTATTGAAATTAATAAATTTATATTTCTGGAGAGGATGTTTCAGATTTTAGTGGTACTATGATGAAAGGCTGAATATACCAAAATTCTGAGGAGTTTATTATGGAGAGAAAAGGAATTTAATATGTAGAGGATGTTTATAGGAGTTAAATGTGGAGAGGAGTTGAATGGTTTGCAGCCCTCAATCAAACACTTCATTTTTTTAAGAGGCAACGCTGCAGTCATATCATTGTTCTATTGGAAATTTCTGCTGAACCTGTAATTGCAGCTTTTTTTTACCCCAATGATGAAAGGCTAATTCTAGCTGAATTCTGAGGAGTTTATTATAAATTTATATATTTATAGATTTCACAAGGTTTTTCTTCTATGTTATTTATACTGTGCTTAGTTTTAAATTAATTTTGGTTAACAAACATTAGAGAATTTGACATTTTTACTTTTCAGATTTTAGTATTAAAATGATGAAAGGCTGAAATTCTGAGACTTGTATAACATTTCACATATATTTTTTATGTTATTTATACTGTGTTAATTTTTAAATTGATTTTGGTTAACAACAAACATTCTTAAAATCCCGGGCATCGTCGGGTACTTCAGCTAGTAATTGATAAACTAAAGTCTATGCCTGAAAAGTCTGCACCTAGAGTCCCTCAGTTCTTGAGTGGCAACCATTCAGTCCACAGTCTTTGTGACACTTAGTCACTTCAAAAATCTTATTTAATATTTTATTTTCTTCTAAAACATTTCCTCCCTAGCGATTCAAACACAGTAAAAAAAATAAAGACAGTCATAAAAACAACATTACACTTCTTCTTCATTTTCATTGTGATGTACGTTTAATCAATGTGAGCTCTATAATTTGAGAAAGCATGTTTACACACTCATGCCTTATTCAAAATTTTAAAATTTTACTTCAATCAATAAAATATGTGGACTTATTCATATTTTATTCAACCTTACTAACATCACTATATCCTTATCAAAATTAGAATAATTATAAACATCAATTTTATTTCAGTGCAGAGATAGGTAATTATTTTCCCATGGGTTGTTCCAAAAATTACACAGTATCAATAAAATTTATTTCAGCACAATAAAATACTTAGCATCAGAGGCCCTTTTCATTAATTTGTCGACAACCAAAAATATGCACTATAAAAACACTTAACACAATATTTATCAAAAAATGTAAAGCAATCAAAAAGGATACCCAATGTTAAGACTCAAAATATAAACACACTTATAAAAACTGTAAGATCAATGTAAATCAAAATATAAACACAAAAATATATACAAGGAATAAAAAATCATCATCTCAGGAAGCCAAAATTTGCAAAAAAATTTTTAAATTGCTCAAAATTTAGTACATTATACTTTGCTTCCCCCCCCCTCCCCAAGAGAAAAAAAATGGATAAACATTTAAATTTCGTAGCATAACAATATCAAAGCTTTTTCCAATGTCAAAATATTAATTAATTTTTCTGTAAAACATGAAAATAAATCTTTCATACTCAAAATTCTTCTCAAAATCTTAACCAAACTGTACACATAAATAGCAAATTTTATTTCAGCAGTTTAAAGCTCCACTGAAAAGTAAAATATTCAATGCAAACCAATTGGGAAGTGCCGTCAGAAAAGTTAAATGCCCAACCCTCCTAGTTTTACGAAAGGGAACCCATTCTTCAGTGAACAGGGGTGGGTAATATCAGTTTCATTTGTGGGTTGTAGCTCCCAAAATTACTGAATTTATTTTAATTCCAATGTCACCTCCAAAACATTCTTTTTCAATTAAACATGGAAATACAAAACAACGATCTAAGATTTACTTCAAAACAATTTAAAAATCATGCACACTGCTTACCCCAATGCAGTTAATCCCCACAAATTAAAAAAATTCTTAATTTCACCAATTCTGATTTGAATATACAAATATTCTTCATTCTTAAATTTACCGTTCTCTGGCGACTTTCTTCGCTGATCCAAATTTTCTCCATCACGAAACAACACGGGTCTTGAAATTTAAACTGAAGACGCAATTATAGAAACAACACGGATCTTGAAATTTTAACTGAAGACGTAATTATAGAAACAACACGGATCTTGAAATTTTAACTGAAGACGTAATTATAGAAACAACACAGATCTTGAAATGTAAACTCTGACGTAATAATTGTAACAACACAGATCTTGAATTTGAAACTGAAGACGTAATAATAGAAGCAGCACATATGTCGAAAAAAAAACAGCATCGGGAAAAACTCTGTAGTGGATGTCCGCGATGAAATAAGATGAATCGCAAATTTACCGGAGAAAACACAAAAAATCTTGACGAATCTAAACACGTCTGGAACCACATCCTAATTTTTGTAGATGACAACCTGCAGGATATCAAAACACAACCGCATCAGCGGTGGTCTAGAACTCACAGAAGACGGTGACAGGCAAATCGATGTACATCCAAAAACCCAATGTTGGCGTCGCAACCTTCCACTCACTTGCATCGGCACACGAAAAATTCTCGGCGTCATCAAAACGACTAATAATCCTCTCCGTAATTTTTTCCTTTCTCCGCCACTGATCAACGCAATCACGAGGAAGAGATGAAAACTTGGACAAATTTACAAATTTAATTCTTTTAACTAATTTTAAAAAGGCTGTGGGGTTAAATTTTGTTCCCTCGCACGATCCCTAAAATCCTACGTGGCTGTTGACGAGCCTGTCTAAATGCCGGCTCGAAGCGTGAACTTATATCGTAAATCCCTCTTAAACTCCCTAATACTTATTAATAATATTGCAGTCAGTAAACGTAGGCCGTGGTAAATGATTACAAATTAATTACATCCAACAAATTTATTCCAACAATTAATTTAAATACCCTCGAATTCAATCCGCACATAATTTAGTTTTCCAAGCAATCATCTCAATCTCGCGACGCGTGACCGTTAAATCCAAATGCTAATCCCCTTCTACTGAAATTCTATTGTTACCCAAGGCGTCTAAACTTATCGCGCATGCTCATTGATGACTGCCGAATGTCCGAGAAGCATCTTTTGCTGACTTTACAAATAATTTTTCGTGCGAAACCTAGTCTGAACTCCAAAACAACTCCCCACGCAATGAATGCCTGCGATTCTCTTTCTTGATTCTCCCCAAGGCCATCCCACTCTATTAATAACCCCTATAGTCTATGCATTCGTAGACGCGTGTAATGTGATTGACTCTGAAATATCATGGACTTTAACGTTAGAAATTAGTTATTTCGAAGCCCCCCCGTAAATTCTCAATTAATTTCACACACACACACACACACACACACACACATATATATATATATATATATATATATATATATATATATATACAGGATGGTTATAATTAAAGTTCCACTTTGAAATGGTCATAAAAGGAAAACTACTGGACCAAATGTTGTCAAACTTGGTAATAGTTTAAAGGAGGTCATGGAAATTTCTCTTCCGCCGAAAAAAAAGGTTCAAAAATTCCCCACCAGGGGGAAATGGCGCTGTATGCAATATTGTTAAACGAAATAAGGGTCGGAATCTAACTTAACCTCTTGTTACACGGGTTTAACATTTTGTATACCCTTAAGAAACATTGACCTAAACAAAATTACCATTTAAAGTGTGCGCATTCTGCAAATCGATTTCTTACAGCTAATTTGAGAATTTTGAAGCCTGAATTCGGCCCTAAGACATGAAGATATCGGTTTAAAACGTTTTTAATCGTTTCTATAACGAAACTGTTTGTGGAGTTATGCAAAACCGCAATGGCTTGTAATTGGCTTACGGCAGGAAGAAGCAAATGATTTATGCAGATGTGCTTTACACGTCATTTGATTTTCCAGATAAAAGTTAGCCTGTTTGCCAGAGTTCTCATTGTTACGGATCGACAATGTTGCTAACCATGCAAGACCGTGCTTTTCTCGTTAAATGTTATTATGAATGCGATAGCAATGAACGGCGTGATTTGCAAAGGTATCGTTCAGTAAGAGGAATACGCCGAGGACCAATGAAAAATGGAGGATGCCACATTGAACATGCTTTGTAACACGTTTCAGAAAGGATTAAACACATTTTAAGCCGATTTCTTCATGTCTTATTTCGTTTAACAATATTGCACCCACGCCATTTTGCCCCCACCCCCTGGTGGTGAATTTTTAACTTTTTTTTTGGCGAAAAAGAAATTCCCACGGCCTTTTTTAAACTATTACCAATTTTGATAACATTTGGTCCAGTAGTTTTCCTTTTATGACCATTTTAAAGTGGAACTTTAATTATAACCACCCTGTATATATATATATATATATATATATATATATATATATATATATATATATATATATATAGTTAGTTGAATTTAAGAATGTAATTCGACTAAGAATTTGATTTTACCGGACTAACCAAAAGAATAATTGGTTTTTGTACACACCACTCCATTTTTTTTTTCTCACAACAGACTAATTAGGCACTCGGACACAAATAAATATCCCAAAGCCGATGAGTTCTGATTTAATGAATTATTTGATTCACATACACGCATCTTTCATAATGCACTTATATCCACTGAATATACGAATAACTAACAAAAGAATAGATTTGATTATAGGCATTTTCGCCGACAGAATGTTTTTCAAAACTTCTGTCCGTTTTTCCTCAACGAAAACCAAAATCCGACTCCAAAAAGAATAAAAATTCAAAGCTCGGATTTCTGATCACATGATCTCAACATTTTACACGAAGATATGATCATGCCAGACGAATGGGCGTCCGCATTTCCGCAGCTTTTTGTTTTCGAGTCATCATCTTGCCCGGGTCGCGCGATCGAAGGAACCTCTGTAACCAGTAGGACTGCGACTTGCGATACTGGTCTGGTAACCGTTCCCGCTGCTGTGTTGATTTCCACCACCCTGGTGATGTTGTCTTGGTCTGGAATTAGGTTTACTATTCTCCCAAGTGTCCATTGGAGCGGAGGACTGTTCTTTTCAATGATGGTGACTAGATCTCCTACAGTGTAATTTCTGACTTTATTGGCCCCCATTGAGACGGATGTTGAGCGTATGGAGGTACTCTTGTGTCCACCTTCTCCAAAACGTTTGTTTCATCTGGAGTAGCAACCTATATCTCGAAGAGATACTTAAAGAAGAATGATTATTAGATATTTCAGCTATTTCTAGAAGAGGTGAACCGATTACAAAATGGCCTGGAGTAATGGCCTCCAGATCACTGGGGTCGTTAGACAGTGGAACCAAAGGGCGGGAATTAATACACGCTTCTACTTGGCACAGAAGAGTTGACAACTCTTCAAAAGTAACTACAGTTCCCTTTATAATTTTAATGAGGTGTTTCTTGGTAAATTTTATAGATGCTTCTCATAATCCGCCGAAATTTGGGACATAAGGGGGGGGGGGCTTAAGTGCCATGCAATTCTTCTTTGGGAAGAAAAGTCTTGCACCGCTGCCTCCTTGGGCAGGTTGAATAAGTGCTTCAAGTAGGAGTTGACTCCTATGAAATTTTCGCCATTATCTGAGAAAATGTCTAATGTAGCCTTGGCGACCTATGAATCATTGCCTCACAGCTAAAAATGCATCTGTGGATCAACTGGATACCGTGCACTGCTTTAGTGGCCAAGCAGATAAATAATCAAATATAAGATTTGAATCTGCTAGACTTTCGTTTATGCTCACATTTCGTAAGAATAGGGCCGGTGAAATCAATGCCGACTTTGGAAAAGGGGCGACTGGATGTTATTCTTTCTACTGGTAAATCACCCATTTCTTGTATCGACGTTTTAGCTGCTAAATGGCAGCATAATATGCGTCGGTTTAATTCCTTTCTGACCGTATATCCCCCATGAGGTATCCAGAATTCTTGTCGAATAGGTGCCAACACTAAATTGGGACCGGCATGTCCACTGCTGTGGTGATAATGTCTTATGAGTAAAGCTGTAATATGTTCTGATTTGGGCATAAGCATTGTATGCTTCTGGTTTAATCCTAGTGTTGGATGTTGTGGGAGGCGTCCGCCAACACGAAGCATATTATTTTTATCAAGAAAAATATTTAATGGTACTAACTTATTTGATGGGTTTAAAGTTTTATTATGACTTAGTAAGTTAATTTCATTTGAGAAATGTGACCTTTGAATTATTTTTACGATAGACGTTTCTGATTCCTCTATTTCCAGAGCTGTTCAAGGGCCACAGCGTTTTGATTTATTTTTAGAATTGTAGGAAAATCTCAATATCTATGCAAATGTTCTCAATAGTTTTAGGTATGAAAAAAATCTTATGAAAATGAGTTTCCAATTGATTTGTATTAATGACTGGTGAATCATCTTCTTGATCAGATTGCACATTATCTTCAACATTAGTAGTCTGTGTGACATTAGATAGAAAATCTTCACTTTCATAGAGCCATTTTGGCCCTTCCCACCACTCAGACTTGTTTTTTAGTGAAAGAGGAAATAATCATCGAGTAGCTCAGTCGACCTGATTAATCTTGCCTGGAATGTGTCTCTGGGAGTCTAGAGCTGTTAAGGCTCGAATTTTATTCACACGATGAAAACAAACAGATTTCCCTTTGTTGGGGGGTTGGCAATCCAACCTAAGGCTATGGAGGAATCACTGCAATGAATTGTATCGTGTATAACAAATTTAACAGATTTTTTAACTGCCAGTGTCAATACTGATAACAAATTTGCTCCACATAGCTCTAATCTCGGTAAAGTTAGTTCTCTTATCGGTGCTACTCTAGTCTTTGATGCCACGAGTGAAATGACTATGTGGTTGGAAATGACTCGTAAATACGCTACCGCGGTATAAGCCTTTTCTGAGGCGTCACAAAAGCCGTGCAATTCGACTTTTATCATCTTATTATTTAAACCCATATATCTGGGAATACACATATCTCTAAAATGATGAATTTCTGATTGAAATTTGTTCCAAGTTTCAAAAACCTCAGAGGGAATTTTTTCGTCCCATGTTACACTTAATTTCCATAAATTTTGTAATAACAATTTAAGAATTATGGTGGCTGGAGCTGTAAGACCCAATGGGTCATAAACTTGAGCTATTGCTGAGAGCAACTGTCGCTTTGTTTGAACTTGACTCTTAGTTACAGTTCTAATCTGAATAGTATCTTCCCTGAAGTTCCAGAATATTCCTAATACTCTTTAAGTTAAGTCTTCCTCGAAAAAATGCGCTGAACTCTTGGCTTTGTCCGTATCTGGAATTTCTGAAAGGATCTCTGGATGACTGCAAGCACACTTTCTAAGTGGCCAGCACTAAATCTCGTAATTCATGTATTATATCTTTAGCTGCCTCGGTAGAATCTGCCCCAGATAATAAATCATCCACGTAAACATGTTCGCTCGCTATCTGTGCAGCTAATAGGTAATTGCCTTGTTCATCTTCACATAATTTCTGGAGTGTTCGCAGAGCTAAATATGGTGCACAAGTGGTACCATAGGTGATGTCAAAGTAATTACTTTCACAGTTTGGCTCCTCTTTGCGCAAATAGCAAATTGCGATGAATGCGCATCATCTCGGCGCATGAATCTTTCCTCCAGCAACCTGTTCCAGAGTTTTTAGCTACTGTTGTGTGGCAACAGGGTTTCTCGCTTTACCACTGCCTTTGAAAGAATGAATCAGAGAATTATCTCGAGAGTGTGGCTCGCGGCGAGCATTCCTGTAACCCCGCAGTTACACAGGCGCGAACAAGGATAGTCGAGTAGGGGGAAAGAGTGGCAAAGAGGAGGATAAATGGTTGTGTAAAAGTCCCTAGCCGATAACCCCACTATTCTCCTCCCCAATCGTGACACTCGCTTCGGGAGCGGTTTTTGACGAGCAGTCAAATCGACGAGGTCGACGTCCCCCACGTTGCGGGGGGGGGGGGGGGTCAAAGGGGGAATGGTGACCGGATCGCGCTTTTCGGAAAGGGATGAATGGTGACGGGGAGGGGGTCAAAGGGGTTGAATGACGTCGGGAAGTTGCGAGAGTCGGGAATGTAAGAACGGTCATTCGGGTTGATTAGTCACGCTCCTGGAGCGTGACTAATGTCTCGCGAATGGACGAGGGGTGACTGATTCTCTACTGTGTATTTGCGCGGTTAGGGTGTTCGGCTGTTGAGTCACACATGAGTTTGGTACGTATGCAGTGCTGTTTCAAGGAACGAGTGTGATATAGTTCTAACATGATGCAAAAAACATCTGGATAAAGTTTGTGAAAAAGTGATGTGAAGACCCGAGGCAGAATGTTACGGCAGATTTCGACGTGAAATTTCCACCGACGTAAGTGGATTGCGCTGATCTCATTTCTGCTCCATAATTCTAAAGTGATTAAAATGTGAGTGTATCCAGCTAACAAATGAAGAATAAAAGTATACTTGAGTTGTGGAATGGAGCGAAGTAATCTTCGTGCACTATTACGCTGAAAGCGCTTAAAATAAATTAACTTCGACCAACCACGTGATGTGTAAACTTAAAAGATGAAAGTGAACTAAAACTCCACATGCATATGAACACAACACTCAAAGGATCATAGGTGCACGTAAAAGTGGTGAAATTCTTCAGGACAAAATAACCCAGATAATCTGGAAAAAATATTCGTATTGAACAGTATTTCGAATGTGTTATCATCCCACGTGTTCCATCACACGTGTTCCATCCCACGTGTTCCATCTGTATCCACGTGTCATCAATCTCATATCTTCAGACTGGTGAGCGATTGTTTTAGTTTTCAATATATATTTTATGTGTATTATCTTCGAAATTTTTAGTAATTTTGAAATTAATATGTGTTAATTTGATTATGTATATTTTGTGATTCTTAAAGAGTCTAATACGTGGAAATTCTTAAAGAAATGAGTTGTACAACCAAACAAACGAATGTTAAAAGAATGTGAAGTACAAAAATTGATATGAGTAGTAATTAATCTGGAAAAAGTGTATTATGTAACTAATAAGTAGTAATAAGTAGTCTAATCAGTAGAAAGAATGCATTCCAATGTTGGCTAGTAATTGTGTAAAGTATCCTCACTGCTTGCACTATCTTAATAAACTCATTAATAAGTTTAACTCATAATAATTACAAGATAAAAAGAACTTTTTATATACCATGTTTTTAAATTTTCTGTTGAATCATATAAACTTGACAATCCTATGTATTAATAAATACTTTTTTAAAATTTTTTGATGAATTATCCCATCAACTTGAAAGAAAATGATCAAATGCGTAATAAAGAGGCATCAAATGCGTAATCAATCCTTTAGCTCGAGAATTAGAAGTTAACTTCCGTTTAACTTTTCATTCCCGTCCCGGCCGATAGATGGCCGCACCATTCTACAAAACAAAATGAACTGAAAACGAATTCAAATCTGCTTAAATATGGCTAAAAGTATTAAAATAATGTATTCTCATCGTGTTCTGAGCTATTCTAAAAGTTTCAAATGTCGAGCTAGTCGGGAAGTTAGCTAAAAATCAATTGCAAGATTGGTACCGGACAAACACACAAACAAGAAAGCGAGTTAATAAAAACATGGTAAAAATTACACAATGCAATGTATCTCTAAGTCAGTAAGATCATTTTAATATAATCTGCAAACTCATTTTAACAATTTATTCTAACAGGTGATAGTATTTAATTTATAAATAATTAATGGTTCACTAGGAGAATCTGTCCAAAATATTCTCTGATGCTAGCGATCTTCTTCTGAAATTAAAATTTGTCTGTACATTTTGGCAATATCGGCTGTAAAGGCTATAGGATATGATCGAAATTTCAAAAGATTATCAAGAATGTTCGTTTGGAGTTTAGGTCCTATACACAAGACATCATTTAATGAATTGTTATTACTAGTTTTAAACGAAGCATCAAAAACTACACGAAGCTTTGTAGTCGAACTGACTGCATGGTGCGGTAGATAATAATTTGGAGTATGATTAAGTTCCTCAGAATTTATTTCTGTCATGTGATCAAGGTCTTTATACTCCTGCATGAATTCAGAATATGTAGACTTCAATTTTTGATTTCTAATTAATTTGTTTTCCATTGCATAGAATCGGGATAATGCCCCTGACTTGCTTTCACCCATAGTTTTATCTTCTTTAAAAGGAAGTTTAACTATATATCTGCCTTCACTATTTCTTTTAACTGAATTTTTAAACATTTCTTCAGCCCTGTCACTCAAAACAGGTTTTGCTTCAAGGTTGGGAATTGACTCTATTTCCCAAAATTCCTCTAGAGATCTTGTCAGATTTTCGGTATCATTAATAGATATTGGCGACTGCTTGGTCTCTGTTGACCTACTCCCGCCGCATGAGTGTAAATGTTTTTTGCCAGTGAACAGGGGTGAGTAGGTAGGTCAATATTACCGCTCAAAAGATAGCCAATTTTTGTAGGGAAAGCCGTGGGTGTACCAGGCACTCCTGCTATTGGGCTGCCATTGAAGAGATTGGAGACCTGTTCGGCTCCAAGTAAGATTTCAATAGGACCACAAACATAGAATGTGGGGTCCGCAAGAATCAGGTTTTTGGTATGGGGCCACTCATGCCACTGCAAATGGAAATTCGGGAGAGGTGAGGTAACCTTATCAACTACAAATGCATTTACTGAAAATAAATCATTAGAATAATGCGATGTATATTCGAATTCGGTTTGGCTTAGCAAAGTTTCTGTTACTACACAATTAATCCCTATTAAATTATGTGATGTGCTGCGTAAGGGTAGATTTAAACGCTTAGTACATTCTTTAATAATTAGAGAATTTTGACTAGCATTGTCAACCAAAGCCCTGCATTGAATAAATTTTCCTGTACTGTCCTTTACTCAAATCAATGCTGTTTTCAATAATACATTACTATGTAGATACAGATTGCGCACTATTTGAAACCGAACTTTCTGGCCCAATGCTATTCACCCTTTCTGAACTTTTGCTATTTGCATAAACATGAATTCGAGTATGATGTTTTTCGGAACAATTTTTGCAACCAAAATTAATACGACAGGTATCAAGTTTGTGGTTTGACCGTAAGCAATTCTGGCACAAGTGATTATTTTCTACAATCTTCCATCTATCGGTTACTGATTTCGAATTAAAAACTGTGCATTTGAATAATGGATGATTCTGACTACATAAAATGCAACCGTTTCTTTGTTTTATAATAGCACTATTCACAATATGTTTTTTTCTTAATACCGCTAACTTCAAATGGCTTCTTCACGATATTAAATTTTGATTCCGACCTATTGCCCTTTGCATCCCCTATACTGCGCGCTTCACGCTCAACGAATTTCCTAAAAGAATTCAAATCTGGGATGTTATCATTATCCATCGTTAATTCCCACCTCTGCTTTAGCGGTTTATCTAATTTTCCTACCATAAATTTAATTAACATTAAATCACTTAAAGCGTTCGATTCTAAGCCCAATGTTTTAAAATTTCTGACAGCTTCATTACATGTGTCTAGTATCTCTAATAATGTTTTGGAATTATTGGCTTTAGCGATTTTTATCAAATATTTTTATTTAAAAATATTTGATTTATTTGACTTAATGCAAGTTGCGTTTTATTTTCATAACGTTCGAATAACAATTCCCAGCACTTATCTAAATGTTCTTCTTTTAGACCAAATCCGCGAATTAATTTAGCAGCATTTCCCCGAACTGACGCATGTAAATACTGCAATTTTTCAATGTTCGATAACTGTTCATTTTTAAGAATTGTGGAAAAGAACAATTCCTTAAACGAAATCCATCCAACTTTCATTTTCGCCATAAAATTTTGGCAAATCGAATTTCGGCAACTTCACCCAAGAATTCTTAGCATTTGGATCTATTTTCGACTCTGTGGGAATTTCAGCATTTAAAAACGTAACTTCCATTTTATCTTCTAACTCAACTAACAAATCTAAAATTATCCCCTTGTATCTCAAATACATATCCATGTAATCCTCATTTTCCTTAACCAAAAGCCCTTTAAATGAATCTGATAGACTTGTTTCATACGATTTTATACTATTTTTCGATATTTTTACTCTTGATTGGTGTTCTTTCTCACATTCCTTTACTTTCAGTTTAAATAAATCTATCTCTTTACAAAGTTGTTCAAAGAACAAAACTTGTTTGGATAACTTACGCACCATTTTGCCGATTATACCAAGTACATTATTTATAATGTATTTGGCAGATATAGATGGAATATCTCTTTCCCAGGTATTCTTAACTAGAAATTCAGAGGGTATTTGTGGTTTATTACATTTCATGACAGCCACAATCGTCAAACCCTTTCTCCTTAATTCTTTACCAGCTTCTAAAGAACAGAACCAATTCCCACAGGTTATATACGGTTCGTTTTGTAGAGGCATTTAAGAAAATCAGTCTTACTGAGTCTTCTTTTCAAAACAGGTAACATAAAACGGGGTTTAGCCAAATTCGTTCGCAAAACCTGCAAAAACTCAAATCGTAAAAGATTTTCAGCCTTACTGTGCATTTTATACAAAATGTATGAAGAATATCTGCTTGACAATCAGATATTTAAACATATTTTAGTGGGAATATCTGTCTAATAGACAGACAATGTTCTAGAAAAATGGCACGTATCTGAGCCATAGAAGGCTGGCGTCGAGAATCGCCCGTTCCACACTGAAGCACTTGTAGACTCACAGTACCCAAGGTCGAAAAGTGTGTGTGTGTGTGGGGGGGGGGCAGTGTTGAATAAAGAAACCATTACTGTCTGACAGACAGATGTTCCCACCGAAGGGTTAAGATGCTGTTACTGTTGTAATTATACAAATAATAATATATGTATTAATTATGAGCTTAGATATAGCGTCTGACGAACTAGTAACATACCTTCCAAACTCAGTCATAGACCCGTATGTCCCGAAGCAGTTTGAATAATTTAAACAATTCAGAACTCACTTACAGGAAACTTATGGAAACGAAAACAGGAATAGAATGCTTCTTAGTAATCACAATCAAATAGAAAGAATGGCTGCATATATTTCTATCTAATAAGCAGATCATCGTCAGGCCAATGAGCATGGCTCCGTCAGCTCCACTGGTTCTTAACCTTTTTTAATCCCCGCTTCCTGATAATAAACACTCATATAGTAAAAAATCGTTTACAACAAAAAATGTGTTTAGTGTAACAGAGCAACAAATAAGTCATGAAAATTGTAATTATATTCTACTATATTCGTATTCTGGAATGGGAAGGTTATGCATAAAATAAAACACAAAGGATTACAAATGATATCCATATATAACAAAAACAAATTTGTGATTTAATGTGTTTTCACTCCTCTTAATGACGTATTACTGACCGAATGACCACTGCGAAGTTGTACGTCTGATTAATATGGACACGTTAAATACGTAGACCAGAGAGTCCTTCTACGAGGTTTTGGCATTTTGATTACAGTTCACACAAAGAGAGAAGTTAGAAGCACATTTCAAAATAATCTTTATTACGGCGTAACGGAATTCCATAACAAGTGGGGCTCCGTACGTGACGAGAGCAAACGTTCCACACACACAGACACGAGTGAAAGTCGCAGTTAATGTCCAGTTGGGAATATCAGTTTAGGAAATAGCTGCCAGCATTCATCTGGGAGGAGTCTACCCAAGGTCGGGTGGGAGAAGGTACGAACCCTCCACATGTCGTCTCTGGGGACAGTCAGTCAAAATTGAGGTGGCACTTGGCTTATGGTATCATGGCTTGTGGTGACCGACCCTTGTTGTGCCTTTGTAATTTGGAACCGTATTCCTCTGCCCGCAGTCGAGACTTGATGTGTTCCGTCCGGAAGAGGGGGAGGGCATAAGTCACAACAACAACACAACAACAGAAGCCTTATATCTCAATTTAGAACCATTATTTAATAATAATCGAAGCTCATTGATCAGTTGATACATCCGCTTTAGGTAAGAAGATGATTGAGGAATCAATTTTATAAAGCCAGATTTGTTTACTTTCTTATGGCCGCAAAATTCGCACAGAAAGCGCTATTTTAGTAATCGTGGTTTGAAACAGGTTGCAGAGGCTTTAGAAACCAAGAAACGCAAACTGCGTGTTTTTATGATGTTGAGGGACGCAATGTTTGTATGCTGTACCATCTATGCTGTATCCTGCTGTGCATCTATTCTTTAAGGAGACAAGAGACCTTCAACCTCGCTCTTTTTAATTTTCAATCTTTAACTCTATACACAGAAAGAGAATAATTTATATTTCTTTTCACTGCATTGAATACAATTAGAATTTACGAATAAGTATTTTGCGCCAGAATAAGGTTTAATTTTCAAAATGTTTTCGAAAATGCTAATATTTTTCAAATGCGCCATGCGCATTCCATATCATTTAAAAACCTTAAAATTTTTAATACAAGTTTACCGTATAAATATAAACATAACTGTGCACTGAATTTTTATTTGTATGAATCGGAAGCCATTATAAATTTTTTATGTTGTTATTTTACGTTTTTGCATCTTTTTACTTCATTTCATGGTCTATAAATTTTGAAAATGTTTGTGGTTTTAAAGAATGGTGCACAGTTTTGTGACAAACACGTCCATTAACAATTCTGAGAAATTTGGAAAAAACCAAAAGGAAAATAATGTGACATTTTGAAAAATACTGACATTTTAAAAAATAATTTGGAAAAAAAGGCCTTACACTGCCCCATAACACTTATTTGGAAATTTTTTCCCCTACATCGAGAGACAGTCAATAGACCATAGCTCTCTTCTAGCAGCCCAATACAAAGTAGCTCTGTTTTTACAACTGTCAGTAGTAAATCTATAGTTCTTTAAGAAGTCATCTATATATTTAAGTTGCTAAGCCGACTTTTTGGTAAGTCCGTGAGAGAAAACTACTGCATCAATTTACTTCATTTTGGTCTTAAAAGAAAAATTGTAATCTGTAGATTTGTCAAATTTGGTTTTTGTAACTGCAATTTTTATTAATGAACTATAATTTACAATTAAAATTTGATGTCTGCGCATGCTCAGTGGCATGTTTCAATCTGGCTTTAGAAACTCACTGTTTCTGCGCATGCTCAGCGACATGTTTCAATGCCAAGGAGTCTCTCTAGATCTCCCTCTGCCATTTTTATTTTTATGATAATTATGTTTGTTAAATATAAGATTAAACCTGATGGAAATTTTTTATTTCGAGGTGTTTAATTAGCAATAATTTACAATTAAAAAATTGCTTTCTGCGCATGCTCAGTGGCATTTTTAAATCTGGCTTTAGATACTCACTAAACACGAGGCCGCTTAAACATTAATTTGTTTCTGCTCATTATTATTATTTTCAACATTTGGCAATGATGTTTTGAGTATAATTTGTGTATTAGTACATTTATTTACTATCTAGCCGTCTTGTTTAGACGGGTACCAACTAGTAAGATGATTAAAATCCATAATGTTTCCAGACGAACAAAGAGGACAGTTAGGAGAGTTTACCAAACCACTGCGGTAAAGGTGACAAAACAACAAGTCATGTGAAGTGGTGATTTTAAAATGGGCAGTGAAAATAATATGTCGAGGCAGATCCATTGGAATAAGATTCTTCAGGTAGTTGGCTCCAAATATTTCTGCTAGCTGCTATATTTTGGAAATACTCGTACAGTCAATAAATTCGGGTACTTTATTTACTACAATAACAAATACACTTACAAAGTCTTCTGAACACAATCACCTTCAAAATAATGTCCTTCCGCAACTATACACTTCTGCCAGCGTTGATACAACTTCTGGAAACAGTCCTGGAAACCGTTGCGTGAGAGCTGTCGTAAAGCGTTTGTCGCTGTTGCCATCACTTCTTCGGCATTTGCAAACCGCTTGCCCTTGATGCGATCTTTCAGTTTCGGAAACAGGTAGAAATCGCAAGGAGCGAGGTCTGGGGAATACGGGGGATGAGGCAGAACTGTGGTGCCGTGTTTAGCAAGGGATTGTTGCACCACCAGGGATCGGTGCGCCGGGACATTGTCATGCAACAACATCCACATGTTGGATTTCCAAACGTGTGGACGTTTACCACGGATTGCCTCCCAGAGACGACGAAGAACCTGTACATACCATTTGTTGACAATGCTACCTTGTGTTTGGCGCAGCTTGTTCTTTCTGGACCTTGCGCCAATAAACTTCAACCAACCAAACAACCATTGCTCCTACCCGTTGGATGTTCGCCTCCGTTTGTGGGGTCACTGGCCACCCAATTCGCGGATCATCTGCAACAGCGTCTCTCCCATTTTTAAACAGGCTGTACCATTTGAAAACTTTCGATCTGCACATAGCTTCGTCTCGATACACTTTTTGCAGTAACCGTAACGTTTCTGCAGTGGTTTTTCCTAATTTGTAGCAGAATTTAATGTTGGAACGTTGCTCCAAAAAGGACATTTTGCTACATCGACATCATAGGCTGACAGTCTGCAGCCAAATGGTGAGCTGCTCGCCTTAGCAGTTGTGCAAAGCGTCATGTGACGTCTCACGCATACGCAGATAACCAGACTTGCAAACCACATCGTTATTTCGGTTCCCCCACACACCGGGCATGAGGGGGGAGGGTAGTCCCCGAACTTATTGACTATACTGGTATTTAATTTTGTTAGCAATGCATTTGGCAATAGATACCAACAATAGATATTTGCTGAGTGGTAAGACACTGGAAAAGTTTGTTGATAAAGATCACAACCCTTTTTTGCAAGACCATCAGCCATCAATATCGTAATGACTGGGAACCCACTGAAAAGTAAGAGTCCAGCCAGAGTGAATAAGATCACTCAGTAATTTACGATTCGGCTGGTCTCGTATTTATTTGGGAATTCTAAGTGTCCTTAATATAGTAAAGAATAATTGTTATTATTCTCATTTTGTATGTAAAGATAAAAATTGAAAATTAAAAAATCAAGATTGAAAGTCCCTTTTTCCCTTAAGTTAATTTGTATCGGGATAGAATTTTTTGCGATTTGCCACATTCAAATATGATACATCTAAAATTCTTCCACAAAAATTATTTCGGCGTTTCTTCGTTCTATGTTCATTAAATTCCAGCATCCATTCGTTCTACTTTCATATCTTCAGGATTTTTAAAAACAAGCAAAAATTCTAGGAACACTGTCTTTGAAGCAAACGAAATTTTTTTTTTCCTTTTTGAGTAATTGAATTTTTTTAAATTAAACTTTTTTAAATCCTGAAAACAAATTTCTTAGAAACCTATCTAATCTACAAACTCTGAACAAGATGCTAATTGTTGTGTCAGCAAATATTATCTAAAACTAGACAAGCTTTTAATTTTGGACTGAGAAAAAAAACTTATTTCAAACGAAATTTTAAATTACTAAAATGTTTTTGGTATCTCTAATGATGTTTTTTACACAAACAGGTTTAATGAAAAAATAAAATAAAATAAAATAAAATTTCACCCTTAAGTAATATCAAAATAGTAGGCCCCTTGAATGAACACTGTATTTAATGGAAAAATTTCATTGGGATTATCAAAACAATTTAGACGTTATTGTTATGATATTTCTAAACATTTTTGAGCCCATTTGCAAACTGGAAATGTAGAGAAAATGATAATAATAGCGTTCATCGACTATTTCTGCATAAAAGAAAAAAAGCATGGCAGATTTTTTTTTTACCCATTTTCAGCCTTTAATGCACCGACTCAAAACACTTAAGATAAGTTTACATTATAAAACAAATGAACAACAGCTGGTTTAGCATTTCTTTACATAACGACTCGGATACACAGACAAATAATGGCGTCCCTTTTTTCTTTTTAGACGCTGCCTTGGGATACACATTTTACGTTATTTTATTTTATCTTATTTCATGGGTTTTCTTTTCTTCTCTTATAGAAAGGCCATAAACGCTGTAACACCAAGATTTATTGGAGAGAGAGATAATCACCGTTTAATGGCAACAAGTCGATTAAATCTTTCTATCGAAGTTCTCCAAAGAACACGACTAATATGTGGTGAGGAACTATTAGTTATTAAACCAGGGCGAAGATAAAAAACAAACACGAACCACCCCCCCCCCAAAAAAAAAAAAAAAATTACGCTGGCAAATTGCCTGAGAACAGGGTAAGACCATGTTCTTTTTCTTTATTATTGCTGGAAAAATTTATTCATTTTCTTCTGGAAAGTATGAATATTAATTGCCCGGAAGCTACTTTGCGAATTTTTTTTCCGAAATCGTGTAGAACATTATCGCTTATTAAATGGACGTGGTAGAAGCTAGAGGCGCTTTCATGTCATTTAAAAAAAATAATAGATAGACTGTCTTCAAATTTGAATCGAAACAGAGCTCAAGAAAGAGTTTTCATGTCCGAACGGAAAATGTCTGTCAATGCTAAAAACCAAGAACACTTTGAGAAAGCATATGAACGCTCAAAGGAATACACCCGTATTCTTTACAAGCACATTACTCTTTTCAGTGTATGTGTCGGATTCTCTGTACACATAGATATACAGTAAAACTTCTCTAGCCGGCCACCACTCAAAACGGCCCTATTTTGTTCAGAACCGATTCAAGACTTCACAGAGCCAATGTTATGGAAGAAACCTCCTTTCGACGGACACCCCCACACGACCACTTTTTTCGAAAGCATGACTGGCCACCATAAAGAAGTTTCACTGCACACACACACATATATATATATATATATATATATATATATATATATATATATATATATATATATATATATATATATATATATATATATATATATATATACAGAGAGAGAGAGAGAGAGACGGACTCCCCCGGTGGCGTATTGGTTAAAAGCGTCAAACTGCCACGCCACAGGTCCAGGGTTCGATCCTGAGACTGGGCAAGGTGGGCTCAGCCATTAACCCCTTGAGTGGGTCGATAAAATGAGGAGAAAGCATGCTTGGGAAATAAACTCTAGAGGTCCCACGCCAGGTTGACCACCTTACTGAGACATATGCTGTATGACCCCCAAAGCCTACGGTCAAGAAAGCGGAGATGGCACCGCCGGCCTTGGTCCACAGCGGACTGTTTAGTATATATATATATATATATATATAGTTTAGTATATATATATATATATATATATATATATATATATATTTATTTAATTTTAAATTTGTTCCCTTATTTCCCGCTTATTTAGATAACTTTCCCCACGAATTATAAGTTATCTGATTTAATCGATGCATTTATTTCGTATCAGAAATGATGGAACCCACACATGTCATCTAGTTCGAAGAACCTCGCGTTTGTGAAGTGTCTGAAGACGCAATCACATCTGATGCCCCATGACTTAATGAAGAACCATATGTTATCCTTATTTCTTATCACATATATTAAGATGCTGTGGGTTAATTTTATGTGCAATCCAAAAAATTCCCGCGAGAAACATTTATCTCCCACCAGATTAGATTTTCTCTAACGATTCGACTGGCTCGGGAATCGAACATGGGACTTTGTACATATGCGCCCAATCTCCCCCTCCGTCCTTTAGCTACGCGACCTTCTCCACACGACCTTCTCCACTTCTACATACTCCACTTACCGGAAATTAGGCTTTAACGTCTCAGCCGATATTACCTCCGCCTCTCTCGGCTTGCATTAGCCGCCAACGCAAACCGGTCAAGAGCCCGGATGGCCGGACAAGGACGACATTGATTCGGGTGTAGGCGACTTCCATTATTCACGATTATCGGGAGCTAATGGGCGGAGAGGAGTGATCTAGACCGATTCAATTAGGAAGCTCCCGGAACAAACAATTCTTGATTGGCCGTGAATAAAAAACAAAGCCCTCGCTTCTTACGCCAGAGGTAGTGTCGATTCTAAATCGAATGGAAGGTAGAAAGACGGGTTTTTTTTGTTCTTCCCCGGGGAAATTTGCTTTAAATGTACCACGACATTTATTCTGCTTGTTGTTTGTAACCTGACTCTGTGTTGGGACACATAATTCTAAAACAAAAAAACACATTTTTTATTCCGCCTGCTGAAAAGAGAGAAATAAGATAATCATCTGCAAATAAAGTTTATTGATCTCGAACTGGAATTTTTGGCGATTTGTCACCTTTTTGGCAGAATATATCTAAATTCTATTTAAAAAACTCGTAGTGGAGAAAATTTTATTAAATGAAAGTGAAGCTTAAAATGATCTAATACCGTAAAAAAAGCTCGGAAAATTTAACTATTAACAGCCGAATGTAGCACCCACTTTCAGTTGAATTCATTCCTAATCAGGATTGCAGCTGTACAGTGTCAAGTGTCTAATTAGCGATAATTAAATTTAAAGAGGAATGTATATATCATATATATATATATATATATATATATATATATATATATATATATATATATATATAGAGAGAGAGAGAGAGAGAGAGAGAGAGAGAGAGAGGGGAAACTTATAGCCGGCAGCACATCTCAGTGGTCCTATTTTGTTCAGAACCGATTCCAGACTCTATAAAGCCATTGTTACGGAAGGCACCTCTATTCGACGGCCACCCCTCAAAACGGCCACTCCTTTTTGGAACCATAGTTGGCTGCCATAGAGAAGTTTCAGTGTATGTGTAGCTTGATAAAGATAAATAGCCCTCAATCCTATCGTATGTCCTATAGATGTGAAAGAGTTCGAGAACCCTAGAAATTTATGAATTGTCCGAAGAGGTAATCAGGCCTGATGCCCCGTGGCCTGATGAAGAAGTAGATTTAAGGATCCAAATTCTTCGTTTTTATTGCCTATTGTAAACAGCTGCGTATTCGTGTGTGTTCATTATTCATCATTAAATTTAGGTGAAAGATGGTGGATTTATCTTCAAATCCCTTCATTAGCCCTCCCCCACACACACACATATATATATATATATATATATATGTATGTATGTATGTAATAATAACGCCCCATCATTATTAATTGCCTTTGAAAAGCTAACGCGTATTCTAAATTCCTTTCAACCTCAATAAATCCCAGCCCCTATTTCAAATGGTGACCTAGGAATAAACAAACTAACCAACTATTATATTCCCTTAACCGCCACGCGCCGAACATTAAAGATATTTTTAGACGTGAGTCAGAGTCACGCGTATATCTCGCCACGCCGCAAGACCCTGGACCTGTCCGGAAAGTCTTGCGACGTTGAGTCATACCTTCGAGTGGTCAAGCCGGATGATCGATTCTAACAAATTAAAAGAACTTTAAACTCCTAGCGCCCCCATAGTATGTTATGAGGGGTACCAGAGATACACCTTTGCGTTGTGTAAAATAGGGAGGTGAACTCCAAAGGGAACTATGCGTTTATAAATAAAAATAACAACATTTATTATACAATATTTTACAAGATCTCGGTTAGGCATATTTTAACAGAATTAGGGCATACTTTATCCGCTTCCTGCGGCAGAACCATTACGTGTCGAGTGAAATAAAGTTCTATTTTCCAAAAATTTCTAAAAAAGAAACACCAGCACTATTTGAAGGGGAAGAAATGACCAACCTGGGGAGCTTTGATGAAACAGCAGGGCAAGGCATGGAGTTGTTGTGATACTTATATCGGAGGAGGCTTTAGGTATCGGGATAAAAATCATGTGGCCCTTCACTATCGGAGGCAGCAGGATTCGGCGCTGGCGGTTGAACACGGACATCTCGCCATTTTTCGGGGGCGTCTTTTCTTCCCAGGCTTTCTTCGCAGCTCTCTACCTCAAATCGCTCTCTCGCTCTCCCTCCGATCGTCGTTTTTCTCCCACACTCGGGGCTCCCCCATTTTGATTATGACTCCTCCCCAGGTCAGTTATTCACGTAAATTTATTGCCTCTTCGAGTTTTTTATTCGAGGGCAGGATGCTCCGACATCCCCACGGTTGACCCACGTGGTACTCTTATTTCCAAGAAAATTGGATGTCCGTTGAATTTCCTGGAATTTCTTTCTCCCGTCCTGTGGAATTCAGGGGGTGCGATGTTTCTTGGAAAATTGGTGCAGTTCCCCCTTTTTCCAATATGGCCGTTTTATGCCCCGTAATCGTGTTGGAAAAACAAAATGGCTATGACGTTGGAAGGAGTTCAAAATGTCCAAATTGTGGATCCTTCACAACATAGTATAAAAACGGTGAGCAGCGATTTTCGTTCTATATGAACAGGCCTTCCTTCTATGCCTTGTTCGCTTGCCTTATGGCTCGAGCTCTCTCGTTCTTCTGTCCCTTGTCCGCGTACTGTTTCCAACTATACCATGTTGTAAACGTTTTCTGACTGCCCCGGCAAGTTCCGGTGGCCGCTTGTATTGTTTGTGTGCCCTGCTGTAAAGGTACCTTTGGACTTGCTTAAATGTCTGCAGAATAATTCGGAATAAAACAATGTGCACCTCATCGGTGTTATGCGGGCTCTTCAATGCCTTCCCTATATGTTTATTACAGTGACCACGACTACCGGTGTGTGAATCTATCACCTGTATCGTTAAAGTTAAAGCCGTTCCATATATATATATATATATATATATATATATATATATATATATATATATATATATATATATATATATATATATATACTAGCATTATTGCCCGGGCGTTGCCCGGGTAGATATATAGATATAAAATTTTTCATGCATCCAATCAAAAAAATAATACTGGGCTGCCCCCCCCCCCGCTCTTCATGTTCATCTGGCCAGACAGAATGCGCTTAGCGCGTTTCTACTGAAATGATATACCCAGTATTTTTTTGATGGAAAGCATGAAAAATTTTATATCTATATATCTACTCGGGCAATCGTTCTTTAAAAATAATTTCATTAATTTTCTTATGCCTTAATATAACTAATGGACTAATAGTTCGGTATGAAAGTTATGTGTCGTTATGCTTCTCTGTTTAAAGAGCTTTTCCTCCCACTGCTTAAAAAAACCACAAAACTCTAAAAGATTTATCTTATATGATTTCACGGAATAAGTAATTCAAATACATATCGTATGTTAACTCTGTTTCGCGAACTCAGGGAATAAAACCTGTAGAACTCTTAAACTTCTTCCCATTTTATGATCCTCAAACAATTAATATATTTAGATCAACAGAAGGCTTCCAAAAACTGGCCATGGGACAAACTTAATTTTTCCTTTTTTTTTTCTTCCTTTTTTTTCCAAATTTTATTAAGTTCTATTAGTAGTTTGAACGCCATTGTCTAAACTTGTCTAAAGCAGCGGTTCTCAACTTTTTAGACTCACGACTCCACTAAACGTAAGAAAAATAAAATAAACACTTCGCCCTTCCCCCCGTCACCCCCAGACCAACTTTGAAACCGCCCCAGATCACCCCTCAGAACAAACCTCTTTTCTCCCGCGTACTGAATTTGACTGGTTTTGGTGAAGGGGCTGTATACATATTTAAGAGGTGCGCTTAGGGGCACAAAAATCATTAAAAAAATAATTTAAAAAAAATTAATTGAGCCCCAAATTTCGTTTTTCCTGACTTAAGTTTCTCGGGTCCTAAACATTAACTGTGCTGAATTTGGTCCCGGTGGGTGAAATAGTCTATGATTCTATAGCGGACAATCAAACAGACAAGCTCTTTTATATATATAGATGTATGTATGTATGTATGTATATTCAGAAAAACAGCGTTAGCACGGTCATGGGACATTAATCCCACGGAAAAAAGGAAGGAAATTGTTCTTTTTGTTTAAGGTATGACAAATCAATTAAAAGTGCTCTTCTGAAAAGCATTCTTTGCTCGTAACAGTCACTTGTTAAAAAGAACTAATGAACTGCGATTCTGAAATGAAGAATGACCCGGATGAAATGAAATATTCGATTCAATTATGCTAAAATAAACCACCTGATCGGAGCACTGTATTGAACAACTGGAAGTCGTTATAACCTTGTAGAGGAGGTTGATCCCACAGGTGATGAAAAGTCTGACAATAGGCTAACAATAAACGTCTACTCCAAAGAGATTTCCCGATCCTGCGTTCACCTTTCAGTAAATAAATTAAGAAACCAGTGGAGTACGCTAAGTAGATTATCAGGCGATAATTTCCGGTTTAGCGAATGTGGTTCCGGTCGTAAACAGTTTTCATTTAACAGCCCGACGCGTGATTTGCCCATTTTTCATGTTAACGTGGCTCGAGCGAAAAAAGAACCCGAAGAATACTGTGTGTGTGTGTGCATGCTAATTGAACACTTCAATCGTGGTGCTCGACGGATCGCTCTCACGGTCATAAAGCGATCCTAACCGCTGCATCAAAATGGGTGAGTTATGGGGCTGCAGCCGCCTCTCGCTGACAGATTGCATTTATCATCCAATAAACTAACGTTGCACGTTTTAAATGAAATGTTTCACTAAGGAGCGAGTTTGTGAGATATTTAATTGAATGTGGAACTGTTGCCACAAAATTGTTTGCCATACGTTAAATTGAAAAAATTAGATTTAAGAAAGAAAAAAAAAAAAGTGCATCACACTGAAAGATTTTTTTTTTCAAATGGGGCAAACAGAACTCAAATACCGTTACTCGTCGCATTTCGACGAGAAAAAAAATACCTCGGTACTTGACGTTTGCACGATACTGGTCGTACATGCTAAAACGTATACGAAACAAGATGGTGCCCCCGCATCCTGACGAAATTATGTAGTCATATATTATTCGTCATTAGTCATTATTATTTTACAGTAAAACTTCGTTATCCGGATCTCTGGATAATCTGGATCAGATTTGTTGACTTTTTTAAAAATTTAATTTTCACATTAGATAATAATTTTTAACTACGATTTTAACTACTCGTATGATAGCAAGAACGAAACTACAAGTGCGCCAAATATTCGCTTTTTAGTTTGATTCAATGTACAGTTCCTGCATAGATGGCACAACAAATTTTGGTAATAAAATGCTTTTTGTTGAGTTTAAGAAAGCTTTATTGGCGTTTCACAGGGCGTTGACGTGTATTAACTCAGAAAAATTATTTATATATTTTTTAATGTCTTGTAAACAATACTGTGCCATTTTGTTACAAAACATAGTTTTTTATCGTAATAAAAGGTAAGTCTACTTAGTTAAGGATTTTGTTTTGCTTATTACCCATATTACCCAGATTATCCGGACTTTCGAATATCCGGATTGCCTATGGTCCAAGTTAGTCCGGATAAACGAGGTTTTACTGTATTCAATTTCTTCGTCCGGATGGTGCTATCTCTCGTGACGAAAAGAAAGACCGTCTCGCTATTATCATGTGCGGGAAAAATGCATATTTCCCTGTGTACCTTTTTTTGAGCGTTTTTCATTGGATGTTCATTTTTTTCCTTACAAGACATGAGATCGAAGACGTCAAGTGGCACCTCTCAGTATACAAGAAAAATAGTGAGAATCGCGATAGAACAGAAAAAAAATTTCAGATCGTCTCTTCTAACGAAAGTACCGCGGGTTATTAACGTAGGATTACTTATCACTGCTTACCTCTTTTGTATGTATATATGTGTTATATATATATATATATATATACACATACATACACACACACACACATATATATGTCAAAATTTTGACGTATTTTGGTTCTTTTCTGTTTAACTTTTTACTGATTGCTCAGCGATACAGACTGGGTTTGGCGCGCTGCCAAAATTATAATTCGCTAATACTGACGGTTTTAGCTTCTGAAATTTTGCTTTCCGGGGGACCATCGTTATGGAGGAACGTAATCCTACGTTAAAAAGAGATAATAGCCAGGCCCTGATTTTCCATTAGGCCCGGGCCTAGGGGCCCCCCCAAAATTTTTATTTTAAAAGAAAAAAAAAAAGGAAAAAATTCCCAATTCAGATTTTTTTACCTTTTTTATAGCAATTTTTTCTATATATCCTTTCAAATTTGATTGATTGGTTCATCATATGTATAGTAATATGCATTGTCCATCATATATATGTTATAGTGTATATAAGGGATTAATTAATAAGTTTTTCTGGTTGCATTGTATTGGTGTTTCAATGATGAAGTTAATATATTGTATTGCTTTTTGTTATTTGATAATGTTCCAGGCTTCTACGCTTGAAATTACCAATTCTTGGTAAAATGGTACTTTCACAATGATCCATGATTACTTTTTTGTGTGTGTCAATTTTGGAAATTTTACGCCCACATCAGTGTTAGGTGGCCCTCATCCCGAATTGTGCCTATAGTCAAGAATTTCCTAAATCGGGCCCTGATAATAGCTCAGTATGAGCGTGATAACCACGTGTCTGATCACGATGAACTGTACGAAATGCCTAGAACAACGATCTCTTCGACAGTGTAAAATTAAGAAACTAGTATTAAGGAGCCAGTGTCGCTAGAGGTGTGAAGAGCAAAAATCAGAGATATTAGATAAAATGAAGAAATTCTTGTAGTTTGAATAAATGAAAGACAGCTGGCAGGTGGTAGCATATCCGAGGCAATCATTTGCGAGATGGCTGTTGCAATTCACCGTTGGTGACGCTACGAGCGTCGTACCGCGATGCACACCCGTCTCAAATCTTTGTACCAGAATGCTTCACGCATAAGAACCGAACAGTTCGGTTATAATCGAACTCTCGTTGGAGAGTAATTTCTTACTAACTTTTAATGTATATACTGTATAGTAGAATTAATTCTGTAAATAAAGTGTATTAATTTAATCTGATCGTCGTAATTGAAGAAAGGTATGCAGTATCATCATTGAAGACAATTTCCCTCGAACATCTCTCAGCGCAGAAATTAGCAAAGGCAAAACAAAAGCATGCTGAACTAACTGAAAGAAAAGCCTGGAACGAATGCTGAGAGCAGTGAAATGTTTAAAGCCAGTCATGGACTCCCTTTCCAAGCAATAACACGTCTCCTTCTCTACTTCGCTACTATACCATTTGGCAACCAACTGCTTTCAGCGCAGGTTGAGTGAAGATACATTTATTTTGTTAT
The DNA here is from genome assembly GCA_907164885.2 of Dolomedes plantarius. Taxonomy (NCBI): domain Eukaryota; kingdom Metazoa; phylum Arthropoda; class Arachnida; order Araneae; family Dolomedidae; genus Dolomedes; species Dolomedes plantarius. Next base: position 164,359,712 of record OU015498.1, on the reverse strand, counting down.
ATCTAATGATTGTTTTTAAGTTATTTCTGTCTAGTTTAAATATTTTGTATTTAAAAAACAACCCCATATCTTTATAAATTGCCCAGTAAAATACAAAATTTCTGATTTCCAGGAACGAATGAATTCAATTTATATGACTCCTTATAAGAAAAATTTGCTAGGTACTCGTCGTTTTCGATACTTGTCAGTCCTTCTGGAACCCATCAACAAAGAGTACCGAGGTACCACTGTATATATATATACAGGGTGTTTCATACTGAATGGGACAAAAATAATAGCATAGTACAAATTATGTAATTGATTTATTTAGCCGAAACAAATTAATTCTGAAACTACAATTATACAAGTTCTAACTGGCAACAGCGAAACATCTTCCGGTTACGAAATCGAAGCTAGAGGTGCTGTTAATCAAAATGGAGTCATTCATGCTGGACAAAGCGTACTGTGTTTTGAAATACTCCAAAACATCATCGTTTATCGTCGTTCAAAGACATTTTCTCACGAAAATTGGTAAAGAACCACCACATCGCCACAACACCGAACGGTGGGTGAAGTAGTTTCAGAACACGGGCTCCTTGTGTAAGAAAACCAGCCCAGGACGACAGAAGCCAAAACCGAAGTGATTGAAAAAATTCGTGAAACGTTTTTAAGAAATCCCACAAAATCAACGCGTCGTGTGAGTTCTGAACTCAATGTGCCTCATACAACGGTGTGGCGTGTGTTTCAGAAAAGTCTAAAATTCTGGCCATACACCTTCAGATGGTGCCGGCGTTAAAGCCTTCCGACAAACCGTATATACAGCTACATATCATTTTCTTTTCATAATATCTCTTAAGAGACTTCTTGCTTTTATTTTACTGACTCACATGGAAGCCAATGATTATAAGTGAAATACCTCGAGACAATAATCGTGTATTTTTTGTATATATACATACATATATGTTTTACTATCATACATACATACGTAATTTAAAATACATTGTATTTAGAAGGCATAAATTATTCTTCGTCGTCACTACTTATTATGTTAGTACAATCCATTGGTTCAAAATTTGCGACAGAAGATACGTTGTAAGTTTTTTTTATCAAAGTTATAGAAGGTAGTTTGAACAGTTTGAGTCTTCTTTTCCTTGTATGTTGTCTGGTAGCGAGCCAGATTTTCCTCAATACGACGATCTACACTTGTGAATCTTTCTTCATATGGATCCATTGCTTCTAATTGTTGTAGTCCTTTATTAATATAACGAAAAGCTGAAGCCAATGAATGTTTATTTGATGTATCGTGTGGATATCGAAACTATTGCGTCATAAATTTTTGCAGTGTTGCAGAATATTGCATCATATTTTTTAATAATTATGTAATACATCTAGGTATGTACCGTACATTCGAGGAACAGTATTTTTGAGGAATAATAATTTTCTTAAATTTAAAAATTAAATTAAAAAATTTAATTTAATTTTTTAATTTAAAAATCGTAAGTCGAGAAATACCTGTATTGGAATTTTTTGCGTTTATGATAAATGTTTGTTAGATATATTATATGACAGTTAACAGAGTAAGCAGATGGTATAAAGAACATAGATAGGCCGTCCTAACTCTATGATATTTAATGTAGGAGATAATTTGCAACGTTTGAAAAAGTTTCTATAACAGCGGTGGCCAAAGTGCTTACGCATTAGACAAAGAAAGGTAGAAAACTAGAAAATTCTGTCGTGCTTTCATGCCTCATTTCGGAAACAGTTCATAAATAACAGGTATTCATGACGACTTTTCTCCCATTTTTTAGAGAAAAATGACTTGTTTCCGAGACGAGTTTGATTTAAAGTCACAGTCATCCTATTCGTTGTTCATTCCTGGGAGTTCTAACAACTGACGACTAAAATGTGTTCAGAAATATTTAATACAAACGAGCATTCTCGGCACGTCCATAATTTCAATTATTCTGATACCAAGTGAAACACACTATTTCTCCGGTGTTCCCTTCCGGAGCGAAAATGGATAAAAGGCTCGGCCGCAGTCGCTACAAAATGAATGTTCCGAGAACGAAGAAGTTAGAGAAGCTCGCATGCGTGATAAAACTCCGTTCGCAAACAAAGAAGCCTTCATTTTGTCACTCACGGAAATTCGTACATAGATGAAAGAGTAACGGTGAGAAAAAAATTTCAAAGGATCGGAACACACAATTATTTTAAGGAAGCCCATTTCTGTTCTCTTATTTGGAGAAAATGTGTGCTCAAAAGCCTCAACCTAGTCCCCTATTATCACCGCGTAACGTTAAATAAACTAGCTGAGTGGCAACCCAATGTGTTGCTTTTTCGATTTAAAATGAAATGGTTTTATTTCTTAAAGATTAAAAACTGTTTAAGGACTTTTAAAAATATATTAGAATTTTTAAAAAACGAAATAACTATTTAAAATTCTCTTTTTCAAATTTTGGTTGTTGGCTTTCGAAATAATTCTTTCAAATTTCCGTTCTCAAATTTTGCTTTTTAAACAAAAAAGAAGTTCATTGAATTAGAATAAATTCTAAAGATTTTAACTTCTCATTTCCTAAAACAAAAATTATTTCTGGTACTTTAAAATTATTTCTGGATTTCAATTATTAAATAAATGACTCGTTCTCAACTAAATATTTTCCTTTTGGCAACATGGCTGAATGTAAATATTACATCTCATGGGAGAAAAAAGTGCTTATAAAAAATAGAAAGACAGTTCTGATGAATTGAAAATTGGTGGCGGAAGAATCCTCATCACTTCCTCCTTAATTAGAAACAAATTTCACGAATTTGCTGGAATTATTAGTGAGTAAAATAATAAGTCGAAAAATTACGAACTCGGCATTCAAGTTACATTAAGATATTATGGCGATCAGAGCGGGAAATTTCAAAAGTGAGTTTTGTAAGTACGCTTTTTTAGACTGATAACATTTTTTTTATTAAATGTATTTGGTATATTTTGGAAGCTGAACATCTATAAAATACCAATAATTCGCAAAATTGACATTAATAGGTGCAGAAAACCGAAATATTTGTCCATCAAAATCGTCGATTTCGTGAAATTTGGAAAACTGCTTTGGGGAAAAAGCTTCGTTTGCAGTGAAAAACATTTTTAACTGTTTGAAAATGTGCATATCCTTAAAGATGAAGAGTTGTAGAACATGTGGAAATAAAAAATTTGTCGACTGGTGGGCAGAAAAGTTTAATTTTGCATGCATGAAAATAGCGGAAATTTGCGAAACGGAAAGGAGCTGGCCCACCCGGAATGACAGATGTTTCTATTGCCTGGTTCTTTTGAGTTCGGCGGTTTTAATTGAATAATTTAAAAAGTTTAAAGTTTTGAAAGTTGAGGAGGGTATCAGTGCACGCGTCTCGTCCGTCCGCGTTCATCGGTACCAGTCGCGATATCCTGCTATGCTCGGTTTGCGAGATTAGCCCGTCTCTGTGTCTGCTGACTGACAAACTAACATTTGTTTACCTGCAGTGATGTAGCGATCATAACTGGCGCCCGGGGCAAAATACCTTTTTGGCACCCCCTTCCCGAAAAACATATAGTAATATTATACATAGAATTAGTGAAAAGGACCATTTGGCGCTCCTCAGCGAGTGGCACCCGGGGCATGATAGACCCCCTTGCCCCCCATCTCGCTACGCCACTGTTTACCTACAGCTGTTAATAGTAAGATTATTTAACGCGTATTAAAAATACTAGAATATCCACTTATCGGTATTGTCTAGTGCATACCGTACACAACGTTTTTTGCTCTCGGGTCACGTGCATCGGTTTTCTATGTTACACGAGCCGCAACACAGTACACTACCTCATAATATAATAATGTAAAAAATAAAATTTAAAACCTGAATGTATTCAAAAGTTTATTTGAAAATGAGTGGGATTGTTTTTTATGTTGAGACAAACTTTTGGCTACTTTAGACAAATCAAGGTTTATACTTCCTACATACTACACTCAATACGTCGTGAGGGTAAAAATTAGTAAGTCGAATTTTATATACGTTCTTCGGATATTTCATTTTGGATAATTCACAAAGATACGTGGATGCGAACAACGTGAGCAGCAAGTGGAACATTTTTGCACAGTGTTGAATTTTTCAGGTACTCCTTTCCAAAATTATGTGTGGGAAAACACCTGCCTTAAAATGAGTGCTGTGAAGAATTAAATTAATTCGCCCAATTCATTAAATCCTTCCCAGCCCAAAGGAAAGGACAATTCTCAACTCATTAAACCGAAGGGAAAATCAATCCCCACAGTAGACCTGCCCCCACTGGTAAGCAACAGGTGACGTCTGGTAGAAGAATGGGCTCAATAGGCTGGGCGCCAGTCTGTCGCGAAAGTTGACACTAGCGCTGAATGAACCTTTCGCCACGGCTCGCCAGAGAAATGACGCAAGACAGCCCCCAAGACTTGGGGATGCAAGAATTGCAGACATCTTGGCGCGCGTGTTTTCAGCAATAAAAGCCTCAGATCTGACATCACCGTTGCAAGAGCCAGTGGAAAAAATATACGAATTCTCTGGATGGTGGCGCTAAGTTCGGAGATCAGGGAGGAACTTTTTTGATATAGTTAGTTAGCTGTCAATTGTCGAGTTGAGAGGCAGAACTCCGGCCTGCGGTCGTGATAGATACACGAGGGCCCAATAGGACTCGTTTCGCGGACTTATTAAGTCAGCGTTTTTTTTCGAGAAGAGAAATATAAGCTTAAGTTGGAAAGTTTGTTTTTGGGAGATATCTCAATACGAGATTATCTGTCCTGATCACCCCGATCAATCTTGTATTCCACGCAGCCATCCGCTCTGCAGGAAATGCTAATCGAGGGCCCAGCCGGACTCGATACTACTCCGTTAAGCGACTCATCTGGGAACCCATCTCAACGGACTCAATTGGCTTTATTAGAGGAGATCATTGATTTGATCCTGTAACCGTCACATACTGCGTATTACCTCTTAATATTCTCCAGCTGATTTAGCAATAAATTAGTTCTTTTAAAATTAATTGGCTGTGGCTTTGATTGTTCGATCGCTACCTCCATCAATACGCTACAATGTGAGTGTCTTGGGCTTCAAGTTCAAGCTTGGCCGCACTTTGAGTACCCCTGGTGTAGAGTAAGTATGGGTATTGTCAAGAATCGACTTGTCTAGAGTAAGTGCTAGAGCAGTCATTCCGAACCGGTGTGCGGCAACACTTTAGGGTGCCGCGATATATATATATATTCGGAAGGAGGGGGTAAACAAAAAGATATTAGAAGGGGCTTACTTAAAATAAATGTTAAGTTGAATTAATGACTCTCAAGCTCGACAGATTGAAGTAATATAGGCCGCGGAGGACGTCTCCGCCTTTCAGAAAATGATTTAAGGCTGCTGTGTACTAACCGTATTGGATTCACTCACCTCAATGTTAACCAATAGAGAAAATGTGCCCAAGGATAGCCGACTTGGATTGAAAGATTCATTTTAAAAAATTGTACACCGTAATATCGACGACGCCTGTACAGGATCGTTATGTGACATTGAATGCCCGACGACATTGACAGATAACGGTTAGAGAGACCTTGAGAGACTCTCTCCGGACCTTGCTGCAGCGTCTGGAACAACAATTTCTAGGCAAATCGTATACAGACTCCTAGCAGAGAAGGGCCTTTAGAACCTGCGGTCTGTGGTGTGTACTTTCTGACCATATCGCACAAGACAGCTTGTTTGCCGTAGAGCTGAACACATCATTTTTGACATAACAACATTGATGATTCCAGATTCAGTACAAAAAGTGATTCTCAATGGATCTTAGGACTGGATATGGAGACGAGATAACTTGGGACCCGCTATCAACCCTCCAAGACAAGGGAAATCGACTCTGGTGATAGGAGAATCCTTGTCTGGGACGGTATCCTGTTGGGCGGTGGTACACCGCTGCACGTTTTCGATGCAGGCATTTTAGGGTTGAGGTCCTTCAAGCCATGATAGGTTGTTCCGGGAAGCTGCCGGTCCGGACATCTATTTTATGGACGAAAATGCGAGGCCACACGGAGCTCACCTTGTCGACGGTTTTCTGGGGGAAGGGAAGGGCATATTCGCCGTGTGGATTGTCTAACGATGTCGCGGGACCTAAATCTTATAGAGCATGTTTGGGAGGGTCTAGAAAAAGGCACTGTTCGACGTCATCCCCCTCACAGTACCCTCCACGCGTTAAAATCCATGATTTTGGAAGAATGGTATTTGTTGCCAGTATATATCGGCTTCCTCATTAACACTATGACGATTGTGCATAGTGACCCCATCCTCTATTAAACGGACCATTCCGGAGATGGGATGCATCATGGTTTGACCTTTATTAGTCTAATTTGTAAATTTCTAAAAATTTACCTCTTATTCATCTTGTTATGTATATATATGTTTTTTCGTTATATCAGCCCTCTCTGTACCAAATTTCGTTGCTATAAACCAATAATTAAACGAGATAACAAGGATTTTGTGTTTGTGACTTTAATTTTGGACATCAGTGTATATATATATATATATATATATATATATATATATATATATATATATATATATATATATATATATATATATATAAATATATATATATATATATATATTTATATATATATATATATATATATATATATATATATATATATATATATATATATATATATATATATAAATATATATATATATAAATATAAATATATATATATATATATATATTTATATATATATATATATATATATATATATATATATATATATATATATATATATATATATATATATATATATATATACCGGGTGTCCCAAAAATGACAGACGATTTGAAATATCAATTAAAGAAAAACGGAAGATGATAGAAATGTACGGTTTGCTGCATTCTGGTTAGGCAACCAGGGAATTTATTCTCACCAATTTTCAAAATTAGTTACAAAGTTCGTCAACAGATGGCGCTGCTGACTGGGAAAAACTATAAAACAATGTTTTCAAAGGAAGAAGCATACGCAAAGTGGCATGGATTGGCCTCCCTATTCGCCGGATTTGACACCTTGCAATTTTTTTCTTTGGGGGTACTTCAAACACCAGGTGTATCGCCACAATCCACAAACTGTAGATCAACTGGAACAATACATCTATGCTGCTTGTCAGAACATTCAAACAGAAATATTTGCACGGGCGTCTACGTATTTTGTCCTCAGACTGCGACACGTTATTGCTGCAAACGGTGGTTATTATGAAAACATTGTTTTATAGTTTTTCCCAGTCAGCAGCGCCATCTGTTGACGAACTTTGTAACTAATTTTTAAAATTGGTGAGAAAAAATTCCCTGGTTACCTAAGCAGAATGCAGCAAACCGTACATTTCTATCACTTCCGTTTTTCCTTAATTGATTTTTCAAATCGTCGGTCATTTTTGGGACACCCGGTATATATATATATATATATACAGTGGCTCCCAAAAGTGTTCGTACACTTACGATTTTCAATGAAATAGGGGTCTATCCATTGATTAAAATGAATATTTCAGAATGGGTATTTAATAATAAGATCTATAATTTATTCTTAACAAAACTACATGAAATATTTTGAAAACATAGTAAAACTTTATTTTTAAGAAACCAATAATCCAAAGTAACAAAAACTTTATCTCACCAAAGTCATCGTACACTTGTAAAAAATCTCTACATATTAGTAAATATTCTAATTTTTCGTTAAATTAATATTTTGTAGGATATCCTTTAGCATCCACAACAGCTTTTAAACGTCTGGGAATAGATTGCTTTAGTTCTTTTGTAATTTTTGCATCAATGTTCATCCATTCTTCCATCATAATTGTTTTTAGTTCGCTTTTCGTGTGAATGTCGTGTTTTCGTACTCGAACCTCCAGTTCTCTCCAAATGTGTTCTATTGGGTTTAAATCTGGCGATTGAGGTGGTGTTTTCAAAACTTGTGGACAATTATAGAGACACCAGTTGCGAACGTTGAGAGCCGTGTGCTTAGGATCGCTATCTTGATAAAAAACAAAGTTGTTTCCAATACCCAAATTTTGAGCTGATAATTTTAAATTGTCTCCTAAAATATTTATAAAAACAGCATGATTCATTATGCCATCAATAAATGCCAAATTTCCTAGTCCTGATACTGACATGCACCCCCACAGAAGGATACCTCCACCGGCATACTTAGCTGTTATTACTAAGTTCTTGGGATTAAGTTCATCATTTTTTTCTTCTCCATACAATTATACGCCCATCAGCACCAAAAATGTTCATCGGCAAATAAGACATTATTCCAATAGGTTTGGGGCTTATTTATCATTGATAGCGCGAAGGGAAGCCTAAACTTTCTGTTTTCTCACTCACAAAAAAATGTCTATGGGCAGAACGCCCATGTAATCCAGCTGTTCTGAGAACTCGTCAAAAAATTTCAGGTGAAATTGAAGTAGAAAATGTTTCATTGAATTCTGCAGAAACTTTTACAGCACTCTAACGTGAATTTTTCACAAATTTTCTAATTATAAATCTCTGATCACGCTTTGTTAACTTTGCCGGACGGCCTTTTCTTACCTTGTTTTCGATCCAATTTTCTTCTTTAAAGCGTTTTTTCACATACTGCACAGTAGAATGGGATAAATTAAGTAATTTAGCAATATTCCGAACTGATTTACCACTACTATGATGAAAAATAATCAGTTTTCGAATGCTGTTTGTTGTTTCTTTACGACTACGAGCCATTTTTAAATAATAAATAGAATATTACGGAGTAGGCAAGCAAAAATTAAAGCCAAACGATATTTTAAATGCCACCACAATTCAAAAATAAAAATAAAGCGCCAGACGATAATTTTAATTATGAATTTATCCGAAAATATTTCAGTGTACGATGACTTTTGTGAGATAAAGTTTTTGTTACTTTTTGATTACTGGTTTCTTAAAAATAAAGTTTTACTATGTTTTCAAAATATTTCATGTAGTTTTGTTAAGAATAGATTATAGATCTTATTATTAAATACCCATTCTGAAATATTCATTTTAATTAATGGATAGACCCCTATTTCATTGAAATTCGTAAGTGTACGAACACTTTTGGGAGCCACTGTATATATATATATAAAAGTGTGTGTTAGATAGTTGTTTAAATTCAATGCATACACTGGCCAAACTAATGCGTCTAGACGTAGTATGACTATTTGATATTGACTCGTTCGCTAGACCAGGGTTTAAAAATTCAACAGCCTTTCACTGGAAGAAAGCAGCACCTGCGATGGTTAAAGTCACTATGTCTGATATAAAAGAATTCTATCGCAAAATAGATGTTTTATTTCTCCACAATTATTTAAAATTTTATTCAAGATGAATTCCAAAGAACTTTCCTATTATTGGAGGAACACGAGAAAATAACACAAAAGTGGGCATAACATTATATACGTTCGAAAAACAAAAATGCATACCTCAACGAGAGAACCCAATTATGCTAATTCTGACCGCTAGAAAGGAAATCAACAACTCTGTTTCTCCTTGGGACCCAAATCCAATAAATCACAGCCAATTCATTTTTATGACCCGTACGGCAACAGGGAAGGCGCCTGTTATCGCTTTTCCGCCAACGCGTTTTCTTTGGATATTTGAGAGCGATTTGTTTATTTTCCCGCCGTATTTTCTTCGCGATTTTCGGGAAACAAAAACTTGTTACCCCAAACTTGTAAGTTTTTGATTTTGGAGAGAAATCAAAATGAAACACCTCGGAAAAATATTTTAGATTATCGTTGAAAGAGAAATATTTATATATAACAATTAATATATATATATATATATATTGTCACGTAGACAGATCGAGTGATTAACACAGAAAGCACAATTTAGATAAACAAGACTTTTATTCACAGAAAGCGAGTTAACATGCACCCATCTGAAACCTAACGGAATTCCCATCAGCTTGAGGGAATCCTTTTTATACACTAAAGAACGTTATAGAACTGTTTAAATTAAGAGAATTAACATATTTGGTACTTTCCCGAAGCTTCGAGAAAGCGAACATAAATTAACTTAAAAAGAACATGAAATACTTTCGACAGTCCGTCTCGGGGCTTAAACCTACGACCTTCTGAATTGGAGCCCAGTGCTTTAGCCGTTAGGCCACGTCGTCGCTCGCGAACGATT